>CM052896.1:6115881-6135837 GCA_028534135.1 Potos flavus | reverse complement strand
TAGTTAGTCCTGTGATTTTTAACTACTAAAACCATCTCAATTGCACCTGGAGAGATGTAAGTACTTACCTAAATGGTGATGAAAGAAACAGCCCTTGTGTATGGTGTCTGGTGAAGTTATCTGGAGAGACATGCTCCCCATTTGGAAAAGACCCATCCACAATGGAGATAGAAATAAAAATAAAGAGCCTCCTATAAAATTATTACCTTGTCATTTAAGTCAACAGCGGCGATGTTATGATAGAAACCAGTGGTGGTGTCACATTGTTTTATCACTCTAATTACATCAAGAACACAGTAACTGTCTGGCAGAGATAAGATTAAGGGAAGCAGAGCCCTTCTGAAATTTCCAATAGACAGCACCTGGATTTATGGACTGATTTTGTGTTTGGACATTAAGTTCAATTACTTTTCTTTAGCTCTGAAGGGTTCTGTCGCCAGGGAAACGTCATCTGGTTGATCCCACATCACCCCCGCCCTGCTCCCCCACCTTCTCCCTGGGCACTGATCTGCCCAGACAAGGCAGGGTCTCATTCTGGGAGACAGAAGCTGTCTGTTTTCCCCTCCTCTGCCCTCTCCTCTTTTTCCATCCCCCTAGAGGCTGAGCAGGGAAAGTCACAGCTCTTCTTACTGACTGAGAATCTCAGGATCAAAAGGAAACAGAATTTAGAATGTCGGTGGGGGAAGAGCCCACCGGAAGTCTAATGTGCCTCTGTCACTCTACAGTGGTGGCAGCTGGGGCTGCAGGGGTAAGTGGTGGCCCGAGGGCACACAGCTGGAACTGCAACCAGCACCCAGATGTCCAGGCTCCTGGAGAAAGGCTAGGTTCACTTTTGCTTCTCATACTAAGCCTCTGCTCCTCTTGGCTCATGCTGGCATGAGTCCAGCCACTCCTGCCCGAGAATTTGTCTGCCTTTCAAGGCTAAAAATATGTGTACCGGGAAGTATGGGTCTTGAACATCCATTCTCTGCTCCTTGTTACCCCCTCCCCGTGGCCACCTCTCTTCTTCTCTCTCTCTCCTCTTACTTTCTTTGAGGTGGACAAGGGGAGGGTGGTAGACTTGGGAAACTGTGCTCCTTACTTCTTCCAGGTTCCTCATGAAGCTGGAGAGACCAGCCAGAATTTGGGGGCAGCCCAGGTGACCCAGTGTAGGGCTTCTCTAACCTGGTTACCCAACTGAATGCCCTCACGACTCTTGAATCTCTCTTGGATCCTCCAACTGGAGTCACTGGGTATGAGTTTATAGATTTAGTACAGTTCCTATGAACCTCCTAACGGCCATCCCAGAACTGATGAACAGACCCCAGTTTGGAAACTGGAGTTTAGAGTGGATAGGACACAAGTTTTCAATTAAAAAAATCTTAGCTCTAGCTCATGTACTCCATGGTGACTTTGGACAAGTTACTTAACCTCCCTGAGACTCAGTTATCCCATATGAGGAAATGGGCTAAGGATAAAGCATAGTATGTATACAAAATTATGTGCACGCAATTGTTGCATAATATATATACAATTTACATATCTATATCATACCTACATTTGTACGTGTTCAACAGATGGCAGTAATTGGTATACAGAACATTCTAGGTCTTCGGGTTAGTACTCCATGGCTCCCCCTACTTCTAGTGCCCCAGGGTCTCTCCTTCATGGTCAGAGCCCTGTTTCTTACTGTCCTCTCTGTGTGGACACTGGGCAATGGAGCCCAGCTCCCTAATTGTGTCTGCTGTCAGTAAAATCATAAATCAGTAGGGAAACTGTGCTTCTGACCTTAAAAGCAGAATCTTTATGACTGGTCTGTGAGGTGCACACAATTTCCTATTCTGTTCTGTGAGCACTTAGGCTACTGTATACAAACAACAGGACCCTGAAGCGCATGGCTGGGTTCTCCACCCCAGCTCAGATCCAAGTGAGGAGGAGCCCCGCTAAGGTTTTATTCCTTTGGAAGGTAGGCAAACAGAAAAGGGAGCTGCGGGAGGTGAAGAAAAATCTTTGGTCCCAGCAGGAGAATCACTACAGGAGTCTTCATGCCTTCTGGGCAACTCGTGTCTACTGTCCCCTCTCTTCCCTTTCCCTCCCAGCCATTCAGTGTGAGACCTATAAGAGGAGTCACTGTTGCTCAGGATTCATTCTTCTCAACTCATCACAATTTGCCTCTTGCAAGCATTAGGTCACCGATGACCTCCTAATCACAAATTCAATGGCTTTACCATGATTTCATGGATATAAATTTGTTTCCCAATCCTTGCAAAGAACGGCACATTTTTTTTCTAAATTAACTTAACAAACACTTATATAAGGCTTAAAATGTGTCAAGCAGTATTCTGAAAGTTTTTCAAATATTAACTTATTTAATCCACATCACAGCCCTATGAGGTAGTCCCACTTTATAGAGGATACCAAGGTTCAGAGAGATTAAGTAACTTGCCCAAGGTTACCTTGCTAATAAAGTGACAGGGTTGGAATTTAACCCTGGATATTAAATGATGTTATATTGCCTCTCAGAGCAAAGCGAACTCTGAAACCCCCCTTGACAAGGCTAGAGAGACTAGCAAACTATAACATTACCAGGTTCTTTCTCCCCCTCCATTGACTCATAAAAGAAGCCACTGAGCACTGAGCTTAAGTGCCTAAGAAAACAGAAAGAAGGCTGATTCTCGGTTCCATGGTGGTCACTGTCATTATATTTGCCCCCTCTGCTACACAATGCCATTGTCAACACCATTCTCCTCTTATGCCAAAATGTCAAGCACTCCCGAGCAGGCTTCCAAGGTGCCCTTCACAACTCTCTTCTCTACTGACCACAAGGAACCCCTCTGTCGGCAGCAAGGCTACAACGTTGAGTATAGAGTCTGCATGGGCTCCAGAGGCAAGCCCCTTTCTGGTGCTGTGTATAAGCCAGAATCAGGTCACTGGCACACAGAATCTTATCTACTTCTGTCCCCTCGATCACAAAGAATCCAAGTCACCCAAGTCGGGTGGCCATTTTGTCCCTATTTGCCCATGACCTTCCTGGCTTTAACAATGGATGTCCCACATTTCAGAAAACCCCTCCATTCTGGGAAAACTAGACCACTTGGCCACCCAAATCCCAAAAGCAGATCTGGGGATTGGGCTCCTTTAATATTCTTTGACAGATGCAAGTAAAGATGGGAGTTACATATAATTACTTTTTGGCTGTTAGAGTATGTTCCTTTGAATGTCACACCATGTAAAGACAGCCATATGTGGCCAAGAGATTTATTTGGGTTTTGGTAGCACACCATCCCTCTTTATCAAATGCTCCCCTACTTTGATTCCTGTCCATGCATTCTCCAAAATCCAGATCACTTCCCACTTCCCATTCAATCTTTCCTTCAGCACTTGAATTGTCTCCCCTCTGAATTCTTTGGGAAAGTAGTATCCTTGCATGTCACTTGTCATTGACTCATGTATGGTCATATGCCAGCACTTCAGCTGAAAAGAATAAGCTAACATTTATATCTTTTATTGATATTTTCATTTTTAGCCTGTTCCCATCTCAAATTGCAGGAAAAAAAATTCCTTGACAGGAATAACTGTTATATTTCTATCTACCTCTAAAATTGTCCAGATCCCAATTTATTGGAGGAAAGAGGTCATCCCCCCACCAAGTAATTCTCTGAATGCCAGCTGGGTGTTCTACAATTCACCTCAATTCTGACACGACCTACCTGGAGAGAGCAGCAGATCTCACAGGTGAAGGGTTCAGTCCTACAAGACTAGCCCTGCCCCTTCAGATGACAGATACAAGCCCAGGCTGTTACCAGTGCTTCTGACCAACCAGATACAAACTGGAGGTTCGAACGACCCCCCCAACTCAGAATGCCCTCGCAAGTCCAGGCTGTTACCTGTACTTGAGCCCCACTGGCTGTAAATCAGAGATTCCAACCACCCCCTCCCTGGGTTTGATACATTTGCTAGAATGGCTTCTAGAACTCAGGAAACCTCTTTTAGTCACTAGATTACCAATTTATAATACAAAGATATAATTTGGGAACAGCCAGATGGGAGAGATGCATGGAGCGAGGTACGGGGAAAGGGTGCAGAGCTTCGTGACCTTCCCAGGGGCTGCACTCTCCCCAAACCTCCATGTGGTCACCAACCCACAAGCTCTCAGAACCCCATCCTTTTAGATGTTGATGAAGGCTTCATCACATAGACATAATTGATTAAACCATTGGTCATTGGTGACTGATTCAATTTCCAGCCCCTCTCCCCTCCCTGGAAGTCAGGGTGGGACCGAAAATTCCAACCCTCTCATCACTTGGCTGGTTCCAAAGGCAACCAACCCACACTAGTGTCCTCCTTAACGTAACAAAAGACACCTTTATTGTTCTCATCACTTGGGAAATTCCAAGTGTTTTAGGAGCTCTCTGCCAGAAATAGGACCAAGACCCATTTATACTTATATGTTTCTTATTATATTTTTCTTATTGTCAATCACAATATCACAACCTCCAAGCTAGATATAGAGCCTCACACGGAGTATTACTGAGTCACAGTTTGCTTGGTTGTCCTTGTTTCATTTGGCATAATTATCTGTGCTTCTCTGTAAGGAAGCAGCTCTAAGATGGTTTGGAGCTAAACCAAAGATTCACCTGGAATTCTTACCACAAATGCAGATTTGGACCCATATCCCAGACCTCTGATAACGACTGTTGTGGTAGAACAGTCTTGGGGTTTTAGTCCAATATATCTGGATTCTCATCCATATTACCACTGACCAGCCTTCGAACTGTGCCTTGGAGCCTACTCATTTCTCCAAGCTTTCGTTTCCTCATCTGAAAGATAATCAAACAAAATCTCATAATATGGCTGTGAGGATTAATATAACATGGGGAAAGCACACAGTAGTTGCAATATTATAAGGGATCAATAAATATCACCCACATATCCATATCACCCATGGACAGAGTTCTCCTTTGTATGAGACAGCATCTAGTTTCCATATTGCTATATACTAAATGAGATTTAAATTTTCCCCTCCCAGGATCACCAAGGCCCAGGCGGACTCCACAGATCTTACTGAAAAACCTCACCAAAGAGAAACGTATTAGAGTAACAAAAGACATGTACTTTTCTCGGTGGCCCTTTTCAGCAGCTGCCCTATGAGACCATGAACTCTAAAGAAAAAAACTAAAATAGAGGCAAACCACCTGGCCAACGAGAATCATTGGATAGAAAGAATCTATACTTCAAACGTGGAATAATTGCAGACGTAGAGGAGAGTGTCCAGCTATTAGGAGGTCGGTTCTGTAAAGAATAAAAATAAAAAATGAACAGGTCTAACACAATATAGCCTCAGAATTCAATCAATGAGAGACAAAGAAACAAGGGAATAAAGAGGAGGAGGAGGAAAATGATTCGGACGAGAATCAGACATTAGCTCGAGTAAAGGTTTCCCCCTTGATGTGGTAACAGTGATATCTATAGATAACACTTTATAGGTTGTATTTTAGACGCTGTGTGTTATACACACTTTTTGCTTATATTACCTGTTAATACATCTTCCTTATTCATTCTATCACAGAGATTTTTCTCAATCTTTTTGTTGTTAAAAAGCCCTTAGTTAAAATAATTTCTTTCTAAATAACACTCTGTGCATGTTTCTGTTATTGACTCTTTTACACTGTTGTATTCGCATCTATCTTCTCTGTTCAAATTGGGAAAATCCAGAAGGCAGTTTCAATCATCTCTGGGTCCCCAGAACCCAGCACAGACCTTGGCACGTAGTAGGTCGCTGATATTGTTGTGTTGGATTTACATGAATGGAAAAAGATCTCTGAACAGTACAGTCGCTTTTCCAGCACTCGGCGTGGATCGACAGTGTGATCTCATGTGTAGATGGGAACCTGAACAGTCATTCCTTTCAAAAGATGTTATAATAAAACCAGAGGGAGATCAGCAAGGTTCACCAATGATGTAAGTCCTCCATGCATTTCTGTGTGATTCAGGCCCTCTGAGAACCTACCCTCTCGGGGTGAAAGAAGCAATCAGGTGACCGTCAGTGGCTATAAGTTTTCAGCATGTCGCCTCCCATGGCTTAATGTCCTGGACATTGTCCCTCCACCCATTACTTAAAAAGCCCCGGAACTGAAATTCCTGTGGATCCCAGAGAAAATCTTGGCTTCTTCCAAGTTTTGCAACTCTGGGCAAGTTATTTAATGTCTTTGCCAAAAGGGGATCATACTCTTACGTTACTCACAAAGTAGGATGGGCAGAATCAAACAATAGAAAGAATGTGAAGATTTTAGCAAAGAGCCTGATGCATAGTAAGTGTTCAATGAATTCAGGAATTGCTGGAGGAGAGAAGAGGAGGAGGAAGAGGTGGCTGGAAGGGTTAAATGAGACAGTTCTATTGCGTCAGCCTGCTTATGCCCTGGCACATAGTAGGTCCTCAATAAATGTGCATTCCCTCCCATCTAATGTGGGTGCTCAATGAAGCATTGTTGAAGTGCTGAGTTGTCATCCCTCAATCAATCAATAACTGAATTGATGAATATTTGACTTGGAATTAAGCAGTTCTATTTCAGTTTTCTGAGTAAGCAAGTCTAGTCTCCTGTTTTTTTTTTTCTTCTTTAGTTCTTCAGAGACCTTTGACTTTACAGTGTGAAGCCCCAAGACCCCCTCCTCAATGTTCCCTCGATAAGCTTTTTCTTTTGACACTTTGGGTTATAAATTCAATCAGCAACACTGATGTCTGATATTGTCAGGTGGTCGGAATTTTCTCTGAGTAGACAGTATCAGCCCGTCCCCAGTTCCAGGAGCTGACCCTCCAGTGTCACATGTGCCTCTAGCTTCCATTCTGTGCTCTGTACAAATGCTATTCAGCCTACTACACCTGCTGAAAAACCGCTTCCTTTTGAAATAATTTCAGACTTACAGAAAAGTTACAAAAGTCGTGCGAATAATTGATGTATATGCTTCACTCCAATTCCTCCAATTTTAAATTTTTACCACATTGGCTTGATCATCTTCTCTGTATCTTTCTACACATATGCCTGTTTTGAAGCATTTTAGAATGATTTGCTACCGTGTGGCCCCGTTACAGCTAATCTGTGTGTACTTCATAAAAGCAAGGACATCCTTTGATAGAACCACAGTATAGTTCTCAAAACCAGCGAATGAACATTAATGGAATTATCTAATTGACAGACCTTATTCAAATTTTATCACTAGAATTGTCCCCCTAGAATTCTTGGTGCAAAAGGGAAAAAAAAAAGTACTTATCCGGAATCCAATCTGGGGCCCGATCTGGTATTCAGCCATCTTATCTTACTCCCCTTTGCCCTGAAACATTCCCCAATCTTTGCCTTTCTTGACCTTCACGTTTTTGAAGGGTACTGGACCATTCTTTCTAAGATAGTCTCTCAATTTAGGTTTGTCTAATGTTTCCTTATGATTTGGTTCAAGCTGTGCATTTTTGGTAAAATCACACCACAGCGATGCCGTGTTCTCAGTGCATTGTTTCCGGAGGCACGCAGGATGTCTTTGTCCCCACACGGGTGATGTTCATTTGGGACCCTTGGTCAAGGTGGTATCCATCAGTACCACTGATGAGGCTCTAACAGAACCACTGTAAGGCATTATTTTTCTTTTCAATTGTGTAAGTGCCTTGTGGAGAGGTACTTGGAGATGAAGTAGGTATCTTTTTTCTCATGCAAATTCAGCTCATTAAATTTAGCATTCGTTGATAACTCTTGCCTGAAAAAAATATCACTGAAGTGGTTGCCAAATGGTAATTTTCAAATTGGATCATTCTCTCTTCACCTATTAGCTGGAATTCTACCATAGAGAAGAGCTACCTCTTCTCTGTTGTTTATGCATGTATACTTGTATGCATGTGGGTAGATTATGTCTGTGTGTATAGAGGGTATTAGTTTCCTATTGCTGCTGTAACAAATGACCACAAACTTGGTGACTTAAAACAATAAATGCTTATTTTCCTAAAGTTCTGGGGGCCAAGTTCAAAATAGGTCTTGTAGAAATAAAGTCAAGGTGTCAGCAGGCCAACGTTCCTTTTTTAAAAAAAGATTATTTATTTGAGAGAGAGAGAGAGAGCAGTGGGGGGAGGGGCAGAGGGAGAGAGAGAGAGAGTCCCAAGCAGACTCCATACTGAGTGTGGACCCCGACGCACAACCCTAAGATCATGAACTGAGCTGAAATCAAGAGCAAGACACTCAACCAACTGCACCACCCAGACACCCCAGGTCTGTGTTCCTTCTAAAGGCTCTAGGGGAGATTCCACTAGAGTTTTTCAGCTCCCAGAGTTTGTCCACATTCCTTGACCCATGAGACCTTTCCAGCAATCACACTACTCCCAACTCTGCTTCCATTATCACATCTCCTTCCATAACCCCTACCTTTCTCTTGGATTTATAAGGACCCTTGTGGTTACATTGGGTCCACCAATCCAGAAGAATCCCCCCAGCTCAAATTGCTTAACTTAATCACATGTGCAAATTTCTTTTGTTATCTAACATATTAAGGTAACATATTCACAGGTTCTAGGAATTAGGATGTGGACATCTTTGAGGATCCTTATTCCATATACCACAATCAGGATGGATTCACGAATATTCACATTACTCTACTATATCTGTTACATGACTGATTTTGACTCTCAAATTGTCCAAATTGCGGTCATTGGGAGCCGCTTTAATCCTGCTCCTGATCCTGCATTCTTTTGACCCATCCCCATTATTCTCTGAATCCTTTCATGCTTTCTGGCACCATATGTTTAGGTTCCACTTATGTTTTTCCTGTCCCAGTCCTGCCTGATGAGCCATTTCCTGAAAGGCTCTGCTTTCTTTTATTGATATTTAGAAGCTAATATCCAATCATCTGGTATATTCATTGCTACAGGTCCTCTCATTGGGTGCACACTCACACATCTACCATATATCTAAATCTGGGCATATCTATGTATGTTAAAATATATCATGCTGATACCTCCAATTCCAATCCAAATTCCAGTCTTCCTTTTGCACATATGTAACTCCCTTCTCTGACACTGAGAACTCTAGCTCTCCTTTCTACAAAATATTTTACATATTTGCTCAACCCTAACTATACTTCGTTTTTGGGTTTGCTAGTCCATATCCCTGTGTAAACAAACCTACTAACTACAGTTCGGTATTTGTTTATGGTTCTTTCTGTCTGTAACCCGAGAGTATACGGTCAAAATACAGTATTCAAAGGTTACTTAGGTTAATTGCCCCCTCTGCATTTAGCGCAGTTACAACTACATGCTTTTTTTTTTTTTTTTTAATCTTGTTTCCCTCGACAGGAATGGCCACTTCACTTTGCCAAGCAAATGTTGATCAAAAACTACAAATCGACTGGGAGCCCTTCCTATTGAAGGAGTCAGTCCGTTTGATAGCTCCCTTATAGCAATTTCTATTTTATCTTAAATTGTTTTCTTTTCTCTGGGTCTCTCCAATCAGAATGAGTGTAATGTTAGGGTAGAGGGGTGACCTCTCCCCATTCTCATCTTCCATACAGCCTCCAGATAAAGGATATAAATCTTTGTGGAATCAATGAAAACAGCCCTCTGGCTAGAGAAGGTGGAACAGATGATTAAAGGGATGAGAAAAAAAAGAAGCTGAGACAATGCAATCATGTCCCTTACTATCTTACCCTTTTTGGTTCTCTCTGATCCTAGTAATATTTGACTTCTTGGATGTAATGTCTAGGGTTCCTAGCCAAAGTTCACAACATCTATCGAGCATAAGGAAGGGGATATTATTGGTTCCATTCTTACAAAGGAGAAAGTTGAGGTTCGAACAGATTAAATAACTGGCCCAAGCATTCTGATTAACACATGGTCAATCCCAGAATAGGAACCTCCTTGTAATTTTTTAATGAAAAATTCCTGTCACAAATGCACCTGCTTATGGAACAAACCGAATCATTCAGAGATGCACGAAGAAAAGAAGAAAAGTTAATAGTCTCCCCCTCCCTTGTCCACATGCCACTGATGTGAACCACGTGGCCTGTGTCCTTCTACACTTGCATGTTTCAAAACTGTGGAATCTTAATACCCTCATGAATGTCAGGATTCTAAGAGTATAAGACCTCTGATCAATATGATATGAGGCAACTGAAGCCAAAAATTCACTTTGTGTTGCCAGTCTAACTTTCTGACATACTAGTCACCTCCGGGATCTAATAGAGACGGACTTCCAAATTATGGTTGCTGCAGAGAGAGGAGGTTCTACACTGGGAGCCCCCGTGGTTCTTGGGGACATTCAAATGGTGTCTCTCTTACCTCTGAGGCTATAAGATGGAAGAAATGACCCAGTGGCACTCCAGAGTTTCTTTAGCTAGACAAATCCATGATACATAACATACTTCTTCACTCTTTTCAAGAAAATTCTGCATTCTCAATCTATCCCCATGCTGGGGAGGCCATGAGTGGTTGAGCGGGAGAAGGCGGGGTGAAAGAGGAGGCAAAAAACTTTCTCTTCCTCTTGGGGAGCCATCACCTCATTTGGAGAGATGAAGAATATAATAAACACCTTGAGTCTTAGCTAGCCATCTTTCCTTAAGGATCTCAATTTTGTTTTCCACCAGGTGCCTGCTTTAACAGCCAGGACCCTCTTGGAAAGCTGATGACGTCCGGTTCTGGCCCAAGGTAACTCCAGCAAGTAGCTGGGTGGGGGCGGCCTGTCTCCAGGGAAGGGCTGGGCTCTTTCTCGATCCGTCTCACCTTCCACTTCTTGAATTTAAAACCATGAACCAAGAACCATATCTGCAGAGCCTGGGACATCTGTAATTCGAGACAGAAGAAGGAATTGCTCAAGGACACTTTCAATAATCCATACAGTGGATAACAAATTCCTGCCCCCAATCTCCCCTTAGTGAGAATTTCCCAAGAATCAAGGAATTCCCAAGAGTGGGGTTCTAGCACATCTCTGCCATGATTCCTAGCTGTGTGTCTTTAGACACATCACTCCAATCTCTGGGTCTCGCACAAAGGACATCGTTTTGACTAGATGGGTCTCTACATCTTTTCTAGCCCATGCATGCAGGATTTCAAATTGTAAGCCAACCACCATTTAGACCTCACACAGCCTTGGGGGACCTCTCCCCACATGTCTTGGCTGGAGCTCAAGTCCTGGGCTGGGCCCCCAATTTCTCAATCATTAATCATGATTCTTGCTCTTCACTAAGGGCCAGCAAACCTCTGACCACCTGCCTTTGCTCACGAGAGGTCAGGCAACCGATCCTCCCCCTCTCATTAGAATGGGCAGGATTCACGAGCCTAGCATCATTATAGAGCCTGGTGAATAAATTTCCATTCACTGTGGAGGCTTTAGACTTTACAAATGAAATCTAGGACAGATTTTTCAGCCAGCCTAACGACCTCCCAGAACTCACATAGGTTCTAAAATTAATCACCCCCTTTTCTTTTCCCCATTCCTATTGTACACCGTTACTCACCTTGGCCAAATGGTCAAAGGTTCAGTTCAGCGGTTCCCAACCTGAGGTCTCTAGACCTGCAGGGATCCACCAAGGGAGTAGTGGAGGTCTTCGAGCTATTTTCAATATTTCCCAAAGCCCGACAGAAATTGTGTATTATCCGAGATAAGGCTGCATCGGCTAACTAAAATGTCAAGTTGCTAAGCTTGTTGGCTGGCTCCTACCAGTTGAGTGTGCAGCTTTATCTATCAGGTGTTGATCTCAAATTGGAATTTGGAAGACATGTGTGCCTTCGATGAATAAGAAAGAGAAGAAATACCATTAGTTATATATGCAGGGTGCTCATTAGACAACGTATTTTAAAGCCTGGGATCTATATGGGGAAGATAACAAAAAGGGCGCTGATGGTAAAGAACTTGGGGTCCCACGAACTCAACCCACAAACTGCCTTCGTGTGACCATCTGAGCTTTGCCCAAGGAAGTGCCTCAGTGAGGTCTTCAACCACTATGGTCCCTTTGTCTTGGGATATAAGGATCCACTATGGAGAAAAGCCAGGCATCTGCCTGGATAAGCATTTGCCAAATTAGGGAACCTTTAAAGAGATTCTAAGGGAGCTACAGAAATCGGTATTAGAGCAGGAAGAAGTGACAAGTCCCTGGAACTTGCTGACATGCCATGGTTGGTATGTGTGTTTCTGGGTATATGTGAGTGTGTGTGTGTGTGTGTGTGTGTGTGTGTGTTGAGGTGTGGGTAGGTTGGGGAAAAACCAGATGTGGTTTGTTTTTGTTTTCATTTTAAATTCAAGTTAGTTGACATCGAGTGTGGTATTGGTTTCAGGAGCAGAATTTAGTGATTCATCACTTACATGCGGTAACACTCAGGGCTCATCCAACAAGTGCCCTCCTTAATGCCCGTCACCCCTTTACCCCTTCCCACCTCACCTTGTTCTCTGTATTTAAGAGTCTCTGATGGTCTGCCAAAGCTAGATGTGCTTTCTGTGATGGATGGATGGGTGTAGGTTGCAGAGCGGACGTGAGTCTATGGTGTCGTCTGAGCTGTTGGTAGAAGGTGTCCGTGGAGTGACACGCAGGGTGTGTGTGCATAGGAGTTGGACGTGGATCGGGTGGGGACGTGAGAGTGGGCAGGTGGGGATGTGTCTGCCTGGGCACACTTGTGTGCAGGTGTGCAGGGAAGAAAGTGGAGCCCTGGAGCCTGATATCAACATTCGAGAGAAACTCTCCCTTAGGCACGTGCTGAGTGCAAATACAATAGACAGAGTCGATGATTTCATAGATTCTAAATCAACAGAGGGTTAAATCAAGTTCATCTGAAAGAAAACAGCCTATGCAGAGGGCATGGTACTGCAGAATCTGGCCGGGGGAGGCTGGTCTCGTCTTCCTGACCGAGAGTCTGAGCTTGAGTGTGTCCCCTGAGGGTTCTGCTGCCCTGTCCCCGGGAGCAGGGGTACCTGGGGGGGATGGGCGAGAGGAAGAAATGAATGGTGCTCTAGACGATTGGTCTGCAATGGTTGTGAGCACACGCACAGGGGGCCTGGGGATCCTTTCCGTGGGGATGAGAGGGTGAAATACAGCAAGAGACACCTTCTCGATTACAGACTGTCACAGGGACAATTGCCTGGTATTTTACAAGCCACCCGCTGGTGGAATGCGGAGGACCTGTGTTGGTGAAGTGCAGGAAGGGCGTGGCCTCTTCTTTGCCCTGGAAGTCAAATCCACTCTGCCGCTTCCAGCGCACACGACCTGGATGCCCCATCTGCTGTCAGCCCTCCTGACCCGCATTCGGGAGACCCTCTCTCAGGAACAGGGGGTTCCTTATCCCAGGAGCTGTGGGTTCGCAACACGGCTCCCATTCTCCTCATGGGAAAGAATGGGGTCTTCTATTGATCGTTTCGATTTTCCCTGCTGTGGGACCCATCCCGCAACATAGAAGAGATTCCTTTGGTGTCTTTGGCTCCCACCCGGGATTTCTCAGTGCCCATTTAGAGGCTTCAGAAGGCCAAAGCCGCCCAGTAGGAGGGATGGGGCGTTGACTGGAAACAGGTGCATCCCCGCGGGGGCCACAGGCCAGGGCACCTCTCCGGAGACTCTCGGGTGCCCGGTCCACCTTCGCTCTCCTCCCTGTCCCCCGCCCACTCTCCCCACCAGCCACACAGCGGACTCACGTGCGCCACCCACTCCCAGACCCTGACCCCCCCAGCCTCCGGCCTCACCCGACAAACATGGTCTCAAAGGCCCAGGTCAGATTCTGTCTGCAACAGAAACGCTAACATCCTTTACCTGATGTTCCAACTGTGCGGAGTGTCTTTGCGCGCTGGTATTCTGCCGCCGTCATTGTCGTTGCTATTAATGGCATTGATGACACCCCTTGCTGCTCTGTCAAAAGGAGTTTCTGCCTCGGGCTCCTGAGCCCTAAGGGAAGACAAAAGGTAGACAGTAAAGAGATGGGCTGAGGCATCCTTTTTCCACTGATTTAAAAGTGCCAAGGGGCGTGGTCTGTTCAGCAACAGACTCTTGGTTTCGGCTGAGGTCATGATCTCAGGGTGGTGAGATCGAGCCCCACGTAGGGCTTTTTGCCAGGTGTGGAACCTGCTTAAGATTCTCTCTCTCTTCCTCTCCTTCTGCCTCTCCCCCACTTAAATATATAAGTAAATCTTTTCTTTAAAAAATGCCAAATCTATTGTACAAAAAATATGCATATAATCTTTAGAGGACTCACTACCTTATTCTGCTGTTAAATTTATCAATGTTAACTCTGGTTACCAAATTCCAGCCCAGGGATCCTGTCTGGCCCACCTCCTGATTTTGTACAGCCCATGAGCTAAGACCCATTTTGCATTTTTTAATTGTTTTTTTTAAAAATAATCGCAAGAAGGGGCGCCTGGGTGGCTCAGTCACTTAAGCGTTGGACTCTTGATCTCAGCTCAGGTCTTGATCTTAGGGTGGTGAGTTCAAGCCCCACGTTGGGCTCTATGCTGGGCGTGGAGTCTACTTAAAAAAAAAAAAAAAGACAATTTCTTGACATATGAAGGATACATGAAATTAAAATTCTAGTACCAAAAACAAATTTTTGTTAGAACACCGTCACGTTCATTGGTTTTATCTTACCCATGGCAGTTTTTATGAGGCAGGTTTGAGTAGTTTCAGCAGAAACCATGTGACCCCAAAGCTGAAAATATTCACTATCTTTACACAAATGCTTGCTCACCCTTGATCTAATCCAATACCAATATTGCATTGTTTAAATTACTCTAGTTTTATACTATGTTTTGATACCTACTAGGGAGGTGAGCATTCAAGTTTTGTGGGAGAGGGAGGGGGGTCTGACGCTTATATCATTTGGGGGAACTGCTTTTATTTTTTATTTTTTTTTTTTTTTAAAGATTTTATTTATTTATTTTGACAGAAAGGAGAGAGATCACAAGTAGGCAGAGAGGCAGGCAGAGAGAGAGGGGGAAGCAGGCTCCCTGCTGAGCAGAGAACCCGACGCGGGGCTTGATCCCAGGACCCTGAGACCATGACCTGAGCCGAAGGCAGAGGCTTTAACCCACTGAGCCACCCAGGCGCCCCTGGGGGAACTGCTTTTAAAAAAGAATACCAAATTACAGTTAAAATTAGGCATAAAAATGAATATTGAGAATAAGAAAAAAGCTCACAACAAATTACACATTTTTAAAAGTTTTCAAATGCTACACAAAATCCAGAAAAATAACTAGAATACACTATCTATGTTAATTAACTGACATACCTCCATGGTACTTTTTTCCTACATTTTGGGGGCGATATACTCTTTAGTACCCTGTTCACCTGACAATACTTTTGTAATATTTTCTGCAGGGAAAATAAAAAAGTTATCCAAACTTTCCTCTAACATGGAAATAAATAATAAAACCATTATAATTTATGGGTTTTTATTATTATTGATTGCTTCAAAAAGTCTCTTCCAACAGTGTACCTCATAATTGATAATGACAGGTAAAGATGTAAGATTTCTGTCAAATTTGGAAAAACTTCTAGCACATTCATTTATACCGAAACTGTAAGGTTTCAGAGAATTTCAAGTTTTTGCATGCTGTGATAAATCTGAAAAACTCTTTGAATTGATGACATTCCTTAGCCACTTTATGCAAACATTCTTGTTTAGTGGGAAATTATGTTTGTTATTTTTGTTGATATTGACTTATCGTGTCAAATCAGCAATAAATATAAATATTTTCCAGTGCGTGCCCATGATTCATTATCCTTATCACTTAGA
The DNA here is from genome assembly GCA_028534135.1 of Potos flavus. Lineage (NCBI taxonomy): Eukaryota > Metazoa > Chordata > Mammalia > Carnivora > Procyonidae > Potos > Potos flavus. Next base: position 6,120,122 of record CM052896.1, on the reverse strand, counting down.
TTATCAAACAATCCATGAACTTTTTTGTAGCTTCTATTTAAAACATATCTGTCTTGATAGAATTATGACTTTCTATATTATCTGGCAATTTTTTTGCTATACTTTGCTCCTCAGTTCCTGCACAATTCTGTTAATTTTATAACTCAACTTTATTGCTTTGGTTTTCTGCTTCATTTTTTCTCTGACTTCTTTATTCCATAATAAATAAGGATGACAAAAGTTTACCTTTTATATCCACCCAAATCAGAAGTCTATCATATCTCACTATTTTATTGAAATGTTCCAAAATTTCTTTGCAAATTGCAGTTAGAAGAGTATTCAAGCTTTATCAACTTTACAAATACATTTTGCATCTCATTGGCTTTCTGGTTTCTTTCTCCAAAATGAATTTTAGAGCCCTGGAAAGATCACTGCAACTATACTGCTAAGCTTGGGCACTGGGTTTGGGGTTCTGACTGAAGGGAAGTTGAGGTTGGGATAGATATGTGGGGTTCAATTTGCATACGGTTTAGTTATTGCAAAGCCAATCCCGATATAATGAAAGCCTCCCAGGATAGGCACGGTACCCCTGACACCATCAAGAATCTGTCCTGATCCAATACCACTAGATACACGTTGAAATGTCAGGGACAGAAAGGCAGAGCAGAAAGAGATTTGCGGTTAGGAAATCTGAATTTGGCAATTTTCACACAAACAGAAGACCAGATAAGTATGCAGCCAGGCTCCTCCCAGGTCCTTGGGAGGAATAAGGAAATCTGGGTCCTGCGGCCAAAGCTTCTTTTACTGCAGGATAAACACACCTCTGCTGGCAGGCAGGACCTGTTTGCTCTCATTGTCCATTTTCAAAGTTACATTGACTCTACAATGTTGCCTTTTCTATGCATTGGAGAGCCAGCCTGTCAAGCTCCATCAAAACTGCGGTTCAGTTTCTACGAGGATTACATTTCAATTACAGATAAACTTGAATCCAGTTCTCATCCCTCCAGTACTAAATATTTCCACAGGAACGAGCTTCATCTGTCCATTCCTCCAGGCCTCTTCTATGTCCTTCGGTAAAGTGTTGCATTTCTCACAATGTATGCTTTGTAATTCCTTGTCTTCAAAACCACCTGTTTCCCTTTGTTGATCTTGAATCGGGTTACTAAACGCTCTTATTAGTTCTAATATTTGTCAGGAGTCTCAGTAGAAGATTATGTTGTCTGTAGCAAAAAAGGATATTTTTGTCTCTGCTTTTCTGATATTTATAAACTTTTTAAAATTTTTCTTGTTTTGCTTCATTAAATAGAGCTGCAAATACAGTGATGCTTCCAGCCGATATCTTCATCCCCAAAAGAAAGTTGCTCTTCATTTCTGGTTTCCTAAGAAGTTTCTTTTGATGATTAGTTTTTTTTGTGTGTGTGCTCCGTATGAATGTGGAATTACAACAAATACTTTTACATGAATGATTTGATAGTTATCTAGCTGTATTCAAGGGACAAGACAAGCCTAGGGTCCCCTTACTACTTCATCTTAACTCACCTTACTTGGGTGAATTGGGATAAGCAGGTAATTTTCCTTTTGAGTATTAGTGTAGTGATTTTTATTGATAATTTTCTAATATTTCTTTATCTTTTCATTCATTTTTCCACTTGTAATTTCTAATTCATCAGTAGCATTGTCCTCCCTTTTTTAAAAAAAAAATTCTTTTTCTCTTTTAGAGAGTGTGGAGTGGGGCAGGAGGAGGGCAGGAGAGAGATCTTAAGCAGGCTGCAGGCCCAACACTTGTTAATATTTGATCTTTCTTATTAACTAATAAATGCATTTAAAGCTATGGATTCTTCTCTGGCACTTAGCCACATGTTTTCTGCACAATACCCCTGTTGTGGTTCATTTCTAGCCTTGACAAAGCAACAACCCCTAAACAAGATACAAACAAGGCAAGCCATGAAAGGAACGACTGGCAAATTTGACTACATCCATATTAAAGTAGTCTAAATGTTCAAGTTAAAAGAAAAAACAGACTTGAAAAAAATATTTTCTTCCCATGGAAAAATAATTTAACATCCATAATTTAGTAAGGGTTTCTACAAATCAATAAAAAATAATCCAATATGATCCTGGGCAAAGGATACACACACAATTTCACAGAAGAGGAAATAAAACAAGTGGCCAGTAAATATAAGAGAAAAATGTTAATGTCCCAAGTAATCAGTTAAATAAAAATGAAAACAAAGGCATGAAAGTCTCTCACTGAACAGATGGGCAAAGAGAGAATCCAGATTAGATTGTAAGAGAGGTAAAGCCCCAAAGACCACGTATAAAGAAAACTCAACAGCCATTCACAGCAAAAACTCTCAGCGGGGCGCCTGGGTGGCTCAGTCCTTAAGCGTCTGCCTTCGGCTCAGGTCACCATCCCAGGGTCTTGGGATTGAGTCCCGCATCAGGCTCCTTGCTCAGTGAGGAGTCTGCTTCTCCCTCTCCCTCTGCCTGCTGCTCCCTGGCTTGTGTTCTCTCTCTCTCTCTGCCAAATACATAAATAAAATCTTTCAAAAAAGAGAAGAAAAAAGGAAAATAGCAAAATAAAACCACGATTAGATACCTCTACTTGCCAGAATGATGACATTTAAAATGACTGACAGCACCAAGTATTGGCAAGATTGGGGAATGAGTGGAATTCCCATACACTTAGTAGGAATGTAAAATGGTACGGTCACTTTGGGAAAAGGTCTATCAGTTTCCTATAAGCATATGCCCAGCAATTCCATTACTACGTAGTGACACATGAGATATAAAAGTGTTTGTACTTAACAAGACTCATACGATGATACTCTTGGCCGCTTTATTTCTCACACCCCTAAACTGGGAGCCACCCATGTGTTCATCAGCAGGAGGATGAATAAAGACATGGGGTGTATTCATACAATGGAGTAATGTTTACTGATAACCCACAACTTCGTGGATGAACCTCAAAGACCTTATTCTAAAGGACAGAAGTCTTTCACAAACAAGTGTATACTGTAAAATCCCATTTATATGAAACCCAAGAAGAGGCTAAATTAATCTACTGTAAACAATAAGCCTCTGGACGGTGGGGCAATGACTGACAAGGGAACTTTCCGGGGTGATGTTTAAGTTCAGTACCTTTACAGGAATTTGGGAAAATCATTTACCCAAACTTGTGTATATTCGAGAATCACGTATTTCGTTGTATATAAACTTTACTTCAAAGAAAAAAATCCTGGAAACAAATATTGAACTATAGTTACGACTGAATGCTGAAATGTTTAGGGGAGTGCACCCTGATATTGCAATTTCCTCTGAAATGCACCAAAAATGAGATAAATTGAAGGGCAAGGAGGATGGATGAGTAGATAGATATCTGACAAAGTAAATAAAGTAAAAATGTTCATGGTAAAAGCTGGATGGTAGGTCTATGGGTATTCACAGTAAAATCCTTTATGTTTTCTTATTGTTTGAAATTTCTTATAAGAAACTGCTGAAAGAAACAATGAAAAGGAGATTCCATAAACTCCTAAGCTTGACTCCTGTAGTAGCCCAAACAGCAACCGCCCCAGTGGGACTCCCCCTGCAAAGGAAAGAGTAGGGCTCAGCTGGCTTCCCAAGATCCTATCAGTTCAGACGAAAGAGGTTCTTCCTTTCCATGGCCCTTTTCTTTTGTAAAATGAGTTAGAATACAATGGTTTCCTCTGACGTTTAAGCACTCATTTATGCCTTCAAAGTCATTAGAGGGATGGTACGGAAAAGAAAAGCTGAGAAACAAATGCATTTGGAATTTGACAAATGCCTCTCTGTAGACCATGAGGGAGAAGCCAGAAGCCTGAGATGTCGCGTGCTTGGACGGAACTAGTCAACTATAGTTTTCAGAAGGAATAACCTGTAGATGTTAAAAAATATATATATCAGCCGTGCACAGTAAGCAGGAGTTTACCTCCAGTCCATCTGTGAATGCCTCCAGGCTGAGCTGTCCGCTTCTGGGAGATAAAAGTCTTTGGTAAAGGGTGCTCTGCAGGATGGGAACTGAAGAGGCTCAGGTGAGAGCCGCAGGTACAAATCCGAGGGAGGAGAGAAGTGTGACCCTGAGACGGGGGCTGAGAGCCAGTGTGATTCAGATCCCCACAGAGTTGACTTTGAAGGCTCTCTAACTCAGGCTAGCCTTGGTGTTGCTTTGCAGGCCCCACGTCCGAGATTTTCCTGCTCAGATCCGGTGCCGGGCACTTGGCTTGCATGGTTGAAGGTGGCCG
>CM052896.1:6054035-6115381 GCA_028534135.1 Potos flavus | reverse complement strand
GCAGGTGATTGCAGAAGGCCAATACAATATGGCAGTGGTTTGTAACTGGAGGGAGATGCTGCTTCTCAGGGGACATTTGCCAATGTCTAGAAACATCTTTGGTTGTCACTACTGAAAAGCAGTTGCTGGTATTGAATGGGAGAGGCCAGGGTTGCTGCTCAATGTCTTATAATGCACAGGACACCTCCCCATAACAAAGTAGTATTCAACCTAAAATGACAAGAGTGCCCATATTGACGAACCCTACACTGTGGTATAGAGAGGTAGAGATGAAGGCGGGGAGAGCTGGAGAGGAATGCCTCTGAAGTATTACCTACAGAAATTCACTATAGCATCATAGAAGATGTTCTCTTTCCTTTTGTTATTATTTTTAAAAAAATAAAGCCCTCCGAATTAGGAAGAATTCAAGCTTGAAGACAATCATACATCCCTGGTGTTAAAGCAGAAACACAAATCAGGCATTTGGCTTTTAGCTCCTACAACCCAGGTTCTGCCTGGGGAAGAGTAGAGATGTAGGGTTTCAAAGCTGAAAATTAACACAGCCTTCTCAATCCGCAAGACTGAGTGTGGACAGGGTGCGGTGAAGTCCATGGCACAGACTTACTACCAGACGTCTGAAAACCCAAAGGTGTGCATGCATATGCTACAGTGTTCCAATCGGTTGTACTTGATGTTGTCATCAGTAGAACACACGAGCATTTAAAAACACTACTGAATGCACTGGTGTTATTTTTTAGTCAGTGAACTAAAGAGTTAATTTACTATTATGGTGGCAGATCTAAAAGCGTTTTGGAGAAGCACATAACCAGGGCAGTACCCCAAATTTCACTGGACCCCATATACAAACCCTCCCAGTCCTGGATAGAATGGTAGCTGCATCAGTCCTGTGGTAGAGAGAATTCACAGAGTAGAATTTTGTGGGTGGAACAATATTTCCGATTCATTCTGATACCCAATTTGACTCTAGCTTAAGAACACAATCGAGGAATTCCAAACGTCCAGACTTCCAGATTCTCAAAAGGACTCCGAGCCTCATCTGCAGGACAGAAGGGCAGGGCTGTACCCCACCTCCACGGAGGGCCACAGCCCGGACCCTCATCAGCACACGCGGCCTCTTTCCCCCTGGAGAAGTGACCTTCCCAGCCATTTCCTGGCAAGAAGCTGGCATTTCTTGGGACTAAACGCCCCAGCCCTCCCCAAATACATGAAGGTAAGAGGGTAATTTGGAGACAGAAAGAAAAACAAGGAGCTAGATCTTGAAATAATACCGTCATATAAACTTCAGAATAAAACCAATGTTGCGGTTTCATAAAACACCTTAAGCTTTAACTTACTTAGGAAATATTCCTAAAAGAAACCTTGCTGATCACCTGCCAAACTTGTGTTTTGGAAACTCACCACCAAGCAGTGAGCTCTGACACCCAGAAGGCTGCTGAGCCCTGTGTGGGGCCACGGGTACACCTCCCACCTCCCCCTGAGCCTCAGGGACTGTCTGGGACGGTGGGCAGCTGGGGCTCTGGGCTCAGCTAGACCCGGACCATATTCAGACTAGTCAAGTGATCACACACCTACTTAACTCCTCTAAACCTTCCTATTTCTCCAGTATAAAATGGAGCCCACTCACAGAAAGACTGACCAGAGTTTTTTGCAAAGGCAGGAAGAGACAATGTGTATTTAAACCAGGACCCTTGGGGCTTGTAGCCTGCAGGCAAGATACAGAAAAAATGGTGAGAGCTCGTTCACCCCCAAAAATGGGGATCAGAGGATTCCCAGAGCTAAGGGAGTAGACACGTAGATCTTACTGTCATTCTTTGAGCCATATTGCAATTTCTGCTCCTTCGGCACCCTCCTGCTTGGTGAAGTCCCAGTTGTCCTGCCAGGTGGCTGGCACCGGGGCTGCTCTCCCAAGGTGAGCGTGTAAGCAGAGCTTAGGGCAACAAAAGTCTGCAGCAGGGGGCGCCTGGGTGGCTCAGTGGGTTAAAGCCTCTGCCTTCGGCTCAGGTCATGATCTCAGGGTCCTGGGATCGAGCCCCACATCAGGCTCTCTGCTCAGCAGGGAGCCTGTTTCCCCCTCTCTCTCTGCCTGCCTCTCTGCCTACTTGTGATCTCTCTCTTTGTCAAATAAATAAAATCTTTAAAAAAAAAAAGTCTGCAGGAGAACTTCCCAACGTGGGCACTATTGACATTGGGGGCCCACTAATTCCTTATCGTGAGGCTGATCTGTGCAGTGGAGGACATCTAGCAGCATCCTTGGGTCGCTAATCTCTAGATGCCAGTAGCACCCCACCCTAATCCCGACAACCACACATGTAGCCAGATGCCTGGACGACAAAATTGCATCCCCTTGTAAAAACCCTTAGACTCTGGCGTAAAGGAAAGCAGACACGAGCTGACGTAATAGCAGGTGTCACAGGACCTTCTCTCCTGAGACCCCAGATGCTTCTCTTAAAGCTCTCCTCCACCTTTCCTCTCTTGCAGACCCCACCCGCCTCTCTCCTCTTGGGGCTGTTGCTTTATTCGGCAGACTAATGTCACTCTTTCTTAATCTCAGCTCACTCTCAGCCCTGACCAGCCCTTTCTCATGACCACCAACCCCATCAAAGCGGACATCTAAAAAAGGAGCCCCCCTTTCTCAAGGGAACTCTTTTGCAGCTGTGAGCAAAAGTCCCAGGCTGCCTTACAATTGGGGCCCGAGCCCCATTGGCAAGCGCCGAGTCCCAGCACAGGGTGCAGGGCAGAGCAGACACTGCCCGTGACCGCTGCCATTGTGCCTATCTGTGGTGGACACGTCGGTCAGCTTCCTCGGCTGCCCCTCTGGGTGCCCTTGGAAGAGGTCCTGAGCCCATCCTTCTTGACTCAGGACTTGGTCTGTGGCTGTTCATTAAATGTGAATGAGGATGTCGGCTACCTCCATTCGACCTCAAACTTTCTAACTGATGACGTTCTTCTGTCCAGCTTCTCTCTCAACTCAGGCAACAGGCCCAACGGACAGAGCACCCCGTGATGGGGACCAGAGGTACCCCCTCAGGCAGTAAGGACTGTCCTGAGCCAACGAGACCCCCATGAGTGTCCCCAAGACAGCGATCGCCATGACCTTCACTGCCCACCTGCACGTACCCGCTGCCCTTGTCCCACATTCTCCCGATACAAACCTGCAAGTATCTTCAGCACTTGGGGGACAGTCTTTGAGACGCTGGCCCGCCGTCTTCCCGGTCCTGGCTTCCCCGAAATAAACTCCTTCCTGTGTCACCGCCACTCGTCCCGCTGCCTTTGGATTCTGTCCACGGTGAATGGCTGCACCCAGTCTGTTCAGGGGCCCAGGAAGCCAGGAGCTCGTGCCCCCCTGTGCCCCGGGCCATGAAAACAGACCTTCTTCTTCCATCCCTGTATCACTGAGAATCACAGGGAAGCAGAGTTTCCAATAATGAAAATCACATATTCGATAATTCCTATCACGGATCTGGGGGGTGTGTGTGTGTAGGGGGCCTCAGGGAAGGGGGCCATGGCTTGGGGCACAGGAAGGTTCTATCAAGGGAGCACCAGCCAGCAATTGAACAAAGAAGGAATTGAACACCCCCGGCCCCTCCCAAGTCCGGCTTCCCTCTCTTGCCGAACCTCGGCCCAGGCAGCCAAGCACTGACGTGATGGCTACACTTCAAGGCCTCACTGTCCTTGCCTTATAGTTTCCAGTTTCACGGGTTTAAGTGTCTCCCTTTGCCAGTAACCTTTCCCCTGCTGCTTACGTCCTTTCCATCTGACTTGTATCGATCGCTTCCTCCTGGGCCTGAAGCTGAAAAAGCTGCAGGAGCTTGCGTGCCCGTCCTGGCCAGCAGCCTCGGGCTCCAACCCCAGCCCCAGGGCCTCCACCCGAAGGCCTCGACGTCACACCTGCCTGGTCATAGATCGTAAGATGTCCAAGCTGGAGGGGACAAAGGAAGCCTGTTTTGTTCCACCTGCTCTTCTAACGGGGGTGGAAATACAGATCAAGAGGGGACCGAGGACTTGCCCGATGCCATCCAGACCGTTAACACAGACCTAGGACTCGAACTCGGAGCTTTTGGAGCATGGCTCACCATTAGAACAGTTTTCTCTACTCTTCATTCCATTTTGGAAGCAAAAACTGGTCTTACTCCAGATAATCCTCTCCGGGGGCTGCCCCAGTTCATGCGGCTCTCTCAAGGGATGGTTGGGTAGGGCACAAGAGACCCAAATGGCATTGGGAGTCTTTGGGTCCTTGATTATGCTGGAGGGGGGGATGTTAATTCCTACATGTCAGCAGTTCCTGCCCAGGTCCCCTCTGCCCACATAACTGCATGTCTGAAGACGTCAGATCCTTACAGAAAGTTACTGCAGGTTTTCACGCGGAGACAATCCATCTCATTTTATGCAAGAGGTGCGCTTCTAAAAAACTCACATATCTAATGAAAACTTGAGGCATACACGCTCTGGGTCCAAATCTCCTTTTAAAACATTCACGCTGAGAAGGAGCCACGGCAGCGGCTTTGGTGAGAGAAGCATCTACAGTTAACACAAACAGCGTTGTTGTTTTTGTTGTTGTTTTTTTTTAATGAAGTTACATTTTTATTCATTGACTTCCATTATAATACCCATGAAGCATTAATGCCTCTTCATCCCTGATTGATCTTTAACTGGTGGTGGCTTTTAACACTCTGGCTTTTTGGTTTTCTACTCTCCCTTCCTAAAAATAAGCAGTTGGGATTGAACAAAGCACATGTACACACCCAGGAAAGCAAGCTGCTGGGGAGGGGGGGAGGCTGGTATCTGGTGGTTTGCTATTTAAACATAACTCTGTGGCAAATCCCTGGATAAGCCAAAGACTTGTTATGTCATAAAAGTAATTGCCTTTTAATCGGCCTATTTGATTTTTTATTTTTTTCTATCAGGCTCCCTCGGGAGGCAGTACAGAACCCTGGGAACCCTGCAGTGAGTGAATCCTGTCATCAAGAGCTACGCGCTGCTGCTTATTTGCTTTGTGATTGAGAACAAGCCAGGTAAACACTCTGTGCTTCCACGTCCCCACCTGTAAGATGAATTGTCCTGAGGATCAAGTGACTACACAGCCTCCCTCCTTCTCCTGTTGTCCTTTCTTTTATCTCTTAGGGCAAACCTGCCCCGGAGGGAGGGGCTGTTTCAGGACCCTAGGCCCCTAAGCCACCTGCTGCCCCATCTCCAGTGGAGACCTGTTGGGTCCACCACATGACCCATCGCTGGCCTTCAGGGTCAGTCACCACCGCCCTTGGCACGTCCCGTTCTCCCTGCAAGTGGGTCTTACATTTTGCTCTAGCATCAGTGCCAAAGCACCTGGAGAGCCCCAAACACAAAAGGCCGCTTCGAGGCCCCCAGTCTTCACAGAGACCATGCCCCCCACCTAGAGCACCTTCCCCATTTTGTCCATTTAGTGATTTCAGGAAAGACTCGACACCAGCACCCCTCTCCTATGAAACCCTCTGTGACTAACACTCTTGCATGGCTGACTTGATCTTTCCCACAGGCCTTACGAACAGGGTCCCATCACTGGCTCCATAACTCTATCGGGCTCTCTTGTGGACACACCTGTCTCTTCAAGTAGTTCTTACACAGCCTTGACTTACCGAACATGTACCCCCAGCCTATAACACGGCCCCTGACACGTGGGGGCTCGGTAAATGTCTGCTGAATAGATGAACGAAGGAATAAATGAATGAGTTGGAAACTAAAGCTAGCGGGGAGCAGAGCGTATGGTGCTGAGTAGCGTACGCCCTAATTCAGATCCACCAGAACCCGTGAATGTGGGCTTTTCTGGAAATAGGATCCGTACGACGGAATCAGGTCACACTGGGTTGGGGTGTGCTATTATCCCGTGACCAGTGTCCTCGTAAGAAGGAAATCTGGACACACACACACACACACACACACACACACACACACACACAGCAGGTGGCCATGTGAAGTTGGGCCCAGGCTGCTATGAGGGAGGAGGAGGATCTGCAAATAAGAGAGAGGCATCTGGAAACCTTCCACCTCCCCACTGGGGAGAAGTCAGGGGCTTGTTGCCCCGGAAAGAAGAACCCACTAATTGTTTTTAAAGACTTCAGGACACCGGGCGTGAGGACTAGCCCTACTCTTACTGTCCCCATGAGCGGAGGAAATGAAATTGACTCACATAAGTTTCAGATTTCCCAGTTTTTTAAAATGGGCTGGGGCGCCTGGGTGGCTCATTTGGTTAAGCATCTGACTTCGGCTCAGGTAGTGATCTCAGGGTCCTGAGATCAGGCCCCACATTGGGCTCCCCATGCAGCAGGGGGTCTGCTTCTCCCTCTGATCCACCCCCTCCCCCGGCTTATGCTCTCTCTCTCTCAAATACATAAAATTTTAAAATGGGCCTGATTACAAATACCACCTAAGACTGATGTGAGGACTCTAGGAAACAGTGCGCTCCTTAAACTTGGAACTCTCCCAAGGCAGGTCAACCTCGCTCATGTAGGTGTCCATGTGGCCTTTGTGAAGCCCATGACATATCTGGACTATGACCACTGGTTCTGTAGCATCACCGTTATGTTTTTTCTCCATTTGCGATTCCACTGCCCTCCCCCCTGCGTGCCCCTAGACACCGTCCTGAGAACACCCGGCATTTTGTGTTCCAGCCTGTGTAATAATGCCCAGGTCCAGACAGATGGATTAGTTTGAACTATGTGACACTGCCTATATAAAACTGTTCTGACCTACAAAAAATGAGACTTTCATATGGCTTGATCTAATAGATGCCAACTCTTTTCATCCTTAAAGTCGAGAGACACAAACTGAGTATTTGCTAGCTTTCCAGAATAGAAATTTTAAGATTTAAGTTTTTTTAAAAAAAAGTTTAATGCTGCTGGAAGGAGCTGTGAAGTATATGCCCTTTGCAGCCTTCCCTGGCAAGGAAGGAGTGGGAGCCCAGGAAGGGGAGCCCCCCTCCCCCCCCCCCCCCCCCCCGGGGCAAACCGGGTCTCAGAGCCTCCCTCTGTGATATGAGACAAGCCTGGGAGAGAGGGGGGAGGGAGGGGGGAGCCCTCTCTCTACTTCTGCGTGCAGACAGCATCTAAGACGGAATTTGGCCCAGAGCATAGTAGTTAGCACTTTGCCTTCTAGAAGATGATGAGGATAATGATTTAAAAACAGTGAGACGGAGAACAAGAGGATCTGTTCTCAGAACATCTGAGCTGTCCTTCCCTTCAGCTCCCAAAGAGGGGCCCTGAGAGCCACTCAGGGCAGGTGGGCAGGGCCGCCTTCTAACTAACTCCCTTGAAGATCCGCTCCTTCTCCCAGAAAGCCCCGCCTGCCTCCCTCCCCAGTGTTAGCACCTCATTAGCACCCTGCCAGCAAGAAAATCTATTTAAACAGCTCTTGCTGACACAGCAAGCCTTCTTCCTGCCCTGGAGGATTCTCTCAGTCCCTTTCTGACAAAGACAAGCTGGGGCTGGGGCCCAGCTCAGTTGGTTCCAGTATACTCGGGCTGTGACTTTGCTTGGCCAAGCCCTGTCAGCCCAGGGTCTCCCACATCAGCTGGGGGGTGGGGTGGCGTGGGGTGAAACAGGAAGGGGGGCCGTGGGGAGCAGCAGAAGGTTCTCCAGGCCCAGGCTGCATGTGACTCCTGCAATCCTAGGCCCCTGGCTTTGGCGTCACACATAGATGCGCCGTTAAAGGACTCCAGGGAGGTCCGTTCCATCGGTAAAACCCATTCTTCCCACATCAGATTCCTGCATTTGTAGGAGTTGCTGGAGGACAGTAGATGTGATCCCAGAGGCGTGATTATCCATTGGTTTTTTGATGTATTCATCCAAATGACTCCAACAAACATGCATTAAACACCTACCATTTTAAAAGGCCCTATTTCGTGTGGGCTCTGGTCTCCGTCTCTGTTGTCATGGGAGATACCGGGACAGCAGGGTTGCTTAGAATTGACAAGTGTGGATCCAGATGGGGGCTACCCGCAGGGGTGACTCCTGGAGGCGTGCGGTTTCCACCAGCTAAAGAGAGGGAGGGGCCCTGTCATTGTAGGGTCATTGTAGGGAAACTTGCAGGTTTGGAGCAGGTGTGCATCTGCTGAGGGCTGGCAAAAAGGGAAGGATGTAACTAGGAGTCCTGAAGGTTGCTAAAATACTTCTAGCCTCTGGTCCTCTTTGGCGTCCCGCAGCCATGTTGGCCTCTGGACCGTGTAGTCGACTTTTGGAACCTGCCCAGCCATCGTCGCCCCTTCTCAGTGAAACTGCCTAATGTTAGCACCTGCTCAAGGGTCAAGTTAAAGAGCCCTATGTTGTATCACATGGTACCTTCCTCTGATACAACCGAAAGTGTTACAGAACGCAGACTGGATCCTGGCCAAAGAACCAAGCGGCACTCAGAGACCTTGGAGCATCGAAGATTTATTTCACGCTAGCGAGCCCAGAAGAGAGTAATCTCTCAAGGTCTGAGCCCCGAGCACGAACAAAGGGGTATCTTATACACTTTTACTTCTGTATTTGTGCCACTCTTGTGGCTGTGGCCGGTGGGGCCGGAGAAAGCCTGGGATGGCCCTGGGGCCCGGACGGGGATTCCCCTGCTGGATCGGTCGGCCACCTCAGAACACAGATTTTCCTTATCAAAAGCTCCCAGGTGAGCCCCTAACAAGAGTGATCCTTCCACAGACTCGGTATAAAAAATAAGCCAGTCAGTAGCTTAGCTGGAAAAGATGAGCTGAGATAAGTGGCATTCTCTTTGTCCAATGGGACACACAGCGAGGGGGCGCCTAGGGCAGCAGAAGGCTTGGTGAAATGGAGCCCGGATATCTGGTCAAGTGCCGAGGACTTCCGTCCAAGCCAAATTCACGAGAGCCCCAAATGAGGAGTAAGCACAGGAAGGTGGCAGGGCAGGTGGGAAGGGCAGATGCCCAGAGAGGAGGAGGGGTGCAGGGAGGAGAGGAAAAAATGAGGAGAGAGGAGGAGAAGAAGGGGGGATGGGGAAGAAGGAGGAAATGGGGACCCGAGGGACAGGGCAGGGAAGAGAAATCAAGCTGGGACCCCAGGAAAGAAAGCGGAAGGAGGAGGAGGGAGAGAGAGAGAGAGAGAGCGAGAGAGAGAGAGAGGAGCCTAAAAGCTGCCTCCATGTGCGATGACCCTTTCATTCTTCCTCCAGTTCCCGCAAACAGGTGCTCTCGCTACGCCCTCCCCCTTCCGCCTAACGCCGCGCCTCGATGAACACGCCATTCCTTCCTAGGGGCCTGCGTGGAAATGGAAAGCCACAGAAGGTGCTAAGCTGCAGTCTGGCCCTCCTCTGAACCCCTCCGAGCCTGCTACACCCGGGATGTGGGCATTTTCCACCCGGAGGAAAGGCATCCGTGACAGCGCGGTCCCCACTCCACAACACCCCCCAGCCCCCGCAGCCCCACGTGTAAGTATTCCTGCAGCGACACATATAAGTATTCACACCGAACGGACGACCTCACGTCAGAGGTCAAATTTTGCAACCAGATGAGTTCAGAGGAGGTCAGGTTTTGCTGCCAATTAAGTTACAAAAAAAGTTTCCCTTTGCTGAGCTCTTTCGGAATTGCAGATAAGGCACCGGGAGGCCCGTGGTGATTGCCAGGGAAGAACCGGGCTCACTGTCGGTGGCCTTCTGTAGAGCAGCACCAAGGAAGGCCCGTGGCTGCCTGCCTGGGCCGCCGGGGTGGTGTCCACACGGGAAGCAGCCAGAGGGCCTTGGAGCGGGGCCAACGGCCGCGCTGCCAGCCCTGTCCTCGCTCGGAGAGCTCGGGTTCTGCGCCCCTACTGCATCCACGGGCACTTGTCCCCCTTGACCTTCCTGCAGAGTGATGCTCTTTTCACAAGACACAGCAATTCCAGCCCCAGGGAATGGCCAAAAGTCACTGGTCTTGTGCCCAAGGACCTCATTAAGCCCTGCCCTGCGGGGAGCCCGGCCCTTCCCGGGGCTGCCCCACGTGCCCTCGCTCCCAGGCCGATTGCTTTATTAGGGTCGCTCACCTGTAGGCACTTTCTGGGAGGGAGGAGCCTCGTCGTCAGCACGTAACCCTTTCCCAGCAGGCTCCAGGGTCCTGAACCTTGAGGGAGGGGACAGACGCCCTCCGGGCTTATTCTGGCCCAGCAGCTGACGCTTGAGCCGCTTGAGCCGGTGAGGTCTGCCGGTTAGCCTCAGTTCCCGGAAAGCTTCCCTGAGGCCGTCTCTGTGGGAGGCCCCGGTGTAGACACCTCGGAGAACACACAGGTAAGACCTAGTGCTGTCTTGAGAAGGGGATGGGAGGCGATAAACTTTCTTGTGGCCCAAGTGCCAGATGCTTTACACACTTTCATACACTGATACTCATGACTCCCCCCGGAGTCATTTGGCTCTTCTGACATCCCAGGTGAGGGCTCTGGCAGTGGAATTTCCTCCCTCCCAGGAAACAAGATCTGTGAAGCTGGAAAAGGAGCCTCGAAACCACAATTCCACTGCAGACAAGTAGAATCTTCTTAGTATTTTCTCCCTTCCAAAGTGCTCTCACACCTGTATTTCCTGCATTCGTTCTAGGCTTATGAGGTAGTTAGGGCTGCAATGATTTTTTTAGATGCTATAAAATAATATATATGCATATAGATATATGATATAACATGTCCTTATGTATTATATATTATAAAATAGATAATTAGTTATACCATATATAATTCTAGTATAAAATAATAAAACACATAAATCATATATTATATGATATATATTTTTTAAACTTGAAACACCACGTAGATAGATGCTTACCCAGGGTCACACCAGCATTTGCAAACTCAGCATTCTGAATGAATGTGCCCCAGCACCAGAATTATTCAAGTGACCCGGTTTTCAGGGTGTGCATGCATACACGTGTGTGTGTGTGTGTGTAGTATGGGGTACTGTGTTTGGGGGGAGATAAGGCTGGAGACAGAATGTTTGGTTGAACATTGTATTAAAATTGATCAGGTTGAGACTATAACATAAAGAGTTTGATTTAAAGAAACTTTTTATTTCCGTAAACATTCATGGACCCTCTTGTATGCCCAGTTGTTAGAAATATAATTAGTATTAAGATCCTGACTATGCCCTCGAGAAACTTGCTACAGACAGGTGGGGGGACTTGTACCTAAGTCCGTAGAGGATAGGCTGACCGTGCTGTACTATATGTTCCTGTGACCACGTCAATCCACACAAGTGCTTAGCGGGAACCTAGCATGGAGAAAAGGTACTCAGGAAGTCTCAGGGGAATGAATGCATGAAGGCATGAATGAATGAATGAACGAAGAAATGAACTAAAGTTGGGTGAACCCTCCTGCTCCATGGCCAGGCTCCATAGGGTATCCAGGTTCTGAGTTCAAGTCTTCCCCAGTTGGTGACCCTCAGCACTTCCTGGACCGCTTGACCTCAGGAAGGGTCTGAGAGCTCCAAGCAGCGTGTTCTAATAACCAGCCTCCATCTTTCCCGAGACACCAAGTCCCCACCCCATCTCTAATAGCCCCGGGAGGGACATTTCATCTCTGCCTGGTAAATGTGCCCTGTACGCCCCAACTTAGCTTGTTGTTCTTATCAGCTGACCATTGGGACCAGTATTTTGCCCTTGAACTCCCCACCTAAGGGCTAGAGTCAAGCTGCAGGGTTTTGATGTGTCCCACGTGCTAGCTTCCTCGGTAGCTTTGGATCCCTTGAGTGGGTTTCCCCACATCGCACTCTGTCCTTCTGCTGGGGCACACTCTGCCCCGGGACTTTGTTCTAGACCCTCCCGCTCGCCCCGACTGACCTTTTGCCCCGGCACCACCTGTTTCCCATCGCTGTGCACTTGGCCTGGTGGGCTGGCCTTCCTCCCAAACCTGCAGCTGTGTCTGCCCCGCTTGGTGCTTAGCCTCAATCCAGGCTTCGCTCCATCCCCGGCAACATATCCATTGCGGTTGGCCTCGTCCTGCCTGGCACCGTCACTAGACACGGCGGCCAGCATGGCCCCCAAGCCGGGGGGTTGCTGGGGACTGAGACAGCTTTGACAGGAGCAGCAGCAGAAGGGGACCGCAGCCTACAGGGTGGCCCAGAGCCCAGATGGTCGAAACTGGTTCCATAGGCCAGAACAGGGAAGTCCAGGAGCAGAATCAAAATGAGCAGCTGGAGTCAAAGAAAATCGGGGCAGCACAACAGATCCGTCCACTCATCTGTCTGCCAGGACCCAGAGACGCCAGGCCCTACTTATTCCGGGCAGCTCTTCCCTTAGAAGCATCGCTTTTCCTGGGTTCTCCAGTGTGGCCCTGGCAGAGAGGAATTCTGGTGGCTGTGGGGAGGGAAGTGATGGATGCCATCTGTATGCTGGACCAACACAAATGCAGGAGCATCTGCCTCCAAGCTGGCCTCCAGGGCTGAGTCCTGAGAGATGAATGGGAGTCCAGAAGGCAAGCCTCTGCCCCAGAGCAGTGCTGCTGCCCATCCTGAGCCCAGACCTTTACACTTGAAACGCCACATAGATAGATGCTTACCCAGGGTCACGGCAGCATTTCCAAACTCAGCATTCTGAATGAATGTGCCCAGAACCAGAATTGTTCAAGTGACCCGGTTTTCAGGGTGTGCACGCATGCCCTTGAGGGGCTCCTCCCTCAAGCCTTGTCAGCTTCCCAGGTATTGCTGCTTGATGCATGATGAGAGCTTCAGGAAGCTTCCAGAAGCAGGACAGAGAGGGAGAACAAGCATGGCACGTGAGACAGACGGAAAAGGGGGCAGCTCCCAGGGGCTCAGCAAGGGGTCACACGCAGGGGTGTCAAGTGCAGAGCCGAGACTGAGCAGGGGTGCGCCCCACTGGGAGCCCTTGGTTTCCACCGTGGTTCTTTTTATCAAGGACGCTTAGGAAGCTGAAGAAATTTGAAGAAAGCAAACAGATAAAAGTGGATAAAAGCTGTCCGCTGTAGCCTGGACAGGCCAAGACACTTGCCCAAAGTCTCAGAACAGGTGAGCGCCTGGCACAGTGTCACCGAACTCAGGCCCGCGTGACACAGAGTCCCCCACATTATGAGTCCCCGTGTGCTGATGGAATGCAACATGGGCCAAATAAAGTGGTACCTCCATACAGTGGAGCATTATTAGCCACAAACAAGAATGAAGTACTACCACGTGCTACAGATAGATGACTGCTGGCAACATTGCGCTACATGGAAGATGGCGGTCACAGAGGGCCATATTGTCTGTGATCCCACGTATAGGAAGTGTCCAGAGTAGGCAAGTCTATAGGGACAGAAAGTAGATGAGCAGTAGCCAGAGGCTGGGGAGGTGGGAAGACAAGAGGGGAGTGACTGTTGAATGGACATGGGGCTTCCGTTGGGGATGAGAAAGTTCTAGATTTAAATAGCGGTGACGTTGGTATACACGGTGAAGGTACTTAATACCACTGGATTATACGCTTTAAAATGCCTAAAATAACAAATGGTGTGTGTATTTATTGTACCACAATTAAAAAAAGGCAAAAATAAAAAACGCAATCCACTTTGACCTCACTGGTAGGCAGAGGGTCTTGACCCTACGTGCAGGGGAGGGGAAGCCGTCCCACACGTCCACGGAAGCTCTTTGGTGCCGTGTCCCTCTATTGCTAACCTTGCTCAAAATGCTCCCAAGTCCTAGGATCACCTAACACCAGTGAATGAGCAGTGGTAAAGGGAGGTTGTCTCTTCCCAGATGCAAAAGTACAGAGTTGGCACGTATACTATTTGAATGCATGAGAACTTACACGTACGCACGGGGGTGCAGGTGCGGGTAGAGAAAAACCTCATTCATTCACACTAATTACCCTAAAAGCAGCTACAGTTTGAGTGGTTACTGTGTGCTAGGCATGAGGCAAAGTGGTTTTGGTGACTTTTATTTTCTACAATTCAGCTAGGGTGGCATTATCATCTCCATTTTACTGATTGGGAAACAGAGTCTAGGAAGAGAAGAGGTTTGCCAGACACTAGCGAGTTGATGTCTCCAGAGTAGGGCAGGCACCCAAACCCCTTTTCTGACTTCAGAGTCCATGCATGCCTAGGCGAAGAACGGTCTGTCATAGAGAAAGTCCTGAATTATACAATACGAATCAACTAACGTAATTTAATTTTTTTTCAGATACGTGCCTTGAAAGCTGGAAATAGAACTTCTCCTGATGGGAGTCCCCCGATGGTAAGTATTACGTGTAAATTGCATGCTTGCTGAGGTTGATTTGGAACTTGAGCTTTTTTGTGCTGATCTGTGATATAAAGGTTCACTTACTGGAAAAGAAATTACAGGTGACCCTTGACCAGTGTGGGGGTGAGGGGCGCCAACCCCACACACAGACGAAAATCTGCGTTTAGCTTTTGACTTCCCCCAAACTTAACTGCTAAGAGTGACAAGCCGAAAGACCACTTTTTACTGCGATATGCAATTTACTGGAGAGACCACTGCTCAAGCCCAGGTGAGCCTCACCCAGGGTTTTGAATTGATACTGGAAACACTTGTGTTTCCACCAGTTCCCCAGGGGCTGGGAAAATAGAGGTAAGTTCATTCCATTGTTATTTAATAGGGCATTTTTATGTTTGTTAACATTTCTCTGGACCGCAAATGGTACCATGTCTGGTCTTCGAGTGTTTGTATGCCTGAGTTTTGATAAGTTTTCGCTTTTTCTAATAGATTTGTGTGTATTTGATGGCCGTGAATGATACAAATAGACTAGGATCTGCATAGAGTTCATGCATTCATGTCACAAATCTCTAAAACATGTTCCAATGTTTTTATGGAAAAGAATCCACCTATAAGTGGACCCACATGGTTCAAATCCATGTTGTGCAAAGGGTCAACTGTATTTGCAAAGAGAAACCAACTGCAGTCTTTTCACCCAGCATGGGAGGTCAACAGTGCTAAATTGGAGTGGAGACCAATTACTGTGGCTAAATTGGAGTGAAGACCAATTACTGAGGTTTTAGTGATGTGTCATAGAGGAGGTTTCATCACTGTTCAGTCCCATCAAGGAGCAATGCTAGACTTAGTCTTGTCTGCAGCCACCATCATCCTAGGAGAGTCAGGGATCCCCTTGCACCATTTTTTTTCCATGGGGAGGGTGAATGGGGAGTGATAGTACATGTCCTGGGCACTTAAAGATGGAGTTGTCTATACGAGGCAGTTTGGATGGATTCAGCAAAGCCTTGGGAGTAAGGGAGGTCTTCGTCAGCTGGGTCACTCAGTGGTGACCTGTGGTTGCTGTTGATGGAGAAGGCCTCATGGGATGGAGACCTACCTTTAGAGCAGCTCCTCAGCCAAGGTGCCACAGCGACCATCCAGTTGGTGGGGAGCGTAGAGGAGAGATTGGCTTTGGGTCCAGTGGCTCCCTAGAGCCAAGCACCTATGGGGGTCTTTACATGGGCTCTCCCCTGCCCCCACCTCTTCAGTCCCCTAGCACAGTGGGGAACATTGAGCCCCCTGTGCCCAGTCCCCTCATGCTCTCCCATTTGGATCCTCAAGGTCTTGCCCTGGAAGTTTAGTTATTTTTCTCTGTGGTTCCCATTTTAACCACCCTAATTCTTCTTGAAGCAATGGGGATGCCTCCAGCTTAATGGTTTCCAAAGTGGAATGCAAGATGATTCATTTAGATATGAGAGAAAATATTGAGACTTCAATACACTTTTCCAAAAAAATTTTAAATTATGCTTTATTAGCTTTGAATATATATAAATCGACAGTAGTTCATATATATGTGTGTGTGTGTATGTGTTATAAGTAAATACATATATATCTGTTCAGCTAATAGGAATGTGCAATAAAAGAAATCCAGAAACTCCTAGGCTAAGTGATTACAAAAGGTCAATATATGTAAAATGTGGAAAAGAAATTTAAAAAAGAGGATAACTACTTCAAGATACCATCAGCTTTCATTTATTTTAACGTGTACTGTCTATGAAGACTGAGCATTCTTTTGGCAGAAATAACATTCTGTAGTTCCTGATACAGTCCAGCTCGATATTCATCTACCTTAAAAAGTGCTCAGAGCCCAATGACACCAATGGACTGCGCTGATCTTTGACCTCTAACAGGGTATCGGAGAGCAGGAGTGAGGCAGAGATTGTTGCAAAATACCTGATTTGGGTTTTGGTTTTGTAGCCCTGCCCCTTCCATTCCACGGCTCTGGGAAGGCTCTCACTTTACTGTGAAGCCCATCTCAGGATTTGGGGGTATGGGTGTGTACAAACCTGTGTGCAGCATGGGGAAGAGAGGAAGATGCCCCCATGGGAAAACATGCATATGGTCCATGGGATAATATGCACCCCAAGGCCTGGCTTTGCTGGCCCAGAATGCCCCAGTGGTTGCAGAGCAAGACTGAGTGCCCCATGTGAACCCCAACCCCGGGCGTGAGCATGAGTCGCACATGGGCTGCTGTCTTCCCTTGGCTCAGTACTCACTGAGATCACATTAAGACCTGGAGGCCTCTCGTGGGGGAGAGAAGAATACAATTTTCTTATTGTACAATCCATTTCATTCCCAGCTGCGGGATTAAATTTATTCCTTTCTGAAGTGTTGTCTGTGTGTATAAATCATTTAAGTTTATATGTTTTCGTTGCTGTGGCAACTGTGTGGCTAATTGAATTCCAAAGTGTCTTTCTCGATTTCAAAGCCATGATAAAGAGCCACAGCACTTAACAGTGGGAGTCAGAACAGAGGCAGAAGAGGAGGTGGAAGCAAAATTTAAATGACACATTCTCCCACTGGCTCCTGAGATCCCAGAACAAGGCCGCCACTCTGGTGAGCCAAGCAAGGGCGCAGATTTCTTCTAAAGCGAAGGATTGATGAACAGCTTCTCTGCAGAAGTACCTGCATCCTCTGGCCCTGAAGCTCCAGGGTCTCCATCTTGTCCTGTCGGACTTGCTCGCTCTGCCAAGGGCAGGGACTGAATCTTTTCACACGGAGCTTTACTAGGAGTTAGCAAACACCTGTCCAGTAAAAGCTTCTTGGATGGATGGACAGACAGATGGGTAGGTGGGTGGGTGGATGGATGGATGGATGGACAGACGGACGGACAGATGGATGGATGGAAGGGTGGATGGATGGAACGGTGGATGGATGGATGGACGGGTGGATGGATGGGCGAGTGGATGGATAGATGTGTGGGTGGGTGGATGGATGGATGGATGGACGGACGGAAGGGTGAATGGATGGATGGATAGATGATGGATGGGAAAAGGATTACCAGAGGCAATTGAAAAGGAAGCTGTCATTTTTAAGGGACTATCCAGTTCTAGGCACAGTGTGACACACCTATCACAAACCCAAAGCAACCCTTATAAGCAGGTGTGATTATTCCCATTTTATAGATGAGGAAACTTCAGACTTCAGTTTAGAGAACTTGTCTAGTGAATCTCTGGTTATGTGGCAGATGAAGAATATACCCAAGTCTATTAAACTCCAAATCTACATTTTCAACTGTATTTTACTGGCTCCCCCAATCAGAATAAATGAACCACATCCTCCTGCACCATCTCCTCATCTATAGTAGTTACTTTCTCTCCCTTCTTTTTTCTTTCCTTTCTTCTTTCCTTCCTTTCCTTCTTCTTTTCCTTTCTTTTCTTCCTTTTTTTCTTTTTCTTCTTCTCTCCTTTTCTTCCTTTCCTCTTTCTCTCCATTGATGTTATACTTTCTTGAACAACTCTACTCTTATTTGTGAATATGATATATGCCCACAAAAAAATTAAACAATATAGAAAAAATAAAGAGGTGAGGGAAAAATCACCAAATATCTCACCACCCAGAAATAATACTCCCCGCTAGATGAGCATTGTTACAAGCCTCCCTCTCTTCATATACAGTATGTGGATAATATTTTCTAAATGTACTCTAATATACTTTCTATTTTACATTAAATTAATGAGTTGAGTTATGGCTGAACTTTCCCCACTCCTGTTTACTCATCGTAAGAAACAATAATTACTAAAAATTAATCCACAGTTGATAGAAAAATTTTATGAAAACATTAAAATGTTGAAGTTGTTTTTGAAATTATTTGTTTCACTTTGGATGCTATTGACTAACACCCTAGGAGGAGAAATGATGAAAATTCTTACGAGGGCTCCCACCAAATTTTGCTTACTTACAGCATAATTTTTATATTGTCAATTTTTATATTATTTCATGGTTTTTGAACCACTGTTTCCACAATAATTAAAATAACTATAATTTAGATTCGATTCCATATTCACAAGAATTCACTGTGAACCCTACAGGTTCTTCTTCTGGAAATGTTTTCTTGTCTTGATGAGAGGGCACAAGGGAGCAACACAGTGACCCTTTCTGTCCTTTGACTTCCAACCTCAGTGACAATTTTCCCGAGTTTAGAAAATACTTAGGTCCTGCACTCTTTGTTAGACCTGGAGGCAATCACTCCACAGTTTTCTAACACACAGGATTTAACCAGCATTTCCTCTTCTAACCAGAGCTCTGTGTTTAACTTTTGGATGAACAGATTTCATCCTCATAGAGTTTTGTCTTGTTTTTTCTTTCTGCTTTTAAGTAGAGTCCCCTCATGGTGGCCCTGATTTGAATAGCAACAAAGCTGCCCATAATTTCCTTGAGTCACATTTTCTTTCCCAAGAAACCTTATAGGCACAGTCCTGTTGCCTCTATGAATTGATTTTGATGTGAAAAGACATGAGATCAGACTGATTGTCACTCCTTGAAGAAGACTTGCTTTCTCATTCCCATCTGCCTCAAAATTCTTTATATATGAAATTTAACAATTTAGGCAGAAAATGTCTTTGTTCCCTTCAAATACAGTTTGAACTTTTAATGAACAAAGTCATCCTTTCCTAAATTTGAGAATAATTTTCTCTTGTTATAAATTCAAATAGTATTTCTGTTCCACCTGTTGGATTCTCTTCTTCAAAGACAGGACTTAATCTCAGCTGCCTTACCTCTGACATCCGTATCTATTCCCTTGTCTCTACTTGCACAGTGACTTTCTTAAGCTCTTCCTTTGTGTCATAATTTCTATTTCAACTGTATCCCCTGTGTTCTTTGCTGTCTTTGCTGGTTTTGATCTATTTATTAATTGTGAAAGCGTGAGGCTGTTTGTTTTCCTAATTCCTGAAGGTCCCTTTTTCTTCTTTCAGTCTGCTGTGTATTTTCTAATTATAAGTTTACTCTGCTATTTTTTTTATTATTCCTTCTGTGATTCTGAGTGCTCTTGGAGAACTTCGTTTCTATTTTCCCTGGTCAAGACTTAGCTCTCTGAATGTGTTTTGCGTGTCGTTTTCCTTCTACCCATCTATCGATCCATCATCCATCCAGTTGTCTTTATTTTTTATCTATATATCTATATAACTTTGTTATATGAATATGTATGTACAGAGTGCATCACTGCATTTTTTTAACTAGTTCTTTCTTAACATGGGCAGTTTTATTCCAACCTTCTATTTATTCTGATCCGTAGTGGGCGAATTCTCTTAACACTCTTCCTACCTTAATTGAAATCGTCATCCATCAGCAGGAGTTTGAGGGTTGAGTATTATGGGTTATCAGTTTTTCCGTAGAAATCCAAAGAGCAAAGGACAGCCCCGCAGGGACCAAGTTTTGGGAGGTCTTGGTGGAGTACAAATGTCCTTTGACAGAATATTCAGCTACTATGCCAGCCATGAGTGGACGCCCTGGAAGTGTGGTTGGGTCTCTCCCCAGATAGAGTGGAGCCCTGGGACCTGGGGGTCTCTATCCAAGTTCCCTGCCTCTGATGAGTCTCCCGCATTCAGCAGGGGCTTCTACACCACAGGGTTTGCCCTGGTTTCCTGCACTCCCTCGGCCACGTAGCTGCAAATCTCAGCATCTTTTTTCAAATGACATCGTTTCACCAGCATCACTTCTAGAGGCCGGGGGGAGGACGAGAAACCGTCCCGAGTCCACCAGCATGTTTGCTGTTATAACCACCATTTTTAAAGTTTATGGCATGAGGTTATACCCCAGTCCCTATTTGTTTCCTGCTAGTTAATTGTTTTCAGATTCTTTCTTTATTTTCTTTTTTAATTATTGAGAGATTCTGTGCCTGTGTTTAACTCCATTAT
Organism: Potos flavus; assembly: GCA_028534135.1. Classification (NCBI taxonomy): domain Eukaryota; kingdom Metazoa; phylum Chordata; class Mammalia; order Carnivora; family Procyonidae; genus Potos; species Potos flavus. The sequence goes on along the minus strand of CM052896.1, from coordinate 6,095,336 downwards.
CTTTATATGGATAGTCTCTCTTAGTTTATGATTCCTTTAAACAACAGCATGAACAACATGATTTCTTTAAACGATAATAATGGCCTTGGGTTTAGATAGCCTGCAGACCTTGGTGTGAAACCCACGTCCATCCCTTATGACAGTACTTGGTAACCAGAGTCAATTTTCCTGTCCCAGGGACATTCAACAATGTCCAGAGAATTTAGATTATCATGACTGGGGGATTCTACAGGCATCTAGTGGGTAGAAGCTAAGGATATTGCTGAACATCCTTTATGGTACCATCTGGGGTTACTATACTCCCAGGAAAGCTACCCACAGCAAAGGATTACCTGGCTCTAAGTGCCAATAGGGTCAAGGTTGAGAAACCTTGCCTTAGTAGCTGAGGGCATTTGGGCAATTTTTTTAACTTCCGTGAACTTTAGCAACTTTGTCTCTACAGTGAACGTCCAAGGGGCACCTGGGTGGCTCGGTCTTTTGAGCACTGCCTTCAGCTCAGGTCATGATCCCAGAGTCCTGGGATCGAGTCCTGCATTGGGCTCCTGGGAGCCTGCTTCTCCCTCTGTCTGCTGCTCCCCCTGCTTGTGCTCCCTCTCCGTCTCTGACAAATAAATAAATAAAATCTTTGAAAAAATAAAATGAATGTCCAAGACCATTGATAAATGGCAAGTTTTTAACATTAAGGATCATCTTAACAATATAATGATAATACCTTTCATTATTATCATCAGCATTATTTAGTAGCAATAAAATTGCCATTTTCTGAACAGCTGTAAAAACGCAAGCAATTACCTCACCTATTTTGACCTTTAATTATTGTGGACAGAGTTGAACTCACTTTGAGGGCAGCATTGTCTTTTGTTTACTCCTACCATTTCAGCTGTTGTTTGGTTAGTTGGTTGGTGTTTTAACTTATACTGTTTACCTTTTTCTTTTTAAAGAATCTTTAGATGTTTATAAGAAAAGCAGCTTCTTGCCGTTTTTGTTTTTTTTTTTTTAATTCCAAGTATGTCTTTTGCTTGCCTCCTTTTATGTAAATGCTTCATATTACACACTCCTCCAAACTCACTCAGCTCTACCCTGCGAGCAGTAGACAGGCCCTGGAGTGTACAGACAGAATTCTTCTTAGAGATCACCCAATTCTTGCCTTTTGCAGATAGAAAAACTGAGTCTCAGCTGATGGAGACTCCGGTGCCAGGATCAAAGTGTGAAGGAGGAACAGCTTCCAGCAAGACAGCCAGAGAATTTGCCGCTGGTGTTGGATCAGAGGCGTCCCGGTAAGGATTCTGACTTTGATTCTGTGAAAAAAAGGCTTAAATGTTTTGCTTTGTCTTACTGGAAGAGAGTGGTCATAGTTTAAATATGTCCAATGTTGGTCGTCTGCAGTGTAGGTAATAGTATAGAAAATTATCTTACAATGCTCCTATCTTAAAACCAGTAAAGTGGTTATGTAAGATGCCTGCCCAGGAATAAGATGGCCTGACACTGAGACCGCCAGACTCTTCTTCTTTGCTTTCAAGACATCAAGGCAACATGACCGTGTCTCAGAGCTCATGGAAAGAGCTCACCCGGGCCCATAAATGTAACACAGGAAAGAGAAACTGCAGTCCTGGTCTTAGCCTCCCCAGCTCTGCAAACTCATCTAACCAGCCCAGACCTGCCTTCCCAGAAGAGGCCTGGGGAGAGCCTGGAATGTATGCTCAACCATGGGCAGGTATATAGGCGCCTGTCCATCCTGTGAGTTTAGAATTTTGTTCTTTTTTTTCCAAAGACTTTATTTATTTACTTGAGAAAGAGACAGAGGGTGTGCATGAGAGAGCGAGCATGAGCAGGGGTCGAGGGCACGGGGGTGGGGGACAGAAGCAGGGCTCGATCCCAGAACCCTGGGATCATCATCTGAGCTGAAGGCAGACGCTCAACCGACTGAGCCCCCCAGGTGCCCCTGTAAGTCCTGTGAGTTTATAAAAGCAGAACATTGTAGAAAGAGCATAAACTTCGGAGCCAGGTGGATCTAGGTTGAAATTCTGCCTCTGCCATTTACTAGCTGAGTGACATTAGGCAAGTCAATTAATCTCTCTGAGATTCGGTCTTCTCATTTAGAAAATGGGAATAATAAGTTCCACCGAAGCATCCAACAGATGGACCTTAAATGGTAGCTTGCACGTTTCCCTGCCCCTTTCTATCAGTTCATTTTTGACAGGGGGATAAATTTTTACTTTTGTAAAATTTAGTCCTGTTTTGAAGCTCTGGGAGCTGTTATTATTCCTGGATCTGTTAGTGGCTGCCTGTGACGTCCTCCTTCTGTGACAGTCAGAGACAAATAGCCACGAGCAGGCTGGGGGAAGCGGAGGAGAGATGGATTGAATTTGGGCAATGCTTGGAGAAGTGTGGAAGCCGGGCTTTTCTTTTATTGTTTGATTTAATGAATCTTAAAGGGGCTTCACCTTGGGAGGCACAAATCAACAATGTCATATCAGTGTTGTCAGGGGCTTTTCTGTCCACTTCTATAAAGAGAAAGCCTACCAGAGAGCATCCAAGCCCAGGCAGGGAGGCACTGGGTTCTTAGAGAGGTGGGTGACAGAGGCCACTCACAAGCAGATGAAGAAAGAGATGAGGATGGTGATGATAGTGATGGTGACAGTGATGATGACAATGATTCCGGCCATCCATTTAGGCCCACTAGGTGCAAGTCACTGCACTAAACACTTTGCGTATGTCCTCACACAACCCCATACTGTAAGTCCAACATAGATAGGACTATGTATCTTTTACATATGAAAAAAATACTGCTGCCAGGAGTAGCTAATGGCTTGTCCAAAATCCCTAGTCAGTCAATGGATGAGGAAGGCTTTGGAGAAACGAGAGGTATTTTTCCTTCCTACTTATTTGAGGCACAGAGTGGTGATGAAGAAATCAGAAATTTTCCTTGAGAAATCCGCAGAGGTAATCCCTAATAGTAACAACATTTTCTTCGAGGTTAAGTAGACATTGGTTTGAATTCTGCCCTTGCCTCACGCCTGCCTTTTTCCTACAGTAAGGAAATGAATGTTTCTGAGACTCAGCCTTCTGAGCCTTGGTGTCCTCATCTGGAAATGTGCAGATAAAACTAGATAAGTCAGGGGCACCTGGGTGGCACAGTCAGTTAAGAAAACCGACCGTTGATTTGGGTTCAGGTCATGATCTCAGGGTCGTGAGACTGAGCCCCACATCGGACTCCACGCTGAGCAGGGACTCTGCTTGGGATTGATTCTCTCCCTCTACCTGTCCCCCTTCTCTCTCTCTCAAAAAAAAAAGAAAAGGAAGGAAGGAAGGAAGGAAAGAAAACAAAAGAAAAAGCAAAAGAAAAGGGAAGAGAGGGGAAGGGAAAAAATAGATAAGTCATAGGGGTGATTATGATGGCTCAGGGAGGGTTTGTCAGGGTGCCTGTCTCGTGCACAGGAGGTACTTGGTGAAAGCTAGCTTCTTTCTCAGGGACCTAGATGAGGGGCCCGAGCAAGGAAAGCTCTGGGTAGAAGCCCAGATGGAGACTGGAAGTGAGGGAAATCCCAACTGTGGACATAACACCAGGAAAACAACACAACAGTATAATGGAAAGGGGCCTCCTTTCTCTAGAAAAAATCTGAAGTTCCTATGAGAGAGCTGTAGCCATGTTTTTAAAAAAAATGCCCCTTGTCTCAGGGAAATTTGCCGATTAACTATTTCTGGATGGAAAACCCTACATTTAGAGAGGGAGTGGAAAAACACCATCATAACTCTTTCTAGGTCTTCTGGCCAACTTTTGATCGCTCCCAGTTTAGCATGAGAATCTTTGTGGACATTTGAGATTCTTATCCTGACTCCTTTCTTGAATGACTCCTATGCTTGAATCGTGGAGACTTAACCCTGGTGAGACCATCGACTCAAGATGAGTGAGTCCAACTCTCTTCTGTCCATGTGAACATATGCCCCACCCAAGAGTTGAAGACTAGTGTTCCTGTGGTCCCACCTGTGGACTAGAAATGGAGGAATAAGGAGAATGACAGTTTCCTTCATCCAGGAAAGATCTAGCATGCTATAGCCCACCCCACCAGACCTCTTTCACGTGGCCAAACCCATGTTTACTCTAAGCTACTCTTTGCCATTTACTCCCACTGCTTCTGAACCACAGGAGACATCCATCCTAGATGTCCATAGCTCTAACACATACACAGGGGTTTGGCCCAAGGCACAAGAAGCAATAGTGAAGTCTTCTCCCTTTGGGATGTCAGGGCCCTAGCCTCACTCTGACAGACAAAACCAGGGACTCAGAGCCCAGCTCATTCCAAAAAAAGACAGAGACCCTGATGAACATACCATCAATAAATATGGGAGAAGATGCCATGAAATTCCAATCAGAAGAATTTATAATGTGAAGTCAGATATTATAGAGTGAGAAATAAATAAACAGAAATTGTCAGTCAAACTCCTGGCAGCTGGGGCCAGCATCAGAGGCAGTAAATGAACTAACTCCATAAATCACATTTATGATCAGCCCCATTGCACATAACTTGGCCAGTGGGGCTTTCCATTATGTAGCAGAAGACAGTGGCTTGTTGCATCTCATTGAGATAGGAAATGAGCAGAGACACTGAGTCTCTGGTGTCAGACCATGATTGAGACATCACCCTGCTCTCTAGGTCAATGTATGCAAAAGGTCTTGGGAGAAAATTACTGGCTTCCTACCTGGAGTAAAATCCAGGAGAAGGGCAAGTCTCCTGCTGAATACTGGTTAGAGGTATCTCAAAGCCCTAGAACTTACCAACACAAGGGCAAAAAGAGTGAGACGTTGACTCCGCTCCAGGAGGAGTAATGCGAGTCTTTTCATCAAACACTCTTCTCTTGGTCATCATTCCACTCATGAACTAAAATTCTGTCCTCCTCAGCTTTCCCTCTGCATCTTATTATACCCTTGCTCTCAGCAGTCTAGACCATCTTCTGCTCACTCTGGGATACGGAGTACAGGGAAGGCCTCCAGGCTCCAGCACATTGTAGTACATCTAACATAGGAGCACTCCCAAATTTATTACATGAGTAAATGAATGAATGATTATCCTAAAAGAGTCTTGCAAACAGCATTTCTCTTCTGTTTCCTTGGCTTAGAACCCTCCACTGTGGTCTTGGGCAAAAATTTCTATCCGTGTGATAGGAAGTATACGATGGAGAGTAAGACGCTATATGTTCAGCCCAGCCGCTGGGTTCAAACTCTGCCTCTGCCTCAAGTAACTGGGCAGCCTTGGGCACTTCTCTAACCTCTGAGGCTTGACTAGCATATCTATGCAACAGAAATATTAATATCTGTCCCCCTCAAAAGAATTAAAGTTTGGCAAATAGCGACTTTTGAGCTAAGTATGAATGCCCAATACCCTGTCCTGGCTCCTTTCCTATTCCATGGACTCTTTCCATTACATTGTAGCATTTGTCAGCTAAGACTACGTGAGCTGGAGTGTCTAAAGGAGTGTGTGCGTGTCTAAAGGAGTGTGTGCATGTTCCCAAAAGTCGGAAGAGAAAAGGACTATGACTAAGACACTCAGAGATTCGTCAATTTAATCCAAAGACCACGCTTTCCCCTGCGGTATGGCTACTTGGCAATGAGCTGTAGTCAGAAGATGGCCTTATCCTGCAAATTCTCCCAGATTATACCATCCAGCTCTCCATAATAAGACTAAAACTCCCGGGGAGTTTTCCAAGGAAACTGCCCCTCCCTACTTCACTGCTTAAAGTCATTCCCTGGCCCTTGCAGCTCATCAACAAGTGCCAAGCAGGGCAGTAATTAGACACTCTGCTGAGCCCTGCAGTGGCGATTTGAATAATTGAGAACATTGCAAGCCTTGGTGATGGAGGGAAAAGAGAGGCTAAAATAGAACATCTCCCTGGTTAATAGCTAAGTAACCTTGAGCATCCCAATAGGACGAAGGAATAGGGTATGGCCCAGGCCAAGGGGCCCCACCATGCCTTGAAACATTAAGATAATGTGTTCTGAGAGGCTCAAGCAGTATTCCTGGGCGCTCCTTCCCATATATGCCCACAATCCTGGCCAAGAATTAACCCCTCACCAAGAACACCAGCTTTGATAAATTTGCATCTCTACCTTGTGTCTAATGAGTGCAACCTGGCACTTCTGCCATGGATGCCATGAGAGGCAACCTCCAAGTTGAGTTTCAAGGATGGCCAGTTGCTGTATCAGAAGTTTGTTAGGTGATTGCTTCTTTGTGTCACCCCTGGGGTCATGATTTTTTAGAAGAATGATGTCTTTAATAGTATTAGCCATATCCTCCAGTATGGAAAAAGGCTTATATTTGAGAGATTGTTTCAGTTTTTGTTAACCTGAGAATCCTAGCTACAGGCAGGGAGTGGAATGAGATTATCAATCAAGGACCTTCCAGGCCCAGAAGTCAATAAACTTATCCAATCCTTAGATTCTCATTCTAAAATAAATGCCAAATAATGGGTGACAATGGTGCGAGGACACTCTAAATTGCAGACACCTTTGGTCTTTGGGTGAGCAGGAAGGACTCCCTGGAAAAGGATGGACAGAGGGTTTCAGGTATGTGGTATAGGATGTGCTGTCTTTCGGTGCACTTCAGTCAATTGCCATCACTGATCTAAATAATGGAAAAGCCAAGCCCCCAGGCCTAGACGTTAGAGGGCATCCCAAATCCTACTTTGAGAAGCATCTACTGTTGTCTTCAGTGGCCCATGCTGACATCGGTGTTGCCATAGGAAGCCACAGATGCAAGAGCAGCCACAGACTGGGGAGGAGAGATATTTACTCACAACTTCTGTGCTGTCAGGTTGCTCAGGATTCTGGATCCTGAGTGGTTTTGGTAAGTGAGGTACACAAGGCATAGTGGTAGCACTTGGAATACTGTAAAAATGACCTGGGCCTTGGAGAATGAGAAATTCAGTTCAACTCAATGAATGTCTATTAAGTATGTACTATGCACATATCACTGTACAGACAACATTAGCCCTTGCCTGGAAAGATTTAACCCAAGTTCCACTTACTCATCAGAAAAAAGTATATACTGAGGATTTTTGTTCCAGGTCTACAAGGGGCCCAATTATGACCTTGTAATTTATATGACCATGTGGCAAGGGCCAGGTGAGAAGTATGGTTTATTATGAGGGACAACTGAAGGACAACTGTTTCTGTCCTTTAGGGATGCCAGCTTCTTTCAAAGGGATATAACTTTCAAAAAGGCCATTTGGCCTTCTTCACACTCAGAGCTATATATATTATGTATTTTTTTGAAAATTGGTATAAGCATGTGTTCTAGGGATGGTGACGTGATTGCTACATGAAGATCACAGAGAGATTTCTATTGTCTTCTGAAACCCAAATGTGGCGTGGCAACTTGATCCTTAGCAAAGGGCTTTGAAGGGGGATATGCTTAGAAAAAATGGACAAGTATACCACGTAGCACAGACAAGTAGCTGGTCTAGAAAGGGTTGGAACATGACCTGGGCTCTTGATTTTCCTGAATTTCTTTTAATTAAACTTCTTTTAATATCCTGTGATATATGTGTGATTAAAATCTAACCCCTTGAACTGGTAGCTTTCACAGCAGCTTCGTCCCCCCTGGGGGACATTGGGCAATGTTTGGAGACATTTCTGGCTGACACACCCTGGGAAGGGGACAGAAGAGGAGGAGTGCTTCTAATAAAAATGCTGATAAATGTCCTACAAGGTACAGGTTAGCCCCCCCACATCAGAGAATTCTCTGGTCCAAAATATCAACTGTGATGATTTGGGGGAAGTCTGGCTTAAATCTTTCCAAACCTCCGTTGACTTGTCACGATTGAAATTATAACCTGAACCTCCCTGCCTCTCTCCCACAACCCATCTGTGCTTTTGAAAGAAATGGAAGGAAGTCTTGAAATTTCATTATAGAAAATACATTATATGAAGGAAAGGAAAAAGAAAGATGTGGAGAAAGGAAGGGAAATTGGAAAGAAAAGAAGAAAGAGGAGTTTTAAAGTAATTAGGTCTTCAGGTGTATGGGTGGCTCAGTTAAGCACCTGACCCTTGATTTTGGCTCAGGCGATGATCTCAGGGTCCTGGGATCGAGCCCAGCATTGGGTGCCACGCTCAGCAGGATGTGTGCTTGAGATTCTCTGTCTCCCTCTGCCCCTCTCCCGACTGGTGCTTGTGCTCTCTCTCTCTAATACAAGTAAATTAATCTTCAATTAGGTCAAAGAATCCTAAAATACTTGGGATAAAAAACATTCAAGGGGGCGTATTTTATCCTACCTTAAAAATAACAAATTATTGTAACTAGGAAGTTGAGTAACAGTATAGGTGGAGTGATAGGATAGCACCGTGACATAGAGCTGGGCCCTGCCTCGAACCATAACTGTGTGTATGTTTTTCTTTAAACACTCATCTCAATCCAATATTCAGCTTAGGGTCTCCCTTAAACACTGTGCAAGCTACTTTCATGCTCAGCAAACCAGGGTCCCAGCTCTCAAGATGGTACAGGATCCTACAATCTTTGCACACATTTGGACTTTTCCAAATTTCAATCTACATTTAAATGCAACACAGTTCTCTACTAAATAATGAATCCAGATAAAACAAGGGCATTCATGTTTTATACTTTATTTGAGAAGAGACCCTACATAAACTATGTCAGGAGGATACAGGTCTACACACGATTTCATCAATCAATAAATGGAGTCGTTAACATAACATTGAAGATATGATACCATGAGGAAGACAGACATATGACCAAGAAGTATTTACAACTCTCACATATGATATATTTATATTGGAAATGGATATATACATATATACATGTACATGTGCATATACATACATATGTCCATACATACACACACATATATACATATATATGTATAAAATGTTTTTAAGCAAAAACCAAGAAAAGAGTTTGCCTTCTTGTAGCAATTAACCATTTGAAAGTGAAGAATGGTTGGTTTTCATTAATGTCATGGTGTTAAATCTCCACCCCCACATTTAACTTCAACACTGATAGAGTCCAATGGAGACATATGTTTGCCTTGGGATGGAAGCATGAGGGTGAAGAATGGGGTGATGGGTATGGGGCTGAGTGAAGGACATGCACAATGGGAGAAATGACCTTTGGTGATACCATTAAATCATCCTTTTGTATTAAACATAAATTATTAATACAATTTAAAAAAATAATTTTCTGTTTTCTTTTGAGGTTGGGGAGGAAAGTAGGGTGGGGTGGGGAATAGAGAAAGGGAGGGCACTTGCCTTTTCAACACATCCCTTAATATCAACTGAGAACAGACCCCCCCCCACCCTGGGGGCCATCTTACCAAGTTAGAATCCATATTTTTTTTTTGCATAAAAGACACCCTTACGTAAGAATTATATTTAGACCACGAGCCTCTTCTCTGAAGGCAAATACAACCATTTTAACTAAATTGATTCTCTAAGACTTGCTAGGATGCAAATAAACTTAGCACAGCCAATGGATTTATTTGTCATAAAGGAAAAGAATGGAAAAAAATAGTACCTCATGGAAGGGCTTACTATTAGTAAAACCCAGTTTACTAAAACCTCAGTCACCCACTTTAAGTTAACAACTTTGGGATCCAAATGATGGGAAACAAGCATGATCAGCGGTTTCCAGTGGCCTGGGGAAAAAATAAACAAGGATCATGATGGAATATTTCTAAATTATTAAATAGGACTAAGGAACAGTCCGTTGAGATTAAAACAAATGATGTAAAATCTAGTTGAGCACACCTCAGCCCTGCCACTCTCAAGGTCTCCACCATGAATGGTGGCTTGGCTATACCACAGCCACTGTTGAACATTTCCCAAGCCATGCCACACTCCCCCCCCCCCCCCCCAAACTCTGTAAGATTAGCCTGGCCTCAGAATAAGTGTGTGCATGTACCACACATCCACTCGCCATGCACACCATTGTTCAGCAGTTGCCATAATCCAAATAACGCTTCAGATGGCCAATATATTTATATAAACATTGGGAAACACACACACACATGGGATCCGACAAGATATAATCACTTTACATATATTTAGTACAGAAAGCTTAGGGACAGGGGTGAAAATCAGCTATAGCAGCACTCAAACGTCATTTGCAAAATTCTTCTCTGAGAATATAACATCCTAATAGTGCACTAAAGTAGGTACCAGCTGATTTTCCAGATATTGAAAGTTTGCTGCACAACATCAGCCTAAAGATAAAGGGACATGTAATGTCCAGTAGGAAACAAATCAGTGTACATCATTTACACGGCAATAAATCCTTCATTTCCCTTGAAATAAGATATGTAAAGTAGCACTTAGTTTAATACAAGTTTTGTTCTGCTTTAGACCTAGCTGTAAAAAGCCATTCATGCAAAAAATTACCTCCAGTTTTAGCTGGATGTTTAAAGGACACTTCTCCTGAAAACAAGTCCCTTTCACATAGGGAAGGGGGAAATAATCCCACTCAAGACAGCCAGTGTTGACTGACAGTGGAAAATACAAGACTTTGGTGTTTGTAGGGCATTTGCCTTAAGAACCCAGAAGTAGCACTGAGCTCACCTCTAAGTAGGCAGAGGGCTAGAAGTGCCCTTGAATGTTGTAGGAATTTTCCAGAAAAAGTACTGAGAACCTCCATACAATTTTATTCTCTGGCCTGTTCCCTCATGAGGCTTTCATTGGCATTACCGCTACATCTAAAGATGTCTGCTTCTGTATCTCCAGTCTCAGACCACATTTCTCCCTGGCCAGTGGGTCATCTGTTTCCCACCAGTCAATCTGCAACCCCTTCCTCTCTGTTCTAAGGAAAGAAAATTTATCTTATTGAGCTTTCCTCTAGCTGTTGGTTTTCCATTTACACACACTTTCTAAACTAAGATTGTTCCTTGATTTCCATATAAAACAAAACTCCATCCTAAAGGACTCGAAGAGAGAGTGTTTGACCCTGCTCTCCCCTAGTTGTCACAAAAATAATCTAGAGGAACTCATGCCTTTTTGGCATGGCAAGTGGGAGCACTGGAATGGGACACCCTCGAGAGGACAAGGAATGGAGGGCAACCATGTCTTCTCCTCAGACCCATTGCAAGGTTAAAAATCACAATTCCATTGAATTTGTCCCTGTGAGATCTGGCTCTAGCCTGCTGCTACATATCACTTAATTTACCCTAAAAAGAATCTCTTATTGTCATAGAGCACTAAATGTTATGAATTATGATAAGCAACACTGAAGGTGGGGGGTGGGCAGTAGAAGAGAGGGTATGGGGGAGTGTTCAGAGCCTTGCATGGTCCAGAGGCAATTGAAATGGAATTTAACATCTGTGAAATAGAAGACAGTATTTAAGATGAAATCTGCAGTGACTGTCTTGCTTTCCCAGCCCTGGGGCCATCCTGACAAAAGTGAGGAGGACACAGCTGATTAGTTTAGAGAAGACAATGCTACCTCTAAGACAGTATCTATGCACTACTGTGCTAAATGACGGCTGGCCAATCACAAGACAAAGTGAAAACATTTGCTTCTGTTATGCTCATTTTCCCAGGGCACCCCTTCGGCCTGGCCTGCTGAAGGGTTTAAGGAGCCCATTTGCAGTGTTAAAGGCAAAGTTAGCTGCTGAACAGGACTCAGGACTGAAGGGTGGCTGCTGGCATTCAAAGCAGTGCCCCGCCCTGAGTGGCTTAGCCTACCCGCAGCATCCCTGCCCCCTTTTCTGTCCCCAAAGCTCATAGCTTCTGTTCAACTCCTGTGAAAGATTGCCTGCAAGGCACACAGAATGAAACGTAGACTCGTACATCGTGGGAACTGTGCAGACATTTTCAAAAGGAAGCAATTGCCAATAATCAGTCCCCCATGTGGGACTTTACAAGTCAACGGCGCCATGTGAAGATTTCCTGCAGGGGCTTCCTCTGCCAAAGCATGCCCTCCATTCACATCTAAGTGTCTTTCTTTCCACTCCTCTGAGCCAGGAGACCTGGCGGCGATAGTCCAACCCCCATCATTTGTTAGCAAGTTGAGAATGTGACAGAAACAGCTAAGCCACTAGGCTCAGAACTAAATAAAAGATGTAAGCACCGGAACTTAAGAATAAAGTCTTGCAGGTTGAAGCCCCAGTGGGTAAGAAGTAAAGGGAAAACCTACCCTTCCTTGCCTGGAAGGCCAATTAGGATAGAAGGCCTTGATTCAATCGAGGGAGGTGTTTGCTGTCCCTGGTGCTGAAAAGATACCCAGGAATCACTGGCAGGCCAGAAACTGTGCCTTCATCAAAGTGAAAACGCTTTCAGCAGAGGCTGACTTTAGATGGCAGGTCCCCAAAGATGTTTCAAGCATCCCTTTTTATGCCATTTTAAATGAGAGTAGCCCTAAGTACCCTAGTTTTCCTGCCGGACAGAGTTAATGCATTGCCATAATACTAGTGGGGAAGCTCATCCAAACTACCTTCCCATTCAGTCCCTACTAGCATATTCCCTCATGTGATTTAAGGACCCCCAGCTCTTCGAAAAGAAGGCTACAAATGGATGCAGCATGAGGGGCTGCAGAAATTGCCTATTGACTTCTTTTTCCTGATACTAATTATAGACACGAGATTGATTTGGTTTGCTGTGATTAAAAGTTCCTGAAGGAAATATTTGGGTAAAATTTTACCATACTCGGGAACATGGATCCCTGAATTCCTCTCCACCTCTAATTTTAGTGTCACATTCTGAGAAACTGAGCAGAGTTTTTACTATGCTCAAAAAAAAGTGCTCTAAACACATAATCATAAGTGCTTCCTAACAGGCCCCACTCCCCCTTTCAGCCAACAAACACACACACCATCTCAGAAAGTAAAACCTACTTGAGAAAGAACATGATTCTTCCCTTAACAGTACACAAACCTTTGCCAGAGAAATAGGACTGCTGCTTTCTCTCACATTCAAAGTGAGAGTTTTCTTGTCCCGACTTGCTTTCTTTTCATTGTATTTTGACAATGCCCTTGATTGAGCTCGCCCGCTATGGCCCACACACATAAACAAGAAGGGTCTTTGATTCTGTAGGGCCACAGAAAATTAACATGGGTCATTTTTGGTTGCCTCCAACTCCACTGGGCTTGGGGGAGCCTTTGCTTTCAGACCTGAACTATAATCAATCTTTTCCAGCCTTGAAAAGAAAATATCCCAATGGCCCCCAAGAAAGGCTAAATGCTCAGAGAGAGGAAAATAAAGAAAAAAAATTAAAATAAGTTCTTCTTGATCTTGTTAATATATTACATCAAATTTTCTACATCCAGTGAGTTATTTCTCAAACAGTACCTCTGAAATTCTTAAATAGTCAGCCTTGTCACTAGGAAGTTACACACTGAAACGGCTTATTCAAGGCAGGCCTTCACAGTACTGTGAAGGAGGTCATCTCCTTGAGATTATCAGAATGAATTATGGAACACTGCCCCAAACCAGCTTGCCTTCTCCAATTTCACACCATTATTTAAAATCCTAGTCATAACCCAATTTGGACTCTCATTTCAAAAAAAGCTGAAATGCTCTCTGTCTGCTGGACGACGATAGGGGGGAAAATCATCTGGACAGAGTTCCAGCATGGAGATGTGGCTTTTCTTTATAAAACAAACAAAAATGGAGCCCAAGGTAAAAAGAGAAAAGAGAATCCTGAACTTGAGCAAAGTATGTGTGGCTCTGTTAAGATTTCAGGTACTTGGCTTTCTTCACTCCTCTCTGGAGTGAGCAAAACTTTTTTTTTTTTTTTAAATCATGCACAGCTCTTAGCTACATCACACCTGGCGGTGGCTTGGAGATCTAAAGGAAATGACACTCTCAGGGTTCAACATGCCAAGTAGTCACCATTGCAAGGTACTTAAAATAGTGGCTGATGTTGCAAACACCTGGGATTTTTTTAGGGACTGTAAATGACTTACTTCACTGTTGTAACCTTGGCAATCTGGCCTCGGGATTTACTGTTGGGAAGTGGGGGGAGGTTCATTTTCAATCAGATGCATTTCTCAGTGGGAATCCCACTCACACCTATTTGTTGGTGCTCAAGGCCATCAGAAGTGTGGTTTAGTGTTTGGTCTTCACTCGAGCAGTTCATTCCATCTTAAGGTTATTTCCCCATGTACAAAATGGTGGCCCCAGAATGAACGTAATTCTGCTTCAGGATCATTATCACTTCGGGTGCTTCCTGCAAGATTAGTTTTACCACCCAGTTTATAACGGAAGCTTCATATAGTCTTCAGTTAAAAAATATTACATTTAAGTCTACAGAATCTCATAAAATCAACAATGGGATGATACGGAGTTAAATGCAGCTGGGAGATGCCATTTTGCTATAAAATGTTCAGGGTTCCAGGCCCTAAAACGAAACCTACCAACAATCCCTCTTCAATGACAAAGCCAAGTGGGTCAACCATGTCCTTTCTGCTCGTATTTTTGTAAAGGTATTCTCCATCTCTCGATGCTCCACGGTCATTCAAAGAGGAACACGCCAATGCTGTAATCTAGAAACAAGACTGCAAGAGGGATTTAAGAAATTTTAAGGAAAAGCTGCTTGCACAACCTCAGAACAAGGCACATTCCGGAGCGGTCACGGCAGCCTATTTGCAGCAGCCTATTTGCAACCCTCGCTGCCAGAGGGCGGGCTTTACCGTCGAATATGAGGGGTCCTGTGACGCTCATAGAGAACTCTGACAGCCATGACCACATTGGGTGCTCATTCGAACCCCCTGTGACGGGAAGGGTATTGTTAGCAGCTTTTTTTGTTGACTAAGAAACTGAGGCACAGAAGGGATAATGCTTTTCAGCAGGAAGTAGAGCCCAGAGGTCCACTGTCTCCTTTGCCCATCATCTCCCTCCACCTCACTTGCCATTTTATCATAGACCGTATTTAAAACAGACCTGTCTTTCCTAAAGAAATAAAAGTGAAAAAAATTAGAAATTGCATTGAAAATATGAGGAGCCCAGAAAAGAAAACAACAATATCGAACCATTCCCCCAGAGTTATGAAAAAAAAATGATATATTTTTTTAAACAGGGATTGGGTTAGATATGATGAATTTGTTTTTAATAGTAAATGTGGATGGTCAATCATAGTTCATTACTGTGTTTTCAAAGCCATGTCAAGGACCAAGTTGAAGCATCTATTGATACATAATGATCTGTGGAATAGAGGGTCTAGTGGCCCAGTGATTTCTCCCGGTGATTTCTTCTACCTCATTGTTCTCTAAAGAAGGGAGCATGTTCTCAGATTCATTTCTATTCTTATGGTATAAACCTTTCTTGTGCTATCACAGTAAAGATCTCATTTGATTAAAAAAAGCCTCTTATCCCCCCTCAAGATTTAGATGCGGCAAATCTTTGTGTCAATATTATAGCCACTCCACTAAATAAATAAACACTTGGCTGACATGTGGTGCTCCTATTCGTAGGGGTGGAGTACACTCACACTGGTGGGGGCCTGGAAAACAAAAAAGAAAACCATGGCTTACCATTTATCAGTATACTTAACAGCTAGAAAAAAAAAAAAAAAAAAAAAGCCAGAGAAATTCGAAGGAAAAGCTGTTTGTAGCCAGCTCTCTTTTCCCAACCCAGCCAGAAGGAAGGAAGGGATGACTTCAAAAAGACAGACTTCAGCATTATCATAGGCTTGTCATCCCAGAGTCTCTTGTGCAAGAGCAACTGATGAGGTTCTAATGAGGAGCTAATCACTTGGTCCACGGAGTTGAAAGAGACTGACGGATGGCTGCTGCCGCGAGCACGCTGGTCTCTCCTCCAGAAACCTAGGCTCCATCACAAGTGGGGCCGATGCTCAGGCTAGGGAAGAAGGAGCTGGGCCTGGAGGGCTTCCCCTGACTCATCAGAGAGAAAAGCTGGCCTTTAAGAGGTGGAGTTGGGGACAGCAGAAGGACCAGAGGAGTTCAGAGTTTGGATGGCTTTTCACACACAGCAGGTGCAAGAGATGAACTGACCGCAAGATGGGAAAGGGGGTGACTCTGGAGGGCGGGAGGTGTGCACATTTGGACTTGAGGAGACGTGAGGAGGTGTGCTTTACCTTCTGATGGCTGATCAGAGCAGTGGGCGAAGCAGATCGGCTTGTCCTGTCACTGGAACCAGAGAAGGGGCTAGTCTGCAACTAGCAGCCAGCCGCCCCCTGTGTACTAAGAAGTGTACTAAGGACACTTCTTCTTGGATAACTGAGGTGACTTGTGCACAGTCACCCACCAAGTAACACCCAGTCCAGCCTGCTCACTTCCAACCCCAGACGCCTTCCATGTCCTGTGGAGCATCTAGCCTTCCCAGGGAAAATCGGACCCTTCCCCAGCAAGTTCTGGTTCAATCTGAATGTTTGAGTTTTCTGCCTAATTGCTTCAGCTCCAAGGCAGCTTCAGGAATCTGCTGGAACGAGATCACATTGACATCTGTGCTTAGCATGTACTCTTCCAGCCCAAATTCCGTGCGTCCCCACCCCCACCCCCAAAGGTAATTAAATAAAATCCACACCAAGAGTCGGTCTGGTTTTGTGTTTCTCTGAGAAAACAAGTCCAGCCTTTAAATATGAAGGTTCTGAAAACATAGGATTTAGTCTCCTTTGAAAAAACCCTAAGTCCATACATGGTCCATAGTGGAAAAAGTCAAAGGCTGTGTGATATTTTAAAAAAGAGATGAGCTAGAGAGAAGTTTAAGAAGCCACATGCCGGGAGCACACGTATTTGCACGCGCATGCATACAGGGCTCAGTGGAAGAAACACAAAGGCCACACTGGCTTGTTGGATCATGTTGGAGCAAGAGAAGAATAGATGCATTTGTGTGTGTGTGTGTGTGGGGGGGACATATGTATGCATGCACACAAGTATCCTAAGTAATGAAAGATGAATGCCGTTTGCCCTATGTGAGCTTGAGCCTTAGAACAAAGCACAAGTCTTATAATTGCTTTTAATAAAGTCATTGGGTTTGCCTCTATATGATTGTGACATTACTTGGCCCAGAAATCTATTTTCCCCCATCAATAACCACAACGTCCTTGAGCTGGAAGCTTTCATTTCTCCTAAAGAAATACCTAAGAATATACAAGGAGATCGTTACTCATATTCAAGGCAAGAGGCAAAGTAGGAAAAACAATTTCAGAGAGAATCAGAATCAGTAAAACCCCAGAGAAATATGTTCTCTGGACTTCGCGGTATTCTAAAATCCCAAGGTAAGTCTCCCAAGACAGCTGTGATGATGTGGGGCCGCTCTAAGGAGTCGGAAGGGGGAGGAGTCTGAATCTAAGCTAACGGCCTTTTCTTAAGACTTTTGATGTAATCAATAGCCTTCATTTATAGAGAAGTTGTAATTTCAGCTTTGAGGTTTCTGCTGGCTGGAGGGTTTGGGTCGTGCTGGAACCCACCACCCCATAAGGAGAGAGCTGCCAAGCTGGGGCTTACATGACAGGGACACACTCTGTCCCAACAAGGAGGAGCTGGGACTGCGTCTCTCATAAGGAACACAGGAAACACCCGCACAGACCCAGAGCAAGTCCTTTGTCCATTAGAGCCCACCTGGCTGCCTTCCTGATCGTCGCACCCGCACCTAGATTTGCTGGACTGGAGGAGGGAGGGGGGCACAGCAGGCTCCCTGATGCCCGGCGCACTAATTCTTTAGAAACCATTTCACTTTGTGTGACATGGAGATATGCTGCAAAGCTGTTCGTCATCAGCAGAGAGGCTTTCATGCCTTGATGTGCAGTCCCCTCAGGGAAAACCAAGACAGTGACAACCACTGTCCCTCCCACTGAGCAGAAAGCCTGGCTCAGCACTGTGGTCAGAGAAAGGTCGAAACTCCCTCTCCGGGGGTCAGACCCCAGTCCTGGCTTCTCTGCTCCTGCGGGCTGAAAGTTCCCGGCTGGAGTGAGTGGTGGGTGGGGAAGGGCTGGGGGTTTGCTGAGGGTGGGCCACCGAGAGTTCCAGATGGGATTTGTGGAGATACCACGCTTGCATCTCAACGAGCTTTGCAGTAAACTTCACGCACAGAGGTTAATCTAGATGTCAGCGTTGTCTGACAGCACCAAAATTACTCCGGGGCAGGGCTCCTTCACAAGTCTTAATATAACAGTCAATTCCATCCTGCCTAAAGGAAATGAAGGTTTTCTGCTTTGTGTGCCGAATCATTCGGCGCCAATTTTCTCACTGTTTGAAGTCCTAACTGTTTGTGGTCCTGGAATTCACCTCACATTAAGACTTTCGTGGAGTTTGAGAAGCTGGATTGTCAGTCCCATGGAAATAAGAGGATAGAGCCAAAAGGGGGAAGAAAAAAAGAAACGAAGAGAAAACATAAAAAGCATAAAAATGAAAGAAAACCTTGACTGAGATTGACTCCTCTTCTGCAGGAAGCAGAAATCAAATCTCCTGGACCAGGTATATTTATTCCCCCCAGAGGTGGGCCCAGAGGCACCGGCTGAATGTCACATAGCCATGAGGTGGAGACAGAGCATGGACGCTTCTCAGAGAAAGAAACATGACATTGAAGGGAGCTATTCATTTGAGTATACACTCTTCTTAAATGAAGGAATAACTACCGGACTTAGAATTGAGTACTGACCTTTCTCGTCGGGCTTTTGGGAAACTGCATCCAAAAGAATGTCAGAGAACACAGTGGATATTTGGGCTCTCGATCTCCCTTTGGACTTTGGGGAAGGACGTCTAAATTGGCCATTGTCTAAAGTGAGAAGAAACCAACTCTTCTCAAAATATGTCAGACCGAAAAGCAAGACCCCTGAGTGCCGAGATACTTTTCAGAAATAGATGCCCAACAGGCCTTTCCTCATCTGTGTTATCTTGTTACTTCTAGACATTTCTAGCTTTGTTGGCCAGGAGTATCTCTTGCAAGCTAGGAGTTTGGGCCACGGCACTGCACACAAAGCGATGATTACCTTGGTGATTAGAAAAAATTAACAGAGCTTACTGTCCTGCCTCTGTATGATGGGAAATAGCTCAACACACTGGGTTAAGACATCATCCCTACTGCGATAGCAAACCAGACCTTGTTTTAAATTTGGAACTTAGCTAAAGAAGAAGAGGAATCTGATTTGTACTACTCTGATCAAGAATGCCATGTATTTTGAGGGAACCCTCAATCTCCATGGATCTCCTTGTGAAATTGGAAAGTGTCTATGTTGGCGCACTGAGACTTGGGCCAGAGACATCTCTCATTGAAAAACAGAGAATTTTGGGGGGCAGTCAAGGAAACTATGCTTGAGGAGATTGCACCAGGGAAACAGAGACTCTATCAGAAGCCAGGATTCCAATCCTCAGGGTAGAACAGCCTACGCGCACAGCAAAAGGCCTCACGCCCAAAGTAGTGACACAAATGTTCACCATATCCACCACAGTCACCTTTCAGAAATAGTATTATCAACATCTCACATTCTCTCTCTCCCATCCGTCTTAGGGGGTGGTCATACCTGCAGTCCAGGTGAATTCAATGCCGACCCCCAAACGGGGTATGGTAGAAGTCATTCCTGCCTGGTCATCTATCAGACTGCCAGGAGGAGAGATTCTCAGATGCCCAGAATGTCGTCCCCAGCATAATCCAATTCGGGGAGCACCCAATGATCAAATTTTACAAGATGACAGATTTCCCAATAGCATCTCTGACGGGCTCTCTGAGGCCAGGCCATCTCTGGGTGTCTCATCCCCAAGGACGGTAAGGCTCAAAGAGACCAAGCATCAAGGAATCCGTTTGCTAACTCCAAGCAGACTTTCACCGAAGCCAGCCCAATTAAAGATATAGATACAAGCATACAATTTCTAGGGCCCTACACTTCCCCTCGGATGAGGCTACTGGCCAGTACTATTCAGCAATCCCAGAGCATTTTCTGGAGTCTATACTGATATCTTAAAAATGATACAAAGACTTGGAATTTCCCTTTAAAACCTAGTAAGTGTTGGCCAAAACCTTTTATTTGGTATCAGAGAAAAGTTTGGCGCACCAGGGGCCAAAAACAATGTGGCTACAGCACCAAGCCCTGGGCTCCAGGTGTCCTTTCTTGCTCCAAGGCAAATGCCACTGAGTATTCTAGCTGGTCGGCTCTGCCGGAGCTGACGATAGCCATCCCGGGGGCATTTGAGGGCAGTCCTCCCGACCTTGGCCACAGGGGCTCATTCAACCAAGAACTATAGATGTTTCTTTGCTCCAGGCTGCAAGCGAAGCACAGGGAAGACCCCAAAGCCCAAGACTGCCCTCTGCAACCACCCTACCTCCCACGAGATAATTCTGCTGCTATTCGGTTAGGGAGAGAGGAGCAAGGACGCCATTCGGCATTCTGGGAAAGGACTTTGGTGAAGAGTCCACAACTTAAAATGCTGCCCTCTTTCTAACTTCCTGCCCCCTTGAAATAGCATGTGAGGATAAACGTCTGTTGGTTTTTGAGATCAGACTGCCAGTGGCCTGCACGAGAAGGGGGCGGGCCTGTCTCCCTAATCATTTCTGTTAGCTTAGAGCATGTCAGTGTTGGAGAAGCTAGCAAGCCAAGGAGGAGAGCCTGCAGAAGTCAGTCTCGGGGGGCCAGGCCACGGCTGGAGAGCTGGTGGGCCTGGCTCCCCCCACCACCAGCATCCCTCCAACCTAACACTCATGGAGTTCTTCCCTGTTTGCCTTCTACAATCAATTTCTCGCCCTCGGTAACTTTCCCTCCTCCCCTTCTTTACCTGCCTTTCATTTTCTCTCTTATTTCTAATAAGTAAACAAAACAGAACAGGTGGGACCAGAATTTTTTTTTTTCTTTTAACTGAGAGGGACCCTAAGGATATCTATTCTAACCTCTTAAATGTCTCGGATGAGAAATCTAGTACTCTGAGAGATTCGGGGACCTGGCCAAGGTCACCTGGGTAACCAAAAGCAAAGCCCAACAGGCTTTCCGCGCCCCTGCATGCTCCCGCCCAGGCTCCCAGGCATCCTCTACCGCCCCCACATACCTGACTCCCTTCACTTTTCATGCAGCCCCAGAAGCTGGCTGTCAGCTCTCCCGTTGGCGTTGATTTCTATAGTATTTAGCACCAAAAATATTTGCACTAGTATATTCCACAAAGTAAGCATCGCTAGAGAAGAATGGTGAGCTTCAACCTGAAGCCAGGAGGACCAAGCCTCCTTGGCCTCCAGTGGGAAGCCTCTCTCCAAGGACAACCTGGGCGTGATCTGCTGAGGGGAGGAACACAAGTCCCTCGTCTGTTAGGAAGAGAAGGCTTAGTGAGTCTCAAGACCCACTCAGGAGCCAGGATAGGATAAGAGGGCAGCATCTGGTTCACATCCAAAGTCAAGAACAGGGAAGACCCTTGGCCATGCCTCCCTACTCCGAGCGGCCCCTACAAGCAGGCCACTGTCACTCGGTCCAGGAGGGGGTCAGGTGAGGATGACATGGCCGGGAGGTCAGCCTGGGTGACCTGGAGCTTCCAGCAAAGTTCACGGTGGGGTCTGCATCCAGCCACACCCTGAGAGCTGCTCTAGCGTTTTTTTAAATGGTGAGTTTTGGCGGGGAGGGGTGAGAGCAGGGTGGACTGGGGCGGCCACACTGGCTGGTGGGATGTCATTTTAAGACTCATTGAACCACATGAAGCTCTTTGAAAACAAATAGATAAGCAGGCGTAGGCCAGCACTTTCTGGGTGTGCAAAGAGGATGGGGGTGAGGAGCAAGACCAGATGTGCCCTGTGGGCCGAGAGTCCCCTCAGACACTTCGCGCTGTGACGGAGGCGCCAAGAAGGAGAGGAGCGACTCATGGGACCCACACGTGCGCAAGCCCACGAGCCCCCAGGGCAGCGGCCCCGAGGAGGGCCCCCCCGGCCTTCCAGGGCACTACCCAGAGCCATTCAGCACAGCGAGTCCCCGCCGGGACAATCGGAACATGTGAGATCCTGCAGGGGCCAGAGACGAACAGACCCCTCCCGTTTCTCAGGAGACGGAGACACGGGAGAGGGGGTCCCAGCCGCTGCGCTTCCCCCACAGGAGGAATGACGTCCTCGGCTTGCCCCCAGGGCCCCGGGGTGCTCCTTCCGCGCCCACAGCGTCCTACTCTGCTTCCCTCACCCTCCAAAAACCTTTTAACTTTTTTTTACCCGCCTCGACACGGAGACTCTGCGCGGAGAGCACAACCAGGGAGGAAGAAAGCCGGTGCTCCCTCTCTGCTCCTCCTTGCTCGGCCGCCCGTCGTTCCTCCGCTCTTTGGAGAGGCAGCCGCTTACGGTGGACGGGACGAAGATGCGTCCCCACGGCCAGCACGAGGGCCTGTGCAGTCTGACATCTGTCTCCCTCACGGCTCCTTAGTCCCAAAGGAACGAGCTTCCCCCCTTAGGCCGGGCTGCCTTAGGGCCCTGCGTTGAAAGCCTAGCGTGTTCCTCATTCCCAGCTGCCCCCCGGCTTCCAATCCCTTACCAACCTATCAGTGACCGTGAGGTTCTAGAGACACCGTGAGACGGAAGCCAGGCAGGGCCTGTGCCGGGGAGACTCTCCGGGCTCTGTTTTGGCAGCAACAGGAGCCCTGGGGCCTCGCATCAGACCAGAAGACCAGAAGACCCTTCCCCTCAAGGCCCTCCCTCCATGAACAGCTTTCCCTCAGGTACCCCGCTCAGCACGAGGCCGCACACGTAGCTCATCCCGGAACGACAGCCCCGGATGAGCCCCGGGGCTCCAGGCAGAAGGACAGGAGGGCTAGCGGCCACAGGACAGCACAGGCTTCCTCTGACGTGGTCGATGCCCCGAGCTCTCCTCCAAAGTCCTCAGGGTTGGGAGGCCGGCACTGGGCCAGACCCTCGCCGAGCTCCGGCTCCCCTCGCAGCCCAGCTGAGCGGCCTCACTGATCCCCGACTCCCGGCCGAGGCCGGCAGTCCCAACACAGCTCTTTTCTATTTGAATAAAAACATTTGTGGGTCTAAAAAAAAGGAAGGATTTAGTCCCGAAGCCCACAGGGACGCCTGTGCTGCAGCTGACCAGGCTGCTCAGGCCGCCCACAGCCCCCCACGCTGGCAGGGCAGGGCGCGGGCCCGTAGCTCTGTGCTTGGGGTGAGGGGCAGGGGCCGGGGAGCTGAGAGGGGCCTGTCCTCTCTCCAGCAGGCGGGCTCCGGGGGGCCAGGCCGCTGCCTCCCAGTGGCATTTCATGCTCATTTGTCCGGGAGGCCCAAGGATCTGCCCCTGTTCCAGGCCTCGCCAGCAGCGGCCAGGACCCCAGCCCAGAAGCTTCGTTCTCTCCCCCTGCTCAGGGCTCCGGCCGTCCTCATTAAGATGCCAAGCCTGCGGCCGTGGCCACGCAGGGGACACCTCCCGGAGACGCCTCGGCCCCTCCCCCAGCCCCAGCCCACAAAAGCGATTTTTCAGCCCCTGAGCGTTCACAGCAAGCTCAAAGGCAGATGCATCAATCCTTCCAGGGGCCGGGAACGTGAGGAGAATGCCAAGGGGCCGGTGCAGGTGCCCAGCAGATCCTCCCCTGCCGGCTCCGGCCCAGTCCACGGCCTCGCTCTCGGGAACCAGCGCTGCCCCACGCTGTCGCCAGTCCTGGCTTCCTTCCCTGGCAGTGAGGTTGCCCTGGGGCGTGCGAGAGGCCCCGGGAGCGAGGGCTGAGGATCTAGGGCAGGCAGGCTGAGAAACGGACGGCACCGAGGGGCACGTCCTACAACGACCTACGAGGGACGAGGTCTCCTGCTATCGGAACCCGGCTGTGTCCACACTCACGGGCAACACGGGGGTGTTCCCTACGCCCCCAAGCTCCCCCAAAGGCCTGCATGTGGGAGGTGGGGCCACGGAGTCTTCCCAGCGAGGAAAAGATGGGAGGCAGTGCCTCGACAGGGCGGGTTCGAGTTTCAGCTTTTTCTTCGGTGGTTGAGTCCAGAACGGCCAGCTCCTGAAGTTCCGAGAACAGATGACACGTCTCTTTCCCGTGGAGGAAGGAACCTGAGCATGGTTTGCACTCAAGACAGAGGTGGTCCCTTGTGGCCGGTTTTGGGTCTCGTCGGTTGTCCAGTGTTTAGTGGTAGACGTCCTCACTGACTTCCAAAAGCATCGGGACTCTACTTCCTAGAATGGACAAATTGGAGAACTGTCTTGAAGCGGAGGAAAGAGGGAAGGCGTGGAGCCACAGTCAGGGGAGACGGGAGGCATTCCGGAGGCCCCCGGGCCGGTGTGACTTCCTGCTGCCTCCCGAGGGCCGCGGCCGCCGTCGGCCCACGCACCTGTGTGGACCTCGGGGGCGGGGGAGGGGCCGCGCACCCGCGCGGGTCATCACCCGCACAGCGGTGATTCGCGCTCCACCCCGGCTCCTCGGTCCCAGCGCGAAGACCGTCTCTGCATCATCAAGGCCTTTGGCCCCGAACAGCCGGAGCCGGAGAACCAAGGGCCCCAGCTTCCGTCAAAGGGAACTTCCATGTGTGTTCCTAAGATTTAAGATTTTTCTGAGTCGTCGTTACAGTCTTAGGTTTCTGTATCAGCAGTTTCTCTCTGTATCAGAGAAGGGATCTCTCTGTGGATATAGATAGATAGTTAGATATATAAATATATATATATATATGTGTATATATATATTTGCCAAACTGCCTTACAGGTTTTTTTCTTTCGCTTTTTTTTTCAGTGTTGTATGTGTAGCAGGCACTTGAGTTTATATGAAGATGTTCTCTTCGGTCAGGATGGAAGAAAGGAGTGTGAGGTGGACGAGGGGCGATGTGAGGCCGGGAGAGGGAGGCCACAGAGTACGCGTCCGTGACCGCCAGCTGCCGCTAGCCGAGGATGTCCAGGTAGATGGGGGCGGCTTTCCCCAAAGCGTGGAGGACTTTGTAGATCTCCTTGATGTTCAGCCGCTGCTGGGGCTCCCTCTGCCAGCAGCCCAGCATGACGTCGTACACCTCTTTGGGGCAGACCCGGGGTCGCTCCAGCACGCGACCCTGGGTGATGCACTCGATGACCTGGAGAGGAGGAGGACAGACCAGGACGTTAACATCCAAAGCTCTCCTGGGCCCTGGGCCTTCCACTCAGCAGCAGGCGGGGACTTCCCGAAGGCGTGCGAGTGCAGACCTGGGGTGCCCGCCTGCACAGGTGGAAGGCCGGCTGGAGACAGCGCCGAGTCTCCCATCTGTCCTGGGCAGGCGGCCGGCGGGCCGTGCCCTTCGTGCCCCACTCCTGGGCCAGGCCTCGCGGACTCCCCCACGCACTCTACCTTGTACGGGCCTCCTCCTCTGACCCGCCCCTCCCCTCTTCTGAGCCTGGGTGCCTCTGAGACCCCCTTGAAGGCACTCCGCACCATCCGGCCCCTCCTTGCCTCCCTCCCCTTGGCGCCCACCTCCTGGCCAGCTCTGGAAGATGGGGAGCCAGTGTGTGCCCGGACTACCTCCTGCGTAGTCGTAAGGCCCAAATCAAGTCAAGAGCATAAAGCGCGGCCTGACACACCACAGGGGAGGCCCTGAGGAGGAGTACGAAGAAAACAGCGCACGGCTGGACGTCCCCAGCTGGCGGCGGAAGGACCCGGCCCGTCATCTGCGGTTCATTTCCAGTTTCTCAAAGGCACCACTTTGCCGACATTGAACATGTGATTTTTCAAGTTTTCATCTTCCTCATCTGGGATTGGTTTTTAATGTCTCCCTAACTCCATCACTGTGAAAGCCTGGGCAACTTACTCCAAACTCGAGCTTCCTCATTCGGAGATGGGTCGTAATGAAACAGTGTAAGGACTCATGTCCAGTCGAGTGCCTCCAGTGCCTTTGCCCCCATCAGTCTGTGTTTAGTTGGGCGAGAGAAGTGCCTTTGTCTCCTTTATCTCCCCACGCTGCCCCCAACAGCGCCCCGTCTGGGGCATTGTCTCACGTCACCCTGACCCGAGGACAGCTTGTCAGGCCCCCGATGTGTCAACACTTTCCTGGTCCTATTCACCCCGGGGTCGGCGCCGGCCCACGAGGCTCGTTTCTGTGCCAGCCTGATCGGTCTCCAGCCGCTCAGATTCTCCATTCTTATTAGAGCCCTGCTTCCACACTCCATTACCTTCACCTCCACGAGAAGGGACCCGGCTCAGACTGCAGCAGCTGTTAATGCTACGATCAAAAGTACTCGCTAGTGTCTCCTCCGGTGGGGCGCGCTCTGGCTTGTCAGCCTCCATAAAGAAACCCCGGATCCAGCGGCTCACAGCCCCTGGCTGCTCCAGGCTGTGGAGTGGGACAGGTGGCTGGGGGCAGAAAGCCCACCTTCCAGGCCAATGCCTCACCAAACTGCGTTAGAAATGATCCAAAACACCTCACTGGCTACTAGGAGCCGGCTTGGGTCTCCAGCGCAGATCTACTGCAAACACCAATAGTACCTCCGCCCAGATCCCCTCTTTAATGGGGCCACGAAACCACGTGGAGGCTGTGTGTACTTGTGTGCACGCATGTTGGTGCAGGAGTGTGTACGTGTGCATGTCATCAGGTAGGTATATGCATGCACCCATGGATGGGCAGGCACGCTTGTGTGTGTGTATGTGTGTGTTTACTACCAATCCCACACCCCAAGAAAACAGAAACAATTTTTTTAAAACACTGCAGCAAGTGGGCTCTGATGCATACTCTTTTTTTTTTTTTTAAAGGTCATGAAAATGTTTTGTCCTACTTTGGGAAATGCGGTCAAGACGCATTCAGTGTGTGACTCATCGGATACTACAGATTTTAAAGAAATGTCTTCTTTTCAGTCTCTGAAACTCACCGGTGAGGGCACAGGAAAGCAAAGAGGAATACAGCCCTCAAAAACAAAGACACTTTCTCGAATATTCAGATAAGATTGCAAATATTAAAAAGCCCTTGTGTTCATGTTTTCGTAGAAAACAGAAGACCCTAAAAATAATTGCAATCTCTTAGAGGTCTGCTTGGTTGAGAATCCGAGCCCGTTGCTGTCTATTAACCGTACTGAATTCTCCAGGGCCACACGAGTCTGGTCCAGACATAAAGAAGAACCATCCTGACTGGTTTGGGAGGCAGGAGTCCTGTGACCGTGGCCCGTGCCTTCTCCATGCCGCAGAAACTCCCATCTGAGTCTCTGGCCAGTCCTCTCCAGAATCCCTGGAAGTTCCCTTCCCTTTGCCCTGAATATCAACAAGTATTCATGTGGAAAGTGCTGAGTTAATACAGCTAAAGTGCTTAGAACAGTACGTGGCACTAAATGTTAGCTATTGTGAAAATCTGATTACTGATATTTTCATTATTATTATAAATCAGAATTATAAAAGCATAAAATGTGTTTATTATTATGCTGTTTACCATGATGAGCCCTTTTATTCCCGGAGGTCCAGACATATCTCTATCAATAACGGGAAATGCGCCTTCCCCATCCACCATCCTCTGCCCATCCCGGGCCGGGCAGGCCTCAAACCTTTGGGAATCCAGATTCTTTGGGTGTTTCCACAAGATGGCACAATTGAAAAACTCAGAGTTGTTCTTTGTTTTCATTTTCCGTCTTAGCGAGACATTTGTGATTTTTAAGTGTTGCAGAACAAACAGGACTGTGACTCGCATCTCAATTCAGACATCTGATTTCATGCTCTCTTGACAATTACACCACACTTCCTACAGCTCTGATGTTTTTCGTCCTAAGAAGCTCTCCCCTCTTGCTTATGGCTGTATTCACCCACTAGCTCCAAACACCACCTCATGTTCTGGATCTGTGTGCTGTGTCTAAATCCTGCCCTGAGATAACTCCTATCGGCCTTCCCCCCGATGGAGGTTCCCAGCTACCCCCCTTCTGTACCTCTGTGTTTGAGAGCTGGAACCATGGCTGCTTTCCGTAGGTGAAGATCTCCCAAAGGATCACCCCGAAGCTCCACACGTCACTCTCCGTGGTGAACTTCCGGTACATGATGCTTTCAGGGGGCATCCAACGGATGGGGAGCATGGTGTGTCCTCCCACCTAGAAGGGGTCAAGACAAAGGCACACACACAGTGACCAGATGGCCAGAATCGGTCACTGCCTGTCTGCCCTGTTCGTAAGCAGATGCGCTCTCGATGCCTCTTATTCTAAGATAGCCACAAGCTGAACTTGATGTTACTGGCGTCAGAGGCTCGGTGGAGGTGCTGACATCCAAGGTCTACAGTACTGGAGGTTAGCTAGAGCAGCAATTAGAGATAGGCCCTAAGGGAAGGGAGGTTCCTTGGCGTGGAGTATAAGGAAAGATCACAAGATGATTTGGGGTGGGGGAGGTTTTAGAATCTGGTACTATAGGGAACCTAACCTCGAAAAGAGGTCCAGAGGGGGTCAGCAGAATCCCTGAGGGAGGCCACCAAGTAGCTGAGTATTTGCAGACATCGGGTGGAACTCCTTGGCCAAGGCGGTTAAAGCACAGTATTATCCCAGTGCATCTGATCTGCAGAGCCGTGACCTTACCTTCTATCTGACAATCCTCACTTTCTCACTGTAACTTATGTCTCCGTGTTTCAAGTGAAGGGGACGGGGAAGTTCCAAATGTACAGAAGACCCCATGCTCATAAGAAATCGGGTGGACCGAAAGAATTTACGACAGTTCTTAGTGACATCTCAAAGGCCCCTGAGAAAAGTCTCTTTTAAAATAGCCTCAGGAGACCCGTCTGTGGGTCCACAAATCTGACAGTCAAGGACGAGAGGAAGTAACTGACATTCAGGGTACCCTTTCCTGAGGAAACACTGGGGAAATCCTCAGGGCCCAGCAGGCTAGAGGTATTAGCGTAAGTGTAAGAAAATTCACAGCATGTTTTAAAACTCAGGAACTCACTGCATCTTTAGTAAATACAACGTCAGAAATGGGAACTTTTGGCTCACACACGGAATTTGTTGTTAGAAAAGTGTTTGCCATTGATAGAAAGAGCTCTCTATAAATGTCCTGATGAACTATTAATTAGAAGTTCTCTATGGTGGGTCAGTTGGAGGGATAAGGATAATGAACACTTAAAGGAGAATGACTTATTGGAAAATGGGCAATCTTATTTCCAAAAAGGAAAATGATGTTTGCCTTATCCACTTGAAATATGTTAGGAGATAAATGATAAGGATTTGCAGAAGCTGTTTTCAACCTGGGATTTTATAATCGAGACAGCTCTGTGTCATGTGCAAAGACAACTGAAGGGGTTTCTTTCAGACAAGCAAAGACCCGGAAAGCTTACCACTTACAGCTCTTCAGAAAATAAAGGAGCAGAAATTAATTGAGGGTTGCTCCAGAAAAACGGAAAAAAAAAAAAAGAATCTAAAATAGACAATGATTGGAAACATAACAAATAATGTAGAGCATATAAGTCACAAAAATGCAATTTAAATCTAAATAGTGGTTGCTAATTTGGTAGTAAAATGTACTACAATTACTAATAAAGTCTTCCTATAAAATAGAGACGTAAAGTAAATAATAATACCAATAGTGCTAAGAGTACTATGACTGCTACTATTAATGCTACTGCTCTGGAATGAAACCTTCAGATAATTTCAGCCATAAGTACATAGAAGAATAGGAAGAGGGATCATTAGAAGCCTGGCAAAGGCTCTGTCTTTTAAGGAGGGAAAGCGAGTTTACAGACAGTCATCGATTGTTGATTACAAGAGTTTCAATTTAAATTTGCTTGCTAAAATTTTTAAGTGCCTCCTAAAAGAAGAGAAATAGTACATATGGCCTCCAAACCACTTTTTAGAAAAGAGGACCAAAAATCTCTAACCAATACCAAAAAAATGACAAAAAAGAGGAATGGGATAAAGATGTTGAAGGCACACTCTGAAAAAGAAGTTTAAATGATATCTTTGTATATAATTTATATCTTTTATACAAAGATAATAATAATATCTTTGTAATAATTTGTATATAATATAGACACCAAATACGAATGGGTTATACTGTCTCTTAAATAAGAGAAAATCTATGTTAAAAATTCAAGATGTGTGTTATTTAGAAAAGACATGCGTAGAAGAGCAGAAAATATTAAGAATGAAAGAATGCAAAAATACAATAAAAAGGAAAAATGAATATATAATATGTATATTTGATATACACAATATACAATTTAAATGTATAATATTGAATATATAAAATGCTGGCAATTAAAAACATGTGGAAAGAAATTTAGAATGCCAAGAATTAAAAGGAGAAAAAGTAATTTACATCATATTTCAAGGTGGCAAAATTCAACATCATGATAATTATGAATTATTAGGCTCCAATAACATAGCAACAAAAATGCAGAGTAAAAATAGGCTATAAACTAAAGGAAACTGACGAAACTACTATTATAATGGAAAATCAAAACACTTCTTTCATAGACAGATCAAGAAGACAAGGTAATTGAAGATACATTTTAAAAATATAGATAATGAGTTTTAATTGATAGATATGAGTATTGCGATTGTGTCTTTCAGCCTCCCTAAAAAGTTGAAAATTATTTTCGATTATCTGAAACAATTTATAAAACCAATCACATATTATACCTTAAAGGAAAGCTGAAATGCCAAGAGAAAAACCACAGTAAACATAAAATAAAAATGGGAAATTTTTTCTGTGCCAAACAGAAATTTACAACAAAAGAATAACTTTTTTTAAAAGTTTCTCTTTGGGCAATTAAAAAACTATTTGGTAAAGGAATAATTGAAAATCAAATGTAAAACTATTTATTATGATAATTAAATTTGTATTCATTAAGACCTGTGAAATATAATTTTTAAATCCTAACCTGTAAGCACTTATTTTTAAAATAGTTAATAAATTAAAATGTGATTCAACAACAAAGGTAGTAAAGGCCTACATGACAATAGAAAGAAAGAAGAAATAGATAATAAAGATAAAATAAGGGGGGCGCCTGGGTAGCTCAGTGGGTTAAAGCCTCTGCCTTCGCCTCAGGTCATGATCTCGGGGTCCTGGGATCGAGCCCCACATCGGGCTCTCCGCTCAGCAGGCAGCCTGCTTCCCCCTCTCTCTGCCTGCCTCTCTGCCTACTTGTGATCTCTCTCCCTCTGCCAAATAAAATAAAATCTTAAAAAAAAAAAAAAAAGATAAAATAAGGAATTGGTATAAAAGAAAGCAAAGCAAAACAACCAGCCAAAAGGGAAAAATTTTTAAAGGAGACTATATGTACACAATTAATTGGTAGTTCTTTAAAAGTAATATAACCTTTTGGCAAAGTTAGTAAAAGACATAGAGGAGACAAATGCCAGATGTTAAAAATATTACAACAAAAAATTTGGAAATAAAGATGTCATAATTGATTTGCTAGAAAAAATTAATGAAAAAAGAGAGAAGTAGAAAATTAAAACACACACAAAAAATTACAATTTATAATTTATAGTAAAAATTCTATACATTAAAAAAGTACAAGATCCAGACGATTTTTTGGGTAAGTTCTATTAAAAAGTTTCATCCTATTTATACTTTTCCAAAGCAAAAAATCAAAATTAAAAAAGTTAGAAACTTTCTCAATTGACTTTCTGTGATTTGAATACTTCCGATGATAAAAATCAGTCAAACATAGCATATAGCCTTAAATACATGAATACAGCCATAGATATTTTATCTATATATGTGTAAAATTATCTGTTATGAATATAGCTTCCAAATATGAATATTATATATTGAATCAGCAAGATATTACAAGAACTCCATATTATAACTCAACAAGATTTATAATAGAAATGCAAGAATGCCTCAGCCTTAAGCAATCTGGTGTTTAATTCACTAAATTAAGAGATAAAAGAAGAAAACCCATCCTTTCAAAAGATGCCAAAAATTTCCAACACATTTTCCTGATTAAATGTCCAAATTCATTAGCAATAGTAGGTAACTTCCTTTATTTAACACACTATTATATGTGCTAATAAAACTTTAGAAGCATAGAAAAGTATCTTCTATCACCGATTTTACACAATACCATTGAGATGGTCCTAGCCAATGCAATAAAGCAAAAATAAAAACAAGGTAGAAACATTGAAAAGGAAGAGTCAAAAACCATTGCATACATATGATTAAGACTTATTCAACGTATTTAACTAAAAAGCAATTAGAATCATTATACAATTTAGTAAGCCACCCAGATATAAAATGAACCTACAAAAATCAAACTATCCTCATACACCAGTAATAACAAATTCATTGGAAAATAAGATTGTATAATAGCAACAAAAAATTATAATTCCTAGGCACAAACCTTAGCAGAAAATGTACAAGGTCTAAAGAAAAGTATTGAAAAACATAAAAGAAGATCTTAATATATGGAAAGGTATGTCATTTCCT
The DNA here is from genome assembly GCA_028534135.1 of Potos flavus. Taxonomy (NCBI): domain Eukaryota; kingdom Metazoa; phylum Chordata; class Mammalia; order Carnivora; family Procyonidae; genus Potos; species Potos flavus. The sequence goes on along the minus strand of CM052896.1, from coordinate 6,063,155 downwards.
TGAATAGGAAGACTCGATGTCATAAATCTCTCATCTCCCTCAAATTAGTCTGCAAAGTCAACACAATCTAAATGAAAACCCCAATGGAATGATGTATGGAAATTGACAGGATGATACCAAAATTTGTCTAGAGGAATAAATACTTGATAAAAACAAAGATATATTTGAAATAGAACAACAGGGGAGATTTACTCTACCGGATTGCAAAACATATTATCAAACTACAGGAATGAACACACTGTGTTACTGGCATAGATATAGACAAATTTCACTGATCAATGGAACAAAATAGAGTCCAGAGGCAGACTCATGTATAGTATCGGAATTTAATATATGAAATGATGGGTTAGTAATCAAAGTGTTGGGACAATGAACTATTCATTTGAAAAGTACACTTAGATACCTACCTCACACCATATACAAAAATCATTTCCAGATGGATTAAAGAGCTAAACATAAAAACAAAACAATAATAATATTAGAAGAAAACTTAGAAAAGTATCTGCATAACTCAGGAGAAGAAGGCCTTCCTAAATAAGACCCACGTTCAAGAAGCCATAAAGGATAGGATTTTAGCGATACAACTTGTAAAAACCAAACACTTGTTGCATGGCAAAATACAAAATAAGTACAGTTAAAAGACAAATGACAGAGGAAATATTTGCAATATATGTAACAAAGAATTAAAATCCATATATCATAAAGTTTGCCTTTAAATTAGTTTTAAAAAAGCAACCCGACCAAAAAGAAAAAATGAGTAAAGGGTAAAGCAGATGATCCACAAAAGGCTACAAATGAGCACAAACATATGAAGAGATGCCACTTAAAACAACAAAGAGACACATTTTTGAATGTCATATGGGAAAAATTGAAAAGATTGATACTATCGAGTGCTTGAAAAGGTATGAGGACAGAGTTATCCTCAGGTGTCACTGGTAATTTATCTGCAGGTGGCTTGGCTGAGTCTGTCCACAGTGAAGATGCTGAGTGCCTTTAAACTCAGTAATTTTACTTCTAGGAGTCTTAGAAAATATTTGCTCCTATAAGCAAAAATAATTGGTTGAAGGGGATGTTTATTTCATTGTTTTTAAGGCCAATAATTTGTCCATCATTAAACATACATTTGTAGTGGTTAAAAGGAATATAGTGGAGTATGTACAGTGATATGTAAATAGGTCTAGGATACATTAAATGAAAACGCAAGACATTAAATATATATATATATATATATATATATATATATATATACACATATATTAGCATTCTCATTCATGTAAAAGTATGTCTATATAAGCAAGTACATTAAAAGGGAATAATGCATAAGTCTGTAAATGCATGGAAAAAGATCCAGATATAGAGTCATTAAACTAATGTTTCCTCTGGAGAAGGAAGTGAGAGTGAGCACTGACCAAAGAGAAAAGCCCACTTTTTTTTCTACATGTATTTCTATGCTGTTTGTAATTTTATCACGATCATGTGTCACATTTAAAATGTTTTAAAACTGTAAAAGGAAAAAGCAAACATCTGAGTAAAGGAAAAGCAGTGGACCTAATTTATGTAAGTTCTGTACCAAAAGATGATGTGCGTAAAGAAAAAGTAAGTTTGTGGTAGAATTTTGTAGAATAGCTTATTTGACCTGGTTTCTTGGTGAAAAAAATAAAATACAGAAACATTCCTCTTGATGAAAAATTTTAAGTCATGGATTCCTCCAAACTGATGCCGGTGTTTGCCTCATTTAATGATTTTATATACAATTCGGAAAAGGTGTTCCAGACTGAAATCTCCAAATGTACAAGGAGGGAGTAATTCCAGTGTGCTGGTGTAAACCCTGCTAAGCTTAAGTGTTCGGGAATAGAAGTATTAAAAGGGTATAACGGGCTGTGGGGACCCCACTAAGAAAAATTTTATCAAGATGTTCACCACCAATGTGGGTGCAATTTATCAGGCATTCCTCTGGAAGTGGACCAAAATATTTCAAGAGGCCAGTAATCAAGCAAAAAGAGCAATAAATTGGGAGTCAGAAGCGCTGCGCTGTGATGTGACCTTAGACAAGCACACAACCTCTTTGAGTTTCAATTTTCTCATCTTCAACGTAGGAATCAAGCAATGTCCCTGCTTAAAGTAAGAGGAGGTATGCAAAATGCCACTGAGTATCATTAAATGCAAAAGTATACACGTAAAATGCAATACCTATTCACTCTGTGTGTCCTTCCATGCTCATGGGTGGCATAACCAACCTAATTTCCTGGTTTCCATATTCCCCATAAAGACCCACCTAGCCTACACTGATTTTCCTCCTGCAAAAAAATCTACATCCTTCTCCCACATCGGAGAGAGGTAGTCTGGGAGAGGTAGTGGTTAAATCTTTCGCTGGCAAAAAAATATTGACAGTCCCAAGTAAAACCTAAACCAGACAAGCGATGGGCTGACATAACCGTCTTCATAAGAATAATGCGAATGAATGCACACTGAGTACCAGCCACACATCCCTCACTTAATCCCATTGTGTATGATCAAATTCCCTATTATCCCCATTTCACAGAAGAAAATAAGGTAACTTCCCTAGGGACTGCCTGAGAAATACTAGCTGATAATCCAAACTCTCGAGTTAAAGACCTGAAGGCTGAGCTTTGAAACAGGAAACATACAGGAATAAGGCAAAGATTCTAAGAAATGATTCTGGGAAGAAAATAAGTACTTGGAGATCTTTGGTGTATACTCCCTTGGACGCCACCTTCCACCACCCGGATTATCACGGAGCCCTGTGTTGTCAGCCTGGTTATCCACCGCGACATCCTCTTTCACCGAAGGTACCAGCAGGCACTGATGATTTCTGCCCAGACCCACTATCTCATTAGCAGCTACAGAAGGTGCTAATTCTAGCATCCCCTCTGCATAGTTTTGCTGGAAATCTTCTACAGGTAAAAAAAACGTTCCCTCATTAACTATTTGATCATACAGATTAATACTTCATATAAGAAATGCTTGGCTCTCTTCCGTTCTTTATCAGTGCTCAGAATAATGAATTCATTCCCTAGCATCCTCCAAAGGTGACCAATAAAAGCCTTGCTTTGGTTTGGTTTGGTTCTGAGAAGCATTACTGACTCTCTATGTTCATGTTTGTGTTGGGGGCGGAGGGGATGGCCAGGTATGTCTTTTAACACATTGAAGTGTTTCAATTTATTGTAATTGCTCTTGCTGATGCTCACATTTCCATCTTTGGCCAGTGGCAGCCTCTTAAATTTGGAGCCTCTCACGTATCCCCGGTAGTCTCTGATAGCATCCTCGCTTCGGACATGAAAGAATATTGTAGGCTCAGCTTGTACCTTTGTTGCCCTGGCCCTAAAAGAAACCATTTCTCCAAGGAGTCCTGGATCCTCTGGGCGGACAATGGAATATTTATAGAGGCTACACTCTGGATTCCAGGAGTGTCCATTCTATTGCGCTGCTCATTATTTCTAGGTGTTTCTAATGGAAGTAGCTAGGAAAAACCTTTAAAGGAAAATATATCATGAATTCGTATTGATTTTTTCCAACTCAACTTTAGGATTACAGAGGTTTTACTTATTAATCTCTTTGATTTTATATCTGTATGTTTTCTTATGCTGAAAATCTTGATTCCTACATTAATAATATTACGTAGTTGGTTTGCCCTAACATATGTTTATAAAATACACTTAAAATATGTAATACACAGGCTTACGCATTTCATTTTGCTTTTTATTTTGAAGGCTTGGTTTAATTCTACAAACTTAAATGTTTATAATGATGCAAAAACTGTCCCACGGTTTCAAGGCTAACACCAACAAAAAGTACACAAAATCCAAGTCTGATAGCCTCTCTATCCGTTCTCCCCATCCTGATCTTCTTTTTCCCTGTAGGTAACCATTTTGGGGGGTTTGGTTTTAGTTTACTCTTTTATTGTTTTTAACATAAGAAAATACAGATTATATTCATTTTCTTCAGTCTCTTAGATACAAAGTAACATACCATATCTGTTGGGTACTTTACCCTTATTCACTGGGGTACTTGTTCCTTTCACAGCTACCCAGGACCCCACCGAGCAAGACCATGCCACAGTTTGTCTAGCGAGCCCCCCCCCCCCCAGATAGGACTCGGGTGTTTCCACCCTTCCACCAGCAATAGGGAAGATGCACTTTTTACATATATCTCGGGTGACTCTTCACCCCATAAAGAATAAGAGCCTAGAATTCCCATTCAGTGTAATAGGAAGAGACATACAGCAACGCCCAATGAGGTGGTTCCAATCCAGGATCCACATAACTTTGGAGACACATGAAGTGTTTCCAGCGGGCACCCAGGCAAGGAAAGCTTTGAAGGATTTCACTGATCCTAAACTCCCATATGGATTTTTTTTTCTAACACTGACTGAACACCCACTGTGGCCCAGCAATCCCCTTTTCCAACTGTGCACACGCGTGCACACACACACGCGCGCACACACAGGCACACACACGCCTGCCACTCTCAAAAGAAAACGCAAGTCTCTCGCTCATCCGAAATCGCAGGGGAGAAAACCTACAGAGTCCAAACAAATAAATGCTATGAAACGCTGGTTCAGGTGTTGAAAACGAACGTCTCTTGTGGCTGGACAGTAAATCCTTTTTCGAGTCATTTCCAATCTTTTCAAACAATTGAAGGGGACAGACCTAAAAGAATGATCATCTAAGAGGAGATTAAAAAGAAATTTTGATAAAAGGCCAATATGAGATTTTAGGCAAATAGCCAAACAATAGTTCAAAGAATTGAGTCACATTGTGTTAACAAAACTCCTTCCTTTCCATCTATTTGTTTAGTGTAAATAACATTTCTCGGTTCTTATAGTTATATAAATAAAAAATAGGAATAGAATTGATCTTGAGCCTTCCTTACTTTAGCAATAAATAATATTCATTATGGACTAATGGAAAAATATAAGCGATGCATTTCCAAAAATATCATACTTCTTATCGTTTGTATTCATCAAAGTTGTGATATGAATGCATTATTTTGATCTGCTGCCTACTTCTGTGTATTGCTAATAATTGTAATGATAACTCAATCCCCAAACTCTTACCATCTAGAAACTAATGGTTATCAGACATTAAAAATTACATTTAAATCTTCATACATATTTTTGCCACACTAAATAGTGATAGAGTGGCCAATAAAAGGCTTTCATGCATAAAAATATAATACATAAGAATAAAATTGGGTAGGGTAGCTGGAATGAAAACATAAATTCAGGAAGAAGAAGGAACCATGTAAACCTGACTGTTTAAGCACTTGCTCATGTGTTTAGTAGATGATGTATCAAATTGCTCTGGTATTTAAAGTTCATTAGATACATTACGGGAGCGATGTATTTTTTTTTTTTAATGCCAATATTTACAATATTCTGGAAATGACATCGTTTGCAACTATTTGAAGATTTTATATAGCAACTTAAAAGGTGCAGGGGGCATGCATAAGTGATTTTTCAAAATCCTTTTAGGGGCATCAAGGTTTGAAGACCACAGGTCCAGAGACTGGCCCCTACAGGTGTGAAGTTTGGAGTCCTGTCTTCCTGCCTCGATCCTCTCTCCCCTCAGGGCAGCATCCCACCCACCCTCCTCAGCAGGATCAGGGGAGGGGAGGCAAAAGGTGGGAAGCAGGAGCAGCTGCCTCACCTCCAGCCAGGGGGGCCTGCGGAAAATCCCCAAACCTCACTGCTTCTCTAAGTCCTTAGCCCTGGCTCCCCACCCTGCCCTGGGGACCAGGAGTAGTGGGACTGATGGTGGGAAGAACTGAAGGAGGATCTCGGGCCCCAGGTGCACCGAGGGAAGGATGCCCCCTGCACAGAGTTCTTCCGGGAGGGTGTCCCCCGCACCGCCCACCTCCCCACAGCCGCCTCTCCTCTCCCGTCTTCCCTGAACAAGGCCCTGTCTTGCTCTTTTCCACGGAGAGACACCCACTCCCCTGCAGGCAGAGGGATCCCACCGCTCTGGGTTAGGGCGGAACTCTGAGCTCTAGAAGGCCCCTCAGGTCTCTGCATCTAATTACACAGAACAGGAGGCCACTGGTGGGGTTGCAAAGACCTCACAGAAGCCCGCTTCGCTCCCAGAAGTTCAAAAACGGTTCTGCTCGCGTGACTCTGACAAGGTACAAAGGAGACAAAGTGACCCATATTTTCCAGGTAAAGAAACTACGTCGCAGCAAAGGTGAGCAAACACCGATTCACGTGGTGCGATATTTCTGGAGCGAGTGGAAGGATTCCAGCTCCCTCCGCAATCGCTAATCTGTATGGGCCAAGTCGAAGTCTGTTAATGTCCCTGAGAAGGGCGGCAGCTTTCTGAAGAGTTGTAAAAGCTTCATGATGCACATTAATGGCAAAGCAGGTTACTCATGAAGATTGCCATTTATCGTCAGTGTCATTTTCTTTTATCTAGTCAATTTTAATCTTTCTTGATTACATATAGAAGCACATAGAAGAATCTCCACGTGCATTAAGAAAAAGACAGATAGCTTAGCATGTGCACTCTCCACTCCCTGGGAATTCTCCTGGTCTCCCTCGTGCCCCAGTGGCTCTCCCTCTGACCCTCTGCTCTGCGTGTCCAAGCGACGCATCAGCCAAAGCTGGGAGTCACCTTGACCATGCCCCCAGCAGCAGCCCAGCAGCCACGACTACCATCGTTAGAATCACTGCCTCTCTTGTTCCAGAGGGCCTGGGGTTTTCACACACACAGGCCGCACACAAAGACATACACCCATGTATCCGGAAAGGGAACGTTTAGATGAACCTATGTGTGTGTCATTACGCATGTAGGTGGGTAGGGTCCTAAATACAAACACAGGCCTGTCGACCACGCCCTGATCACGCATGGTGGGTGAAATCCCCCTTGGATGCCTCCTGAAATAAATGGCCTAAATGTAGAAGGAAAGATGCAAAGTCCTCCTCGAGTGTATCCTGTCTGCAAGACAGCAAAAATGGTGGTTCCACCCTACATCAGTTGGTTCACTCTGCTGATAGCTTTGAAACTTGAGAAGGGCATGACTGTCCTTCCCGAATTAACCCTTCTCACTGCCTGCTCCCCCACCCTGATGGCTGGGCTCTCTTCATGGCTCTCCCCATGTACGAGGGAGGCCACCAAAGCGGTCTGCCCTTGCAGATCGTCCCCTGTTCTACCCATCCTCCTCCTGTCCCTGATCCTCTCTCCCCTCATTTTCTCCACTTGGCTATTTTGAATTACAGACACTGTATTTCCAACCAGCTTTACACCCCTCTGCCCAGCCCCCTTGTCCCATTCTCCAGGCATGCCGCTTTGGTGTGAGAGGCCGTATTCTGTCCAGGGTGCTCTTTGGGGGACCAGCCTTACCGGGTACCTGCACCCACTCCATCTCCCCAAATCCAACATTCGTCAGAATCCAGGGCTCCAAAGGAGGGAGTCAATGCTAAAGCTGTACTTCAGGAACATACAAAGTGGGAAAGGCCTTGGAAATGACCTAGCCTGCCTCCGGGCATGAACACCTTGTTTGGAAGAGAGGCAGTAACTTGCCCAAGGTCACTAAGAAGAGTAAATGAAATGGAAGTCCCCTAGAGCCTTGTTCTTGTTGCCAATGGAAACATATTCCTGGAGAAAAGTATACAGACATACAGGGATGCAAATCAGAAATACACGAGTCTTACAAAGTTGAGATTTCACTTCTATAACTTGTGTCCCTCCGGATGTGTTTAGACTTTAGGTCACTCAGTAGAACTCTGTTTCCGCAGTGGCTTCACCACAGTTCTAGAAATTCCATGGACGAAACACTTACATAAGACCCTGAGATTTTCTATAGTGACATCAGACTTCTGACTTCATAAAGCCCAACTGTTTGCCTTCTTTTTGCCTCCCCTCCTCTTCTCGATATAGTAGGATGAGCCATTACCTTGCGTCTTGTAGACACAAACGGAGGACCTCAGCCCTGGGTCTAGGAGGCCGCTGGGATTCTCTGGAGGGAAGGTACAGAGGAAGCTCACAAAGGCATCATTATAGCATGCCCCCCTCTGAGTGGGGCTTTGTGACAGTTTATGCAAAAGGCATCCATTTAGCAGAAGCTCAGTGGAATGGCTGTTTCAGACTGAGCCTCTAGCCCCAGGATTAGGAAAAACCCTTGGAGTCTTCCAAAAATACAAGGAGTTTAAGAGCCAAGCTGTTTAGCAGTGCGAGCGTGGAGGATAAATAGGCCCATTGTGATTCTCCCCGACTCTCTCACCTAGAGCCGCATCTGCCAGAAGCAAGTTCTCAGATGGAAGGCCCAGGAACACATACCTTCTATAACTCCCCCTGTTGTTTCCTCCTTTCTAAATCCTGTCTAAATACTGGCCCTCATTCAGAGACCTCACTGTCCTTTATTGCCCCCAAGCAGCAATTTTTTTTTTTTCTAGAGCAGACAGTGCAAGCCCAAAGATGTAGGTTGAAAAATAACTTGCCCTTATTTTCTTTTTACAGATGCCTAGACGTGGAGCCTCCTGGCTGCATTCAAATCTTCCAGGGGAAACAAACCATCGTGATCTTGTTAAAAGAGCTCAATGCCCTGAAAAGAGCTGGAGGTCTCACTTCAGCCCAGATCCATGGATCACACTGGATCTAGGCTGATCCACCCAAACCTCGAGCGCTCGCCAAACAGTAACAGGTAAAGGGAAATGGGAGAATAAAGCCTTCTTGTGATAAATTTAGATTCTTAATGTACCCTGCTCGGCTCTGGCTGTCTCCCAAGGGGTTGATTTAGATTCAGGCTTATTTAGCAAACATAAGAATCTCCAATCTTTCAGACAAGAGTGGCTTTGCTCGGGATTTAATGCCCCCAAAAATCTAAAAAATATGATGACCGATACTGAAAATGGGTGTACAGGATAAGGAAACAGACAATCTGAAGGAACAAAGGGGATAATGTATATCCCCTAATGTATAACTTAGCCAATGCCTTTTACTAGCTAAGTAACCTTAGGGGACTTATTTAACCTCCAGAAGACTCACCTTTCTTATGTGTAAAAGAATAAACTATGTAGAAATTCAGGGAGATATTAGATGAAACAGACACATGCAAGGTTTTTGTATCCACATGTACATATGTGTATGTACCATCTTCCAAGGTGTT
>CM052896.1:5908300-6053535 GCA_028534135.1 Potos flavus | reverse complement strand
CCAGCACAGGGGACCGGCCACTTGCAAAGTCTGTGATGGGGACGGTATGCTGCGACCGTGGGAGAAGCTGAATGTGCACCCCTTCCTGGGGCCCCCATCAGCTGCCCGAGAAGCAGGCGGCTGAAAACAGCCTCCTTTGCTGCTCCCGATCTTCATTTACCTCCAAGAGGCTTTGGGAGGACTGACTAATAAAAGACTTTATAAAGTATAGTCAACAGTATGAAATGACTCTTGAGGGGTACCACAGGGGCTCCGTCGGTTAAGGCTCTGCCTTCAGCTCAGGTCATGATCTCAGGGTCCTGGGATCGAGCCCCGCATTTACATCGGGCTCCCTGCTCCGTGGGATCGAGCCCCGCATTTACATCGGGCTCCCTGCTCCGTGGGGAGCCTGCTTCTCCCTCCCCCTTGCTCTTGTGCTCACACTCGCTCTCTCTCAAATAAATAAAATCTTTAAAAAAAAAAAAGAAAGAAGGAAAAAGAAATGACTCTTGACAGTGTTAACATAGAGCATTATTTCCTACAATGACAGGGGTTTCTGCCCAGATCCGACACCTGTCACCAGGAGGGCCTGCTGCCGCCTCCCCACATCCCTCATCGTGATGGTTCCCGGAGTATGACGTGGTTTGTGTATCTTTCATCTCTCTGGGCCGAAGGTTGGAAGGAGGCAGGTAGCTATGTGTCTGGGCTGGTGGAGAGGTAAACTGAGGCAAGGCCTGATGTCCCCGGCAAAACGCACCTTGCACACTCTGCTCAGTGCACGGGCAAGATGTCCTATTAGAAGAGCTGGTGGGTGCGGAAACAGGTCCCGCTAACGGGAACGGAAGGCGGCGCACCCCTAAGCCGAGCTTACAGTAGGGGCCCAATAACATGGTGATACACAGACACAGCGCCACTAACTCGTATAGCCACGTCACTTCAGGAAACCAGCTAACCTCTCTGAGCCTCAGTTTCCCCATCTGTTGAACATCGACTGCTCTCCATCCCCTAAAATGAAAATGACTGAATGAAACAACCCTCGTAAAGCATCTCGCATAGCGTACGTTAATCAAAAGGGTGAGCGACACTTGCTACGGCTAAAACACAGTTCTCTTACAAATATTTGCAAGCAGTAGCCTCTAGAAGGGAATGGGTTTTGATCTCTGTGGGTGCGGGTAGATGGGGGTAGTAGACATGCAGGCTGGATTCGGAAGGAAATCGCCAGTGTCCTCGGCTATAGCTTTTTCCACATAGGCTTACCCTGAGGAAGGAGACGTCTCCTCCGGTTTTGTGCTGCGATAATCAACAAACCAGACCCTTGCCCCTTTCCTGCTCGCTCCCTCCACCTGCCCCGTGCCCTTCAGAAGGCATTCACGGTCCCCTCGTTCCAGTGCTCGGAGCAGGTTGAACGGATCTGCCAAAAAGGCACGGCTGTAGCTAGAGGTAAAGTCTGCGACTTCCAAACCGCTCCAAATTAATCATTCTAGCTGGAGGGAGACGCGGGCCTGTGGGCCCCCCTTCTGTTTTATTAACTGCCAACTGAAAATGCCAGAAGTAGCTGGGGAAGAAGCGCAAAATGGGGGACGGGGAACACTTTGCATATTTTAATTACTTCAGTAAACAACACGTACCACAACCTACGGGCGAAGGCTGCATCCCCAGGCAAAGGAAAGCTGGAAGAGCAGCATGGGAGAGGACGCCTTCCACGAGAGGCTGCCTTATCCAGCTTCTCTGAGCTGAAGCCAGGTTTCCTGTCCACCTGCTAACTCGTCCAGAGCAGCTCCTCGTAGGGCCTGGAGAAGCAAACGCTAAGCGCCTTTTCACACGCCCAGGGCTTTCTGGAGAGTTCAGTGCAGCGCTCCACCCAACGGAAATGGGACTCTTCTCTGAGTCATGAAATAAGACCTTCCAATTCTGAAGGGAGTTTCTTTGGCGCCTGGGGGGGGGGGGGAGCCCACAGATCACTTGCTGCATTGCTGGCCAGACCACAGAGGTGAAAGGGTGGCTAGGATCCCCCCACTTCGCTTAAAGGTGGGGATTTGACTTAGAAAACATGATGGGATGATGTCCCCAGGGCAGGCTGCAGATGGGTGACAGCAGCGGCGGGGGCCCCGTGAACCACAAAGTGATTCGTAAACCGAAGTTAGAACCACTACTCTTTATGCATCCCGGGTTCCTAGTCAGCCCTGGTTAGCCGCTCCCCTGAGAAGTTCTAGGAAAGGGGTATTAATTAACACAGCCACACAACGCATATGGTGCCTAGAGATGCCTCGAAGCTTCCTGGGAGGGAGGAAGCTGGAAGCCAGCCCTGCCCCCACGGAATAGGGTGGAAAGAGCCCCAGACCCAGACTCAGGTCGTCTGAGCTCTCGCTCCAGTGCTCTCAGTGTGCCTCTCTCTGCTTGGGCACCCTCTGCTTCCTCCTGCTCTCGGGTTCACATCTGTAATGATTACGCAGCCGGGGCAGAGGGTGGCGAACATTCTTCTCCACTCGAAAACTGCGCGGGATTGTCCAAAGCAAAATGTTCTCGTCTGAATCAATATACCAAGAGCACGGAACAAAAGGTCATCTCAACGCCCTCCCCAGGGTTGGTAGCCTGCGTTTCCAGAGTGGCGTGTGTATGCATGCACGTGCGTGTGTGCGTGCGTGCGTATGCACGTGTGTGTTGCAGGCAGGCCCACGAGAGCAATGGGCCAGAACTCAGAAGCCCCGGGGCCCTGACTGAGGTTTACATCATACCACCTGGCTCATCCCGGAGCCCCGGAGTCTCATCTGTAAAATCGGTAGGGCGAGGAAAAGGGCCGCGCTCGTTGGCCTTTAGGAGTCATCTAGTTCCAAAGTTCCAAAGTTCCAAAGGCACAAACTGGATCGCCTCTGGCTGCCCCTCCCGGCGCTGTGAGGTTAGAGCGCTGAGACCCACGAGCTGCACACAGCCCGCTATTCTGCGACCGGGCCCCAGACTGCCTCTCTGCAGCACGGGGTGTGAGCCAAGGGTGGTCACAGATGAAAGGCACGGAGAAGCTGTCCCTCCACACAGCACCTGGCATCCCGAGCCATAACCTGAGGCTCGCAGCTGGGAGTGGCTCCTTCTCCCTCTTCAAACGAGCCCTACCTCTTGGCTTGCCCTTCGAGGTCAAAAGGCGAGGGAAGGCTGCTCTGAGGATGAACCCAGGAGAAAGTCTTAAATGCTAAGCCAGTAATCACGGTTGCGTGGTTTTTTTTTCAAAGGCATTCCTACTCGATTATACACATTCGTGTCTCTAAAAGCATAGAAGGAGGGTTGGAGCAAGTGGATGTCTTGTTTTCAGGCTAATTGGAACTGGGTGAGGACCTTTCTCAGGGTCACCTGGTTGGTGGGTCCCCCGAGGTGGAGCGAGGCTAAGTCTGGGGTAGGTAATCCGAACAGTTGCGGCCTCCTCTGGATTTCTCGTAACAGGTCGAAAGAGATGCTTTCAGTATAGCAAGGCTGAGGCTAGAGGTGGGAGGCTTGTCTCGGGGATAGAACAACTCACTTAGTGCCTAACCTCCACCAGGATCTGTGCTAAATGAATTAAAACGCGCTGCTTCATTCAGTCCTCCCAATATGCCTTGACTGTGGAAACTTATCAACAGCATTGCATAGAAGAAGGAAGAAAGGGGGGAAGCAACTTGTGTGAATTCAAAAGGCTAGAGAGTGGAAGATCCAAGCCTCACGCCTGCACGAGGCTGATTCCAAAGCCAATGCTCTTCTCTACCACCAAGTCAGAGCTCTGATGCGCACCCAACGTGAAGGAAGACTCGCTGGGATGTTACAAGGCATATAAATGGATGGGCTGGGGTGGCAGATTTGGGAAAGTGTGATAGGAATCCTAGAACTTTATTTCTATAAAAATACCCATAAAAGCTGAAGAGGGCTTTTTCATTCGGAAAGATCTAAATCTGCAGCTATCATGAACTAAGACGGGAGCCTACATCGGCCCGGAGAGTGCTCATCAAAACGACACAAGAAAACACTGGAGGCTCTTCATACAGAGACGCGGAAATGCAGTCCGTGGTGGGCTTTGCTTCCTCGGTCCTTTCTTCGCAGCTTCTCCAGCATAATGTCTGGCCCAACTCAAACAACACCGATCATTTCCTGCCTCGTCAGCGGGGCTCCCGACGGCAGGGCATCTTGAGGGAAATCAAGTCTTTGTCACTGAACATCAAGGCCCTAGATCCCTGCTCAACCGCTGTAGCATTTTATCATCATGATTTCCAAAAATCATCAGTCTTGATGGGAATCTATTTCCCCATTATCATCTCTCTCCCTGAGATCACTGTCTCAGGCAGAAAAGGGGGAAGACAGAGAGAAAAGGAGGAATGGTAGGAAGATTGAGTGGTGATGAGAGGAAGGAGGGAGAGAGAGACAGAGAGCAATGTATGCAAGCCTGGGGATTTAGTCCGGCCTTAGAATTAGGCCACACCAGAAATAAGTCTTAAATCTGGATTCTATGATTATGAACACAATACATTGCTTTTTTGCTTACGATAGATTGGATTAGGTTTCTGTCACTTGCAGCAGAAAGAATCTTGATATTACGCTGGAAAATTCGACTCTCGATTTAGTTTCTATCCCTAGGAATAAAATGTCTATTTCTAGAAATGAACCTATGAAGAAAGACTCGAGAGAGATCCCAGAGGCCCAGAGAGAAACCAACTGCCCACTGCAATATGCCTTCTCTCATCCACAGAATGACCTTTTCTCCTTTCCCACCCTGTATGGTGGCAACACGTACCCAGGTTTCACCGGCCATAAAGCATTACAAGGACACATCTTACGAACACAGGGTTCAGAGACCAGCACTTGCACTGAAAGCTTTCCTTGCACGGCTGTATCCGCCCACACGCCGGCTTCTTCAGCCCAGAGCATCGGGTGGAGGTTACATTAGACATCTACTTTCCATTAGGGCTAGCCACAAGTGCCAGGATGGGAGGAGGCCACAAAAATCGGAGGAACCAGTTAATACTCAAGAGATACCCAGCTGACCCAGGCAACAGAGATAGCGGAACTCATGTGATCTGATCCCCTCCAGCATCCCCAGACAGGAGGTCCTGTCGCAATTCTTTCAGACAAATGGGTTTCTCATGAGTCATTTGTCCCAAAAGAGCTGCAGAAGCAAACAGACTTGACCAACTTTGAAGATAAAGCCCGGAGCGAGGAGTACAGAATCCCATCACAAAGATGAGAGAGACCTTCCTAATGAGCAGTCCCAGAGGGCACATCTGGAATGATTCCCCTTCCTTCACCGTCCTCATCCTTCTGAATCCCTCAGCCCCTTCACAGGAAGACCTGAGCGCCACCCCATTCCAGGAAACTTCTGTCCTGCTGTTCTGGGAGCTTGCTCTGACAGGAGACCTCTACTTTCAGATCATCAGAGAGTGAAATGTTAAGGGAGCTACGAGTTTGAAGATTAATTACCATTTAAAGGGCAGAGTTTCTATCTCTGGATAAATTTCCAGGCGAGAACTCAAAGGACTAGCCCTGGGAACACCAGCCGATTTCCCTGAACCTATAAGGACATGAGGTACCGCAAAACTAAAAGGTATCTCCCACCGGACAATGGATTGGGTTCTCTGGCCAAGAGGCCATCTTAACCATCTTGAACTACAAGGCTCAGGAAACAACGGAAGGTGGGAAATCACAGTCTTCGCCGTCAGGGCTGGGAAACTATCAAAGTCCTAGTGTGTGTTAGGACACTCTCCAGCTCACGGACGCTCCACTGCACCCTGATCTACCCCCGACACCCTCAGCGGCAGCTGAAGCACACCACCACACAGAGAGGGGTGAAAACCCTCACCCAAAGTTCCCGTTGTGTGCCTGCCCTGGGCACGCAGAGATGCGTAAGTGTTCGCGGGTCCCTCAGGTCCCTCAGCACAACTGGGTCCATTTGGGTGGAGACACACCCCCCTGGGCTTCAGGTGCAAAAGGGTGTGTCCCTAACCAGGTTTCTAAGGAGGTCTCTGGACTGGGGCATACTTGTGACTATGAGCTCTCCCAGAGGCCTCCTGTTGAAGGCCTGGGCACTGCCCTTCCAGCTGCAACTAAACCCTTCCTAGAATTCTGACAGACCCTGTATGTGTGAGTAGCAGGGTGGGCCTTCTGGAACCAGTGAAAGGAGGGATACCCTTGTCAGCTTGAAATAGAACCAGACTTTTCCAATCCTTACCCCTGTTCCCAAGTGGGACTCACAGGGCGTGGGTGTAGAATGGAGAAGCCAAATGATGTTGAGATGAGTTAACGTCTTAGAAGAAAAGGTAGTTTGCTTGCCCATTTGTTTTTGCCAGAAAGACAAAAGACTCAGCGGGATAAGTCAGAGGAAAGTCCCCCACGGAGGCAGATGAAGGATGCTTTGCTCCCTAGCCCTGAGTAGCAAAATGATGGAGGGAAATTAGACAACAGGCCATAAGCAGTAAAGAACCAAGACTTGATGGAGTAGTCATAATCCGGTAGTTGGAAGACCACAGCGAGAGACATTCATATGCCTGGAGTATATGCCTAAGTGACACTGACATTGTGATGATGAAGAAAACCCTCGGTAAATGACAGAGTAATAACTTCTCTCTACCTGGATGACACATATCGTGACACTGAAAGAGATGCGGCCTTGACGTTCATTGAAACCCTTGGATAAATATGTTACAGAAGTCCAAGAAAATAACAGCATCACAAGTGGAAATGCTCTCTCCTTTAGCGTAAAAGGCAAACTGGAGAGGATTATTGACATCTCAAAATAATTCTTCACTTCGCTATAGCAGCTCCCTCAGGTGCATATAAATGATGGCTTGCTGGCCATATTACCTTGCCAGGAGCTTCTGCATAAAATAAGATGCTACCTAATTTTTTTTTTCTGGGAAGTATATAAATGTTCATTACACATAAGTACAAGGTTACACGGTGAGACTGATGTTAAGTATAACTGTAATAAGATATGGTCCAGAGACATCCTGCTTCTTGCTAATAGCAGTCCCAAGACTGGATGTGGTCAGTCTGTGGATTCCATTCACAAAGGCAGGCAGGAAATTTAGGATTCTCTTCAGACTCAACTCTTGACTCAGACCCCTGTCAGAAAACCTTTGTCCAGCTTCAGACCTCCGCACGCATTCTCCCCGCCTCTATTATTTACCCGCGGACCATGCACCGTCCCTCCTTCCGACGTGCGTGAAACCCAGAAACACTGACACGCTGAAGCCCGCTTCCACCTCTGCCTGGGATGGATGCCACAACGGGAAGACTTGTTCTCATGCCCCCCAAACCGTCCATGCCTGTCCCCATTCCCGATGACAACGACACACGGAGAAGCTGGAGAAGTTGCCGTACCTTCATGCACCATCGGCAAAGACATAGCTATGGCTCCTGATCCGGCCATGCAAAGAAGCCCATTCGCGGGACCTTGGGGGTAAACCAGGAAGCCCTACCTCTCCTTTCTTTCTCCTACCTCCTGCCAAAGGGTATCTTTGGGTGAATGCTAAGACTAACTGCTTAAGGCAGGATTTTAGACTTAGAGCCACCTAGGCTTAAATCCTGGCTCCGCAGTTTTCCAGTGTTGGGCTTAAACGCCGGTGTTCTCCTCCCTAAAATGGCACTATGATAACTTCTTCATGGGAACTATATAGATTAAATAAACTAACCTACTCAAAGCGTAGGTGCTCAGCAAAGTTAAGCTGCCGTCCCCGACCAACCCCGAGGACACCAGATGAAAGAAGAAAGGCCCTTAAGATGTCCCGAATGGCCAGGGCAAGTCGAAGACTGAGGGGCTTTCTGTAAGATGCTCTCCCAAGCGGAGAGGTCTGCAGGCCCACTCACCTTCTGACAGTCTCTCGGTCATGTCAGTCAGAGGTGAAATCTAATACCTTGTACCTTGTACCTCTAATACCTGTACCTTGAGCAGACAAGGCACGCTTCCAATGCCAAGGCCGCTCGATTCTCCCTTCTCGATTTCTGTCATTCCGAAGTTTGTGAGTATTCCTTGCTTTGGATTCGGAATGTCTAGATCTGACTTGTTTCAGAAAAATTTTATCCAAGCCATGAGAGCCCTCCTTGGCTAAATTAAATCAACTAAATAAACTAAAATACATTTTATTTTTTAGGCAACTCAACTGCTTTGACCTCCCTGTTTAAAATTGTGCACGCACACACACGGATAGACACACAGACACACACACGCACACACACACATGCACACACACACACAGATCGACACACACACGTGTACAACCATCACCACCACCACTACTACCACTAAACACTTTTTTCCTTCTGTGCTTTATTTTTTTCCCTAAGGATCTATTATTCTCTTACATACTATCTATTCTACTTTATTTTCTATTTCCCTTATTAAGGGCAGAGAGTTTTGCCTATTTTAGTCACAGTTGTATCCCCTAGCTCACAATACATGGATGGAGTGACTCTCTGTCCCAATTTACCAGGGAAGGTAACAGTTTATGCCTGTGGTATCGATTTAATTATTAATAGCTTCCCTTTTTCAGTCTCAGAGGTGTCCAAGTTTAGACAATCAAATATACAGAGTTGATTAATAATAAGTAGTTGTTGAATTTAATTAATAAATTTGACCAATTTGATACTTTAATCAAACCCGTCAACTTGTCAAACCAAGAGTTTTACCCTGAGGTGAATGAAATACATATGATGTCTAAAAGCATGAGAAGAGATTGATTAATCTCTTACAATGGTCCTGCTTTCGAAATTCTCACAAGGCTAGCAAACATGTTCATTCTGATAAACTCTAATTTTACACAGCTGTTAGTGTTGAAAAATCCTAGACTCTAATGCCGTTATTAGTAACAGTGCCAAGAGGAGATACCTATAAAAACGTGATCCTGATAGAACTTAGGAAGCTATGCCTAATTTACCCCCCTAACCGTATCACGGGAGAAATGAATGTAATTGGAAAAGCATCCCCATGCACCTGCCGTAAGACCGCAGCATCAGGATAATATCACGTATCGGAGACGGGAGGTTTTTCACTTCAAAATGAACTACATCACACCCCATCAATATTTGGAAACAGCATCTGGCCTGTGGGAAAACATTTTGAGATGGACGTGTGGGCTCCTGGACTGGATGAGATATTTAAGGCTGGATAGGTAAATTGTGTGGTTCTATTTTCCCAAATGGACCATTCCCCAAACAGAAGGGAATAGCCCCTAGGCAAAAAGTGGAAGGAAGCCATCCAATTCGGTCTGATGATCAAAAGCAAGACAAGATGGAACCTTGACTGATTCCACATTATGTCCAGCTCCATGCCCGAAATTACCACAGAAATTAACATGGGAATAGTAAAAACTTTCCCACCCGTACTCGGAGAGATGATTCAGTCATGGAGCTCGGTATTAACTATCCTAAACATCGAATTTCTTAGACAAGCTTCATCTGAGGTCAATAGGGAGACCTCTGGTTCTGCAGATCCTTGAGCCTATGGGACATTCTCCGTTCCTTAGAGGGAGTGTAGGCACCCATTGTGTCTTCAAAACTCAAGGTCACACTTCCTGAAATGCAAGAAAGCAGCCAAACCATCGTCCATGCAGAGCCTCCAGCCTCCACCACACACGCAGGCTTGGACAGAATCCTTGGCAGCCATTTGAACTCCGGCGCTTCTCCCAGATGTGCACCTCATTTTAGCAGACTATGGCCCCTCCACCCCCACCATGCTTCCTCCCCATGAGACATCCCAAGCACATCAATGGCTTTGGCAGGAAACTTCCATGGAAGTGAGATGATGTCCGCCTGCTGGGAGGCAGGGACGGAGAGGGGGGGAGCAGCCCCAGCCCATGGAAGTTCCTCTCCAAAGTCTGCAAGCTGTCAGTCTGGGTGTGGACTGCCCTGCCCAGCCCCCTGGCCCCAGAAACAAAATCCAGACTCACTGTGGAAGCTGCCGGCGCTGCTAGCCTCTGGCGCTGCCATGACACGCTGATCGGGCCCTTCTGGCATGGCCCTTCCTGACCGTGAATGGAGGAGAGAGCAGGGTAGGGGAAGAGAGAAGAAAGGATGAAGGCAGAGGAAGAAAGCGCGGAAGGATGAAAGAAGGGAAGAGAAGGGGAGTGGGTGTATCTTTAAGTGAATGGCGAGCCTCTCCTGGCCCCAGCCTCCAAACGCCTCTCACACCACCAGGGGGAAAGGCTGACAGCATCAACCCAGCTCCACGGTCCTCACTCAGGGGTCCACCCAGAGATGCAGCCCCCAGCTCAGCAGGCACGCCGTCACACCACTCTTAACGCATGGTGCCCAGCTGTCTTCCTTCTGGTTTTCTACCGAGATCCAACTGGCTTCCCACCAAGGGCTCAATGCTACTTCCAACAAGACGAGCCTCCCAGCCAACTACCACTCTGAAAGGAAGTGGGTCTTATCCAGAATTTTCACCCCCTTAAATCAAAGACATAGCACCTCTCCAAGGTTTCTGAGGGAATATTGGTCATTCCTGTCTCCAGCAGAAAAATCACTGAATTCACCACTGCTTTCAGGGCTTCCTTCCCGGATGTCCTTCCCTGCCTGTCCGCTTTGGAAAGGAGGTGAGCTAGTGGGATGTCATCTGGGTGGATCCTCAGCCCTCCTCCCTCTTGCTGTCAACAGAGTCAGTGTGTATGTTCTCCGTTACCACTTGGGAAAAACTCATTCCCCTTGAAAGCCCTCTTGAGAAGTCAGAGAAGTGGGTATGTTAGGCGGCCTTTGAGAAGGGACATGCGGTGACTTAGCAATAGCATTTCTCAAGCACCTCTTGTTCAAGAGACAAGAGACCTAGCCCCTGCTCTCAGTCAAGCCAGAGGCAGAGAAACATCAGAAGGACCCAGCAAAGAAGCATGTTCACGAAGGAACACATCTGTGTGTGTAAACCAATAGGGTGATTAGGGGGAGACCATCCAGTGAGCAAATGAAATAGGACCACTGGGTTTGGATGGATGATGGTGAGGAATAGAGAGAAAGAACAAAGAGGGAGATGAAAGAACAGGCGGTAAGTCAAGAGGAGAAGATGTTATGGGCTGAACGGTGTCCCCCCCAGAATTCAATATGCTTAAGTCCAAGTACCTCAACGTCAGAAAGGTAATTAAGGTACAACAAGGTCATGTGGGTGGGTCCTAATCCAATGTGACAGCGGTCCTTGCAAGAATGGGAAATCTGGACACAGACATTCACAGAAGGTAAAGGATGTAAAGACATGGGGAGAAGACAGCATCTACAAGTCAAGGAGACAAGCCTCAGAAGACACCGACCATGCGGACACCTTGGTCTCGGACCTCCAGACTCCAGAACTGCGAGGAAATAAGTTTCTGTTGTTTAAGCCACCCAGTCTGTGGTACTTCATTGGAGCGACCCCAGGGAATGTATACAGAAGGTCTCAGGCAACATTGGAGATGAGCCAGTGCCACTGAGGAATGGGGGGTAGGCTGGCTGGGGTGGAATGGAGGGGGATTCTTGTGGGAGCAGTCAGGAAACAGCATGCCAGAGTGCCTGAGGGCCCTGGAGGCCAGGGTAAGAAATTTGCCACTTTGAGAAATGAGGATTCCCTCAAATCTCTTCAAGCAGCAGCTGGGATGATGGAAGGCTTAAGGAGTATGGGTAGAATGACTCTGAGTCTGAAGGTGCATGCACTGATCCAAGAATCGGTCTGGTCAGGGAGTGCACTAGGGCAGTTCCTGCCAACACACAAAGGACAGGCGACCCTGCAGTAAAAAGAGATAGAGCAGGATCAGGTAAGGAGTCAGGGACAGGCGATGAAGAGACAGGTTTCAAAATGACTCAACTTTGGGAAACATCCCAAGAGGGTTTTCACTGATGCCAACAGGCTCTTTGTTTGAGAAGCAAGAGGTGGCCACGGTGACTTTTACCTCCAGCAAGGCAAGTTTCAATCACCAGTGACTTCTCCAGGGGAGGCTAAAAGCTTAAGCAATCAAAGAGAGAAGAGGTGGAGGCTAAAAATGTAAATCTGAGGTTTCCCAAAGTAGACGTCTAAAATAGCAGGACCAGAACACAAAAGGAGAGAAAGAAGAGAAACCAACGGATAAGGTAAAGCGTGGCTGGAAGGGGGAGTAAATCACGGATCCAGCCGTCATGAGGGCACTGAACGAGAATGTTAAGCAGCGAGGGAGCAGAGGGTGGAGAAAGAATGGGGCAGCTATTAATAATGTCATTCAACTGATAGTTCAGAAAAGGATTAGAGTTTTTAGAGGAAAGGCATTTGAATTTTGCCAAGATGAGATAATTAGTGACCCCCAAAATTTAGAGTCAATGAAGTGGTGAGATCAGAAGCCCAAAAATTAAGACAGAAGATAAAATGACCTATTTTAGTAGTTGAAGAGAGCTGGAAGGGGCGGAAAGGTCAAATGAAGATTTTTTAATGTAGAAGAGATGGTGGATTTTCGAGCAGCAAGAAGGGAAAGTGGCTTCAAGGTTTCAGAGCAGGACACAGACAGAGAGAGCAGTGGGCCAGAGAGGGCAGGTGACAGATGGTGAGGTGTGAGGGAAGTGAGAAAGAAAGCAGATGTGTCAATTTGTAGATATGAAGAAGGTGAAATATTTCATAGCATCACAGAAATATATACTTGACACAATTCCTTGCACGTGCATACTAATGGCTCTTTATTTAAATAAAGTCATTTATTTAAATGACTTTCCCACTTTACACCTATCTAAGCACTTTCTATTACCGAGTGGACTCAAGATCTCAGATTGGGGAAAAAGCAAAACTTTGAGGTCATCTACTGTAACCTCATGATCAACGCATGTGTCTCCGTAACATCTCTAAAATGTGGTCATCGGGATTTCCTGGAAAATCCCCGAGGATGAAGAACTCACTATCTTACCAGGTGGTTTGTTCCATTTTCACATAATACAGGTAAGTGCCTGGGCACTGAGCTTCACCGCCCTACAGTTTTCCAGCCCCGCCACATCTGTGGGTAAGGGCACACGTTGCAGAGCCCATTTATCAGACCAAACTGATGGGGGACAATTCCCCAGAGCATCTCTGAATGGGATGAGAGCTGGTTTTGTGATTTCTGATTGTCCCAAACTGCAGTGCCCTGGAGTTTCATCCCAGTTCAGTCATTCACCAAGAGGTGTACCTGCCTCCTTGTGTATTTCACTTAACAGACATTTGCAGAAAGCCCCCATATATCAGATATGGAGTTATGGGATTGGACAAATAAGGCCTGGATCCTGCCATTTCAGAAATCCCAACAAGTAAGTGTTGATAGATCTATCAACAAGTAGGTGTTGATAGATGTTCTTGAGAAAATGTTTTCACAATAAAAATATAAAAAAAAAAATTAACTTCCTGCAACATATTTAGAGGTATTAGGGCAGCATTCAGCATTCCTCATCTCTGATGACCATCTCCCCTGCTCCCGGCACCTCTTCCCTACTCTACAGTTTCACCCAATCTGTGTTATGTTTTGGGGACTATGCTTGGCCCAAATCACCTTGCTGGTGCTGGTTTTACCACCACCCTGGAGACCCCCAAACTCCTTGAATCAAGGTCTCCTTGCTTTTTAAATCACCCCCAGCATTTGCCTCCTCTTCTGTAAATATCTTTGCCACAACTCCAAAAAAAATCATGGAAAAAAAATAATGGAACTGGCCTATTATAGGTTCACCATTTCTAACTCTAAAGTCTCCCTAACCTCATAGAGACCATACTGTACTGGTACACTATTTATAACTTCTATTCAAAAGTGACCTCATGTTCCTTAAAAAGCCTTATCTATGAATCAGAGCACTGAACCCAACTCTGCACTGCCCTAATTTTTTGTGTAATCTGAAGAATACTAATTAATCTCTCTGAGCCTCAGTTCACTGGTCTGTAAATAGGAATGATAATCGTGGCCGAACTGACCTCCAAGGACTTTGGTGATGATCAGAGAGAAGCCCTGGATGAGACGGGACACCAATATTCTCTCCTCCACTCTACCGCTAAATAGATGCGTGAACTTGAGAGACACCTGCTCTCTCTCTCTCTCTGGGGTTCAATGTCCCCATCTGTTAAATGAGTGGGTTTGACAAGATGATCTCCAAGTTTATTTCTAGCCAAGAATTTTGCAAATTTGCCAGCATAGATTGCTTACCCAAATTTTACCCAGGAATTTAACAAGGACTCTCATGAAATACTTGTGAACAAAGAGGTTAATGTGTGAAGAAGAGTCCAAATGGCTGGAGTCATAACCATAGAAAGACAATATTCAGGGAATGCTGATAATTGGATCAACAGCTGCCTGGGAGCAAGACTCCAGCAGCAAACCCCAGCCTTGAGCTATTCAATGTTCCCCAAAATTAAAAATATGCTTAAAGTAATTGCTGGTACATTGATAAAAGTTGCAGGTGGCACAGAGCTGGGAGGAAAAGCTATATCTAGACCACAAAGAAATCTTGGCAGAGTGGAAATATATCTACCAAGAACAGCATAATAAAGAAATTAAAAAAAAAAAAAAAAAAAAACCACCACCAACAACAAAAACATTTAAAGGAAGAGTGAGAAAATGCAAGTAGAAGATAATTTAGGACATTGGCATTCCAGTGTCATCTATGTGAACTTGGGCATATAAACCCAGTTCAGGCCCACCTGGCAAAGTCCTCTCCCTGTACACGATCCTTCAACACAGATAGATGCACTCAATAAACTCACACCTACACCTTATTAGATCCCTCCAACTCTGAGAAGCTAAGGTTTGAGCATAACTAAAGGGTTCCAGTAGAATCCTTAAATTGAGAGCACTGATTGGGATGGGATATGCCAGGACTGGGACAATATGACATAGGTACCACTAATGCCCTTTCCTATACCCATGGTAGACATCACCAATTAATCCCACATGCTTTTTCACTGACTCTAGATGCAACCACCCACTTCTCTTATCATTCTATGCTGAGCAACCACTATCAGTCAATCAGAACTGTACCTGAGATCTACTTGCCATCCCTGCAGCATATAATACTTGGTATCACGGCAATTAGATTTGCAAGCAACAAGTCCTGTTTTAGGTATAAAGGAAATCTAGCAACATGGAAAGCATTGGGTATTCTAACAGTAAAGGGACTCCTCTCTATTTAGAAATGAAGAATATATGATGGTGTCTTTAAGATCAGCATAAAATGGATGAAAACAAGAATATATGCCCAAGGTCATCTGAAAGAGCTTGAGTGGCTTCGAAGCCATCATGACTCAATTATACCCTGATTGATGCAAATGAAAAAAAAAATATCTTTGAGAAGGGGTATTGGCTGGTCATAGAGACCTGGGAAGGGAGCAGACATAGAATTGGATGGTGGAAATATTTATCCCTTCCTGGCTTTGGTCGAGGGAGTGGGGTGGATTAAGGCAGAAGACTTGGAAGTATTTCTGAACCTACTGGGAAGCCAAGCAATCTCTGTTATCAAATGGATATGAGTGTATCAGTCTTTCTTAGCTGGATGCTACTGATCATTTGATTCATCTTTCTTGCTCTGACTTCTTCTTTAAGCAACCTGCTCGGTATGATCAGGCTTCCCACACAAACTGACTTACTGGGAGTGAATGCTTTGATCATATAACCTTTGAATAATTTGGCCCCCTGCGTGCATTAATAAACTGTCCTTCGGGTGCTAACTGCAGTCCCATGGGTGTTTTAATTATTGTGAGACATCCCCTCAGGCCTCTTCACTGATAAGCAGATGTTTGGGCCTTCGGTGGGGAATCAGATCCAGATGTAGCTACCCAGAGTCCCCACACAGTGATTACCGGTGTATGGCGAGGGGGGACTTACAAGGATCCATTTAAAATGGATTAAATGCTTAGGCCATTATTCCTTACCCATTATAAACATTTGACACAGGATTATATATATATTTTAATTAAGCACTTTTATTCAACAGTGTCATAAAAATGGAGTAGGTTGGGCGCCTGGGTGGCTCAGCGGGTTAAAGCCTCTGCCTTCGGCTCAGGTCATGATCTCAGGGTCCTGGGATCGAGCCCCGCATCGGGCTCTCTGCTCAGCAGGGAGCCTGCTTCCCCCTCTCTCTCTGCCTGCCTCTCTGCCTACTTGTGATCTCTCTCTCTCTCTGTCAAATAAAAAACAAAACAAAACAAAACGGAGTAGGCTCCTTTGCTTTCAAGGAAATTTAGGGTATGTAGAACTACAGGACATGCATATACCCAAATAACTTGAGGACTTGAATAAATAAGGAAATAGAAAGATCAGGAAGCTGGGGGTTCACCACTGGGTAAGAAAATGATCAACTTCAAGAACAAACTGGACCACAAATCCAAGGTCCATCCTCTGGCTGTAGAGGCCAAAGAACACGACTCAATGGGGAAAAGGTAGCCAAGGTTGTCATGGTGATTGGCAGAGTGGGAGAGATGGTATACTGACCACCCCTGCCAATCAACTTTGGGACGTTGATGAACTTGACTCATTTTTTTTTTTTTCCAGAGTGTACCTGATCATTTACTAAGCACACTATACCGGCAGCACTGGTGGTAACAGTGGTGATGGTGGTAGTGATAAAACCAGCAGGACTCAAGCCAACACTTCAACAGCTCTTGTCTATCCATTATCTGACGTTACACACAATAGCGAGCAGTGACCATCCTGCTGCTTATGACAACAGAGAGAAAGGAGGAGTAGAGTTAAACCAGCCTTATACAGATCTATATATATTGCCTATATATCTCTATCTAATATCTATATCTTATCTATATCTCTCTCTGTAGATATTGTCTGTATCCCCAAGGCTCTAGTGCACATGACCACAAAATCTTCCCTTGGGGCAACAAGGGATGCCACACACTTAGGAGACCTGGAGAATGGGCTCTAATTCTGAAGACCGTTGCCAACCACCATGGTCTACAGTTATCAAAAGTTAGCTCCTAATTGGAGCTACCAATTCTACAATGGGAAGCTCTACTCTTGACCAGCTAGATGCTTTCTCTTTCCTCCTGGGCTTCCAACAGACAAACCCAAATGTCTAAACCAGTCCCAGTGGAGTAAGTGGCTTTGATTCTTATTTCCTGGAGTTCTCTCCAGGCTCTCCTCCCCTCCAATTTTAGTATCCAGCATCAAAGACTGTCCTAGGAAATACTTTGACCTGTAATTTAAAATTATTTAAAATTTCTTATATATAA
This sequence comes from Potos flavus, assembly GCA_028534135.1. Lineage (NCBI taxonomy): Eukaryota > Metazoa > Chordata > Mammalia > Carnivora > Procyonidae > Potos > Potos flavus. The sequence continues at coordinate 6,036,437 of CM052896.1, read as the reverse complement.
TTTCTACCTTATTCACTTACATAGAATAATAATTACCATCTATTGAGTGCCTAATAGGAACCAGGCAATTTGCATACATTATCTTATTTAATCTGCCTAAAAGAAGAAATTGTTCTCTCTCTCGCTCTGTTTCAGATGAGGATCTAAGGTTTAGAGAATTTAAGAAAATTTCCTAAGGTCACATAGCTCATAAGCAGAAGCTCGGGATTCAAAGGCATATCTATCTACTTGACTCCAGAATTAGCAGGTGCTAAACCCACTCACTTTCTCTTGGGCTCTCCCCCACCCTCACTTCAACTTTGTCCTGTGGAATGAGCTAGGCCTAGCAAACAAAAACAACCACGAGTAAAAACTGTGTTTAAAATTCTAAATTTCAGATGCTATATTGACCCAGTCCTCTGCCTCTTCTTCTTCCTCCTCTTTTTCCTCCTCCCCTTTCTCCCCCTCCTCCTCCTGGTTAGACACAAACAGATCACCAAGTCTTGGGTTTTGAGGATTAGGAGAAAAATACAATTCGCTACCAGGAGGAAGTCAAGGGAACACACTGTTCTCTTTACATGCAAATATCTTAATTACAGCTGGTAAAGAAGATATTTGTATGGAAATTTATGTATCTTTATATGTTATGTATTCAGTTTGCCTCAGAAAAAAAAGAAAGAGAAAAAAAAAAGGCCTTTTATGCTTCGGGAACCCAAACAGGGGACACTGCCTCCGCCTCTCCTTTCTCCGGGAGGAGCTCCAGTGTAAACAGGCCTCAGGGGCTCCGAATTTTCTGCTGGGGCACCTCCCTGTCCTCTGTTCCCGTACCTGTCGTGCGGAGGGTGAGCCGGACGCTGACGGCACCCGTCCCACGCCTCACACTGCCATCACGGATGGAAGAAAACAACCAGATTTCAGAATTACAAGGAGGCAAAACCAAGTTTAGGAGGCAGCAGCAGGAGCTTTGCTCAGGAAAAGGATGTCTTTTTTTGGTAGGACAAGGGAAGGAGAAACGTATATTCCCCGGATTCCTCACCGATCAAGATACACCCAATGAACAAAATACACCCAGTGATCTATGGAAAGGCCATATACTGGTTCCCGTCGGCTGCTTAGCATTTTCCGGGGGTTAGAACGTCTGTTTCGTAGCATGAACCGTGTTTATCCCCACTGAGCATAGAGGACAAAAGAGACTTAACCTTAAGGCAGGTAGGATTCTGGCTAGACATAACTGAGAATGTCCCACTTCTAAAGGGTATTACACATTAGGAAGAAAAAAGATAAACCTCTCACTGATAATGACTTCCCCTCACCACACCTGGAAGGAATAAGGGGGGGGGGGGGGACCTGTGGATCCCAGGAGCTGCGCCAGAACAGAGCGAGTACACCAGCGGTCTGGGGCGTTTTGATGCTGCCCGGGGCCAGCGGGGTGAAACGGAGGACACGGAAGGCTCCTTCCAAGCTTCGCGTTTCCTTAAAATGGAGTGATTCGGCGTTTGCTCATCTGTTGCTAACACTCGAGGGATGCACACTGGGCTAGGTGGCCTAAAAGATGCATCTGTAAATATCCATCCTGACCCACGATATTACTGTTAACTTTTTTCCAAGGTCATGATTGCAAACGGCAAGAGGCTTTGTGTGCCGCGGGTCCCAGCCTTCAGTTGACCTTCCCAGGCCCTGCTGGTGACAAAGCCTCACCACCTCGTGCCTTAGGGCTCCTAGTTTCCTGCAGTCTATCCTATCTGCCACTGCCTGATGACTTGTCCTCATACCCAGCCTCACCCACATGCAAACAGATGACCCATGTTCTGTGACTGCCCGTCGGCACCCACGTCCAAACAGCCGGCCTCTCTAGAGGCCGTGGCCCCAGCCTTCCTTTGCAGACATTTCCTTCTGTGCACCTTCCATGCACCTGCAGGTCGGCCCGTTGAGTGACACGCTGTTCCAGATCCCCCTCCTGGTTTGCCTGTCCCCAAGCCACCTCCGTGCCTTGGCTCATGCCCACCCCTCTGACAGGAATGCCTGCCTCAAGTTCAGCCCACTGACTGCCCACCCACCCCTTAAAACCCCAGTCATCCCTCTGATTAAATGGCCTTTTGAAAGTGGTTAACCCTTCGGTACGATTTTCTTCCCTCTACCTTGTGGGGGAGTTACACATTTTCATCCTGCTTTATATTCTCTATGAAATTTTAATTTCCTTGGAAACACAGATTGCATTCTTCCACCCTCGCGCATAGTCGGGGAATTGAACTGAATTCCGTCCCCCACATACGGACCTTCTCAATGGCGAGGGGATGTGGCACAAGGGGAGATAAACAGCATTGTCGGAGTTCAGCAGATGTTCCAAGTGGATTCCTCATCCTCAGGCGTAAGGCTCTAACACTGACTTTGCTGTCCGGAGTCTCTTGAATGCATCACCAAGCCTTTCTGAGGCTCATCCATAAAAGGGAGGCTAATAATCCCTGGTAGCTTACTGCGCTGCAAGGTCTCAGAAGATCTTCTTCCTTCCAGGCAGAACATTAAGAGGCTGGGGTGCAAACGCAGAGTCCCACAATCAGCATGTATAAAACGAGCATTTCTCTTTCAGCGGGTTTGCGTGTAAGGGCTTACGGGGTCAACTGATGAGCCACAGAGAAGAAGCTATTCATTCATTAATCCCCTCCTGCTACCATTCTTCTTCTTCACATCTCTATTACGTGTGGCTGGAACAGGTAAGATCTGCCCTAAATCTTGACTGGGGAGACTACTGAAGGGGTCCCAGTGCTCAGCCCTGCAGGGCATGGAAGCCCCTCTACAAAAGGCTGCAAGAGCCCCACGACTGCGAGCAGGCCAGAGGGAGCAGAATGCCATGGGCCCATTGTTCTTTCACTTCAACTGAGGCCGTGTGTGTTTATCTACTATCTATCATCCATCTACCTATCTATCTATCTTCTAAGGGCCATCTGAAGAAAAGGTTTTACTGCTATTAAAAAAAATGTGTTGGAAAACTATGCATCTAATCCAACCTTCTAAGTTGAGAGTCAAGAATACCGATCTAAAGTCGATAAAGTCATTATCACCAAAGTAAGTGAATGGCCGAACCAGAATCCAGCCCTGCGAGCCCCATCCAGGAAAAGGGTCAGTGAAGCCATCAACGTATCTAAAGACAGAACTGCAGAATATCCATCAAACTCCCAAACAAGTTTCCATGAAGTGAGAGAAAACAATGCTATTGGTGTGAAGAGATGAGAAGCCTCAAGATAATGACGAAGGAAGACAGGAGGTAGCCTACATTACATACGGTAAACTCAGGTCCATGGCAAGAAAGGTATCTATTTCCCATCAGTGGTCATGGCAGGGACTAAATATATAATAGGCTTCCTGCCCCTGGTCCTGCCATTTAGCCACCACGTGAGTCACAAGTGCCAAGACTCCATAAGCAAAGATGGGACAGAATCCCCCAACACTAGCATTCCTAAGCCCCTATGGGGAGATGCCCAAAATAAGTTTTTCACTTCATTGCTGGAGTCCCATTGTTTACACCTCAACTTCCTGATCATCACGTCCTCTCCAAGTCATCTGTACACCAGATTACTGGAGTGTTCCATGGCTCAAAACACCAGATCCCACTCTTATTAATGTCCAAACTTTGTAGATTGCTATAGTTGCAGGTAGATATCCACAGCACCACCAGCATGTTGGAATAAAATATAATACAATCTAGGAAGTTTAGAGGTCTGGAAGTGCTGAGCTGGACAGAAGAATCCAGGTAATTCCCATCACTGAAAAAACATCAAGAAAGCCTGCCCAGCAATTCTTATGCCCACAAGGCTGATTTTTGTCCAGCTGCCCTAAATATCTCAAAGAGGAAGAAGAGGGAAGAGAAGAAAGCAAATTTCAATCACTAAAGTAGATCCAGATATTGTGGGGAGAGACTATTTCAAAACTGGAGGTTGTTCTCTTATTTCATCAGGAGGGGGAAAGGGGGCTGGGATATTGAAAAACTATGGTCCAAGCCAAAGCAATAATAGAGATTGCTTGAGAGGACATTGGCTTTATTCTTATACCATCATCCCTGTCTCCCTTTCATTCTAAAGAAACCAAGCCTCTGACTCAGCTATCATTACCCCTAGAACTCAGTCCCATAGAAGGTAAAATCTAAAAGAGACCATAAAACCAGGATCGAAACCCCAGATTTTACAGATGAAAGTGGGGCCTCTAACTGGGCACAGAGTTGGCCTAGAGACCAAGATATCCTAAACAGCAGTCCTGTCCCTCAACAGACTTGGGATTCCAAAATGTCTGATAGTTTTTGGATAATTAGTGTGCACATCCATTGGCTTCAATCAAGGAAACAAGGTTGTAATATCTATAATTAGCATAAATCTATCCTCCATACCTTCCTCCGTGTTCATTCCCTCTGCAGCTTTGTGCAGTTTAATGGGTCTTAGCATTTAAGTTGTTTTTCAGAATTCACTCAAGATGTGTGTGCTGCGGCACCAAGTCCTACAGTAGCCATTCCGGCAACTAAAGCTCTGAGCATGCCCAGATGTCTACTTGTGGCCATGTCTCTCTGCCAGCGTGGGGCACCCTCTCCCAAGGCGGAAGAAAAGAACGCGCACACAGTTTAGGGACTGGGAACCTGAGGAGTCCCAAGCCTTCCCTTAGCCTCCTAAGCTAAGCTCTAGCCCTGTCTGCTTACTCTCTAAAGAGAGTGCCCTGTGACTACACAGCTTCGAAGGATCCCTTTAAGACTGGAGTTTCAAGTGCTCACCAAATAGGGTTCCTTATCACCCACCTACCCCTCTTCCAGAACACGGGGAAGTGTGGAGCTCTGGGGCCTCTGAAAGGTGAATGAAGGGTTGCCCTGGGGCAAAGAGGGCGAAAGGAGAGACTATAATAGGGCAGTGGATCCCCTCACTCCCCACTTCAACCATAAAAGTCCTATTGTCTTTAAGGAACAATGTGGCTAAGGGCAGTGTGGTTTTCTGGTGGGTCCTGGGGCATTAAAAAGAGCATTAGGGGGAAAATTGATAAAATCCAAACAAAGTCTAGTTTAGTTAACAATTTGTACTGGTGCAAGTTTTTTTTTTTTTAGCTTTGACCGAGGTACCATGGCCAACAGTAGGGTGAGGTGCATATGGGAACTCTCTTTACCGTCTCTGCAACTTTTCTGGAAATCTAAAATTACTCCAAATGAAAACACATTTATATAAAATAAGAGATGGGACCATGGCATTCTTTAGGAATGGAATATAAACCTCCCCCCATTGTTCTCCTCCAGATAAATAAGAATACGGGTAACAAATTATTAGGATATCCAACAAACAGCAAGGGAATGGTCAGGCCCACTAACTGGGTTCTGGCCAGTAAACGGCCTGCAGGAGACCCTCATCCTCTGATCGTGAGAATCACTTTTCCTACCATGGTGCCTGGGTCTACTAAGGAAAACCTAATGGCTGAAACCCGAGGGACAAGTCTGGCTAAACCCACTCCAAACTGGGTCAGCATCCCTCAAGGACCAGTATGCCCAGCTACCAATCCTCTCCCAGGCAGTTAAGCAGGGGGTCAGGTCTCCCTACTCTTGGCCTTGGAGGAAAGAATTTAAGACTCGGGGTGGCTGGCAGCCACTTGCCCAGGTGGGGGTGAACAGAGTTGTGAGAGATCCACCCTCTGAGCGCTGTTTCAGATTTCCAGCTGGAGGGACACCTACTGGAGTACAATCCAGTAGCTCTCCAGCCTGAATCTCACCCCTTGGGAAGAACGACTTTTCTGATTGGTGGGGGCCAGCATGCAGGCCACACCCTTTCCCCTCCTGATGGGCATCTGCCTATCTACAGAGAACGGAAAGGAGCCACAAGAGTTCTGCCCTAGTAGGGCAAAGTCCGCCATATTCCCAGGCTGCCATGACTGGGCGGAAAGGCTAGTCTGGGTGGGAATTCAGTATGAGGGAGCTCATTGTTGCTGCCCAGCAAGGCCACCAACGGCAACTGTTCTAGCATCATACAAGTACACATTATAATCTCCAACTGTCTGGGTTCTCTGTCTCCAAGGGCTCGGAACTCAGAGCCTGAGCAGGGAAGAGGGGAGCCGGTTACTGCTTGAGCCTCCCAAAACCCCAACGAAGAGTGAGGGGTACTGGTGGCTGCGTGTAATCCTGAAAGTCAGTTAGCTTAAATCACCATCACTAGCTTTTACAGGTAAAAGTAAATGAGGAGTTAGTTCATAGCTCTGGCTCTCCTCAACACACTGCCAGCTACTTGGTTTCCATCTAAGGGCCTCTCCACTTGAGACCAAAAACTAATTAATTAGTCAACAAAACTTTGAGAATGTATTTTCTTTTCTATTAACTTGGACTCCCTTTGATTTTAGAACATTCCCTCTTTCCCCACCCAATCAACTGAATTTGTTTTCTTGTCGGCATGCCTTTTTTGCTTTCCAGGGGGATGAACGAAAGCACGAAGATGGCAGGCAGGGCCAGGCTCCCCCATTGCTTACACATGTCACATGACCCCCAGACTTTGCAAGCAGAGGATAAAAGGGGCATCTCAGGATTATCACCTCCATCTTCAGCATGGGATAACAGTAGAAAGTATGAATATCTTGTCCTAACTTTCCTGATAAATCATCAGACATGGAATGATATGCCATGGAAGGTTGGAAGAGAAAGGAGTTTTTCACCCATAATGGGACAGAGGTTACCAGCTGCTCACTACAACCCATGTTCTTGTCTTCTACCTGAGGCCGCAGCTACACTCCACTTCTCAGCCTCCTTTGCAAATGCTGCGACAATGCATGTGTTTGGGTTCTTGCCATGAGAAGTGACAGGCCCATTAACCGCATGCATTCCTTCATGCCCGTTTCCTCTTCCAGCTGTGGAATGGGGATGGATGCCTAGGTTGACCAAGGACAGCACACAAAGAAGAGGGTAGAGCTCCATCAGCCGGAATGACTACATGGAGGAGGGGCTATTTCTCCAACAAGTTCACCAGCTCATACTGTTCTATGACCTAGAAATAGGTTTCTATTTGTGTTGGAACCATTATATATATTTTTGCATCTACTTGCTATAGCAGTTGGCCTATCTTACCTAATGCCCTTAGGTAAACCTTAATCAAAATGCCCATTTTAGAATTGGGAAGACATTTGTATTTTAGCTCCAATTACAGTAAGAGTAATTAATATTTATTTAACATGAATCATCTTAAGGGCTTTATATGTATTAACTCTTAATCCTCACAGTAAATGCATATGATAGTGACTAGTAGTCCCATTTACAGTTGGGGGCACTGAAAGGTTAAATAACTTGTCCAAGGTCATGTAGCCAGGGATTATAGAAGCTGAGAAGCAAACCCAAATAGCATGGGTCAAAGAGATGACACTTGTCATCACTGCCATGGAGTCACCATGACACCCATAAAATCAAATATTCTACCAGTCAAGTCGGCTAATTCTAAATTATTCCCACACCCTAAGGGTTACTGTTGTCATCCTCCCCAGGGGTTTCTAGGCACCCTGATCTGGAATCTCCAGCTTAGAACTCAGAACTTGTAATCAGCTGCCAGACCTGCCTTATGTCCCCCAGAGGTGTGTCTGCCTGGATTTGGGGATACCAAAAAATTGTATGGTATGGCTCTCTCCCTAAGACTCGGCTCTGGCTTCGACTCATCCTTGACTCCAACCACCAGTCACCTGCCTCCTCCAGACATTGTCCCCAGACACTGATTCTACTTGCTTAGATAATGGATTCCCCAGGACATCTGCAAAGACTTGCCTCCCTTAGATGGGTGTCTGTTTGTCCAGGCTCTTGTTGGTCTGGCCTAATCTCTGAACTCCCATTCTGACTTTGTCCACTCACTCATATTTTTATCAGGCGTCTACAATGCTAGGCACTGTGCTAGGCACAGAGGATACGGGGTGAACTGGAAGGCACGCTCCTGGTCCTCTGGGTGAGGAGGATCTGAGCATGGGGCCCTCCGATTCTGTTCTTCCCATAGCTCGGCCTCCCCTCCAAATAAACCCCAACCTCCTCCTCTTTAGGACACTCAGAACTTTCTTTGATTCCAGATCTGACCTCTAATTTCTTAGTGTTGTCCCATGTTCTGAGAAAGATGTAACGGTACCAAAAATCCACACTTGTCCAGGCTAGTTTAAAAGCAATCTCAGAAGTGTCCAGTAGGTGACCCACAGGAGGAAAAGGTATCTGTCACTGGGCATAGTCTTTTTTTTTTTTTTAAGATTTTATTTATTTATATGACAGAGGGAGAGACAGTGAGAGAGGAAACACAAGCAGGGGGAGTGGGAGAGGGAAATCCATCAGGGAGCCCGATGCAGGGCTTGATCTGAGGACCCTGGGATCATGACCTGAGTCAAAGGCAGACGCTTAAGGACTGAGCCATCCAGGCGCCCCCTGGGCATAGTCTCAAGAAGAGAGAACAAAGGGCCTGGCACTCCAGTGCAGAGATGTTTATTTTCGATTTCTAAATATGTAACAGGAAATTAGACAGTTCATCTTTGTAAATTGTTTGCGTATCACTCATACGTGAGCCAGATGGCACCTCTTTGTTTTAAGAAATTAAAAATAAAAAAGAAAGACTATAAGGAGGATCTTAGCTCCTTCTCTCTCCCTGCTCTTGTATACACACCTCGGACTCTGCCCCGGGCAGATGAACACTCATGAGTGTGCATACACATACACACACACACACACAGGGGCCCGGATTATCTGCATTTAACTGAATCAGGCACCAGGAACTCGCAAACTCCTAGGCTCAACAGATTTCAGTAACCTACAGTAGCAAATCTGTCCCAGATGTCAGCTTGCAGAGAGAATCCTTCAATGCTCCCGTTACACAATAAATCACTGCATTCCCCCAGAGCCTCGGCTGGTGAACCAAACAAAAAAATGTTCCATAAGTCACCTGAACATGCACCTCGTTGTAAGATCATGAGGACCCTATAAACACTGACCAGAGAACAGGCAAGTGCTGACGATCCAGGCTCTCTATTTAAGGTGAAACCTTGGGAAGGAAAGTTTCCAGAGGTAGTCAACTTAAAGACCCTATTCCTTTGGGGTAGTGGCATGATCCCGGTTTACCTTCCGGTGATCAGGAGATCCTTCTCTCTGACCCAAGAGTGACATCTGGAAATCAGATTATCCCTGTGGTTCTCCTGCCTTGGGTATGAAGGAAACCACAGTTTACCCAGTAAGCAATGTATTCCAGGCTCTTTATACAAAGTTACTTGTTTAACATCAAAATAACTCTGCCAGGAGACTGTTTGTCCTTATTTTTTAGATGGGAAAACTAAAGAGAGGCTAGAGGTTAGGGGAAGTGCACTGGGGTCCCCAGGCCGCTAATGGTGGTGTTAGGTAAGATTAGGTCCCAGTGCAGAATGGCTTTGTCACTCTGATGTCTTCCAATGTGGATAACGAGACTTGGGAGTTCATTACTGATGTGACCTCTGGCAAACCTACTTCTGCCCTTCGTTTCGCAGAGGGGGAGGGAGGGGGAGTCGTGCATACATGAGGACATCGTGAGAGACTGAACATGAAGATAGGATACAGGCTACTCTTGGACTAGGGAAAGTATAATATCCACCCGCCATCAGTGGGAGATGCAGTTTTCCCATAGCGTACTGTTTTCACTACAGTAGCTCTTTTTTATTTCATATTCCTTGGGACCAAAGACACACATTTTCAAGCCAGCTGGCCTACTCTTCCCCTGGCTTAGAACTCATGAGAAAGGAATCGCAGGTACCTGAAGAATGCACAATTTCCACCTTGCCCTCCCTTCCTCAAGTTCCAATCAGCGCTGGTGCCCACAGAAGATGGATTAACCCCTTGTTGTTCTCCCAGGAGTAAAGAGCATTGGTTCTCAGTTGTTAAAGCAAGGGCAGAGCAGTATCATTGGATAACTGAGCGATGTGACTTTTTGACTCTTTGGAATCAGAATCAAGAAACATGAAGGGCACTCCTTGAAGTGAGTTTGAAAGCTGAGTGTGCACACATTGTGGTCAGACACGGTTTCCCGAGACCGTGGTAAAGCTGGCTGAGAACAGACTGGCATAATCACGTATCTGCCGCACACAGAAAAACGGTGATCCCTCCCTTGCTTTTACTAACACCAACGTAAATCTGAGCTCAGCCGGACAGGCCAGCAAACCCCATTACAGAGAGCACAAAGGCAATTAAATGGTGCAACTCCAGCTAGACTCAAGAATATCTATGGCCCGTGTGCCCTTAGTGACCACACCAATGCCTCTCTTGGAAATGAGTGAAAAAATTAGTCTAGATGCTAAAGAAAGACTCCGCATTGACGTTTCCTGGCAGGTCTGCCCTGGCCATCCGTCTGTGGCGACCGCTGCATTGTGCTCTCTTTTCCGTATCCGGGCTGTTGGACAGGGTGGGGGGCTTGAGCAACTGCCTAGCTTGCTCGGACATACTGCCTTCCCTGCTGTTCGGTCTACTTGGCCTCATCCTTTGGTGGTACCACGCACAAATCATTTTCTAGCCGCAAAGGGCATTTCTCAAATATTTCATTTTTCTTTGGGCTATGGCTAGAATGAAGTGCCCTGAGTGACCAGTTCTAAGGTCTGGGCAATGTTACTGAGGCAAAGCCATCAGGAGCCTCCAGACAGAACAGATCTGCACATGTTAACCTTGAACTCCCACCCTCATAGACCACCATGCTTAGGCCTACAGATCATCGTATCTGGCCTCTTTGACTCACAATATGATCACTCATTCCCTACAAAGACAACAAAACCAATGGCTTCCATGCCTCTTGACCTCCAGAACTTTGTCCCACCCTCTTCTTATACCACCTACCCAAACTCCTCATCCATTCAATGTCCCCGAAATACATATTTCTTGAGGCATGTGCCTTCCAGTTTGCAAAGGTAATGTCATCTCTGCATTTCAGGCCGCTCCCTTATTTCCCTCTTTTGGGGTAATGACACTCATGCCCACTTGTCTTTTCCCTGGCAATAATAACACTGTGAAAACCACTCAATAATCCACTGGAAGGGGTCTGCCAAAGTCTAAGGGAACAAATAATCCTGGGAGCAAAGTAAGATACCTCTTAATGTAAAGCAGACCACTGTATAGAAGTAAAATTGAATGTGATGACTCCTATCACAATCAGAAAGCTTTTTCTAAGGCCAACCTGCAACTCTCTCCAAAGCTGGCAACAATAACATGCTTTCTTGCTTCACCTTTCCTAAATCATTTGGGTGATTCTGCTCAGCGGGACATTAATGATTTTTGTTATTTCCCTGTGAGTTCTGGCTTCTCATCAAGATCTACCTTTGAAGACAAGATAAGCCTACACAGTCACCAGATAATTTTAGAGAACAAAATGTGTTGTGAGTAAGGCTGGATCAGGGACTGAGTTGGAAGGTGTTCCGATGTAGCACCAAGTTGAGCTTGACTGTGTGTGCATTTGGGCATACACATGTATGTATGAGTTTGTTTGCATGAAGAATGAGTACTGATGTAAGAACAAAATGCATATGTCACTGCAATGTAAGAATACTGGCAAGCTGAATGTCCAAGAGGAAAGGAGGCATGAGCCATCGAGAGAATAATAAACAGGGATGTCGAGAGGTAGGAGTGGCCGAAGGATAACCATCGCGTGTATGTCTGGGCATGGGTGCATATGTGTGTTCTCCGGAGTGACAGGGTTAATGGACAATGACAAAGACATGTGAGCAAGGTGTTAGCTCTGCTGCTGAGTCCTGCAGCTGGAAAAGCCACCTTACCCTGTAGTAATCGGTGCTGTAGACATCTCTGGACATGCCGAAGTCCCCGATCTTCACCAGCAGATTGGCTCCAACCAGGCAGTTCCTGGTGGCCAGGTCCCGGTGTACGAAGTGCTGGGAGGCCAGGTACACCATGCCTGAGGCGATCTGACTGGCGATATGGAGCATCTGGGAGAGCCCCAGCTCACCTTTCGCCTGGCGTGGCTGCCCATCCACAAGGATCATGGCATCTGGCCCATGGGCCCTGTGAGGGGTGGGGGAGAAAACAGGGGACAGAGAGAATTCAGGAGATCAAGGGGAAGAGCCTTCTTGATTCCCTGTTCTCCAGAATACACCACAGAAATGGATAAAATCTCTCTTAGCCTACTTATTGCCTATTTCTATCTATCCAACATTACATTATGTGATGTGCCTATGATCACAACACTACAAGCAGATTCCCAACTAAGATGATGCAGCCATAGTCTAATGGACCAGGAAACAAACCTACTCTTTTAAATATCTTAATGCTCTGCAGGAGTTTCCCAGCTCGAGATATCGAGATATCGACTACAGAATCGTTAACACAACAATTAACTCTTCCAGAGTCCTTACTGTTCCAAGCCCTGCTCTAAAGATCTCCAATCTATTAATTCACTTAATCCTCCCACTCCAATTTTGAGTTACTGAAACGGAGGCACCAAATGATCAGATCACCGGGCCAAAGTCACGGGAGTGCCGCAATGGCTCTATGCGTAATCCGGAGGCCGACTGAAACCAGATGTGTGGCTCCAGAGAGCTTTAAAATCTAAGGGGCCTCAGCAACTGTGCTGAAGAGAGTCCTGGGCCCCGCCCCCTGCGATTCTGATTGGCTGCGTGAGCTCGATCATCTGCATTTCTGACAAACTCCCGGTGCTGATGCTGCGGGCTGGCAGTCCATCCACACTGTGGGTAGCAGGAGGCTTGAGTTCACATTCCCACCCTGCCCAGCACACTGCCTAGGACGGGATAACTTCTGTTGGTGGCAGGGCCCGATGGAGAGACCCTTTGGGTCTGGGAAGCTGAGGCTTTGGGAAGCCCCAGTTCCCCCTCCGTCCCAAATCAAGTCCCCAGATTTGTTATCCTAACGCCTTGCCTTGTCATATCGGTCACTTTTAGTATTCACTCTTTTCTCCAGAAAGCCCAATGAGCCGTAACCACACCCAGAGCCCTTATTTATGAAGTTGTGGACCAAGGAGCCCTGGTGTACAGCGAGGCCTCAGCCTGTTTTACTGCTTCTCCAATTTCCACTGAAAGGAGTCGTTAAATATGAACACATTCATTTTATTGTCTCCTGTGGGTTCTGCCTACTTCAGCCCTCCAAAGGAGAGCTCTCGCGTCAGACCCCAAGGAAGGAGCATCAGCAGGCAAGCCCCCGTGCCGGTCGACCAGGAGAGGACGCTGCAGCCTGCCCCTAAAAGCCACCAACTGGCTTCTCTACTCTTTTCCTCCCTCTCCCCTTATACTGGGCCTGACAGGAGTACACAGAGGCACCCAGGAGCTCTCCGTAGGCCTGTCTGTGGCACTTGGGACTACAGGCACTGCTGATCCATGACGTGGGCTTGCTGGGAAATGGAGCACGTCCCTCGGACCATCCCAGGGGGAAGCAAGCACAGCCTAAAGATCTTGAATACTGAGAAAGGGCATTGCCTATATTAGTAACTATCCTGGTTCACAGTCCTGATAAAATACTAATTGTAGTAATTTAATAATAGCTATCATCGACTGAATACCCAGCTACATGGAAACTCATTTAGGTATTACACAAATATAAGCACTTAGTACTCATAGTAGGAAACCTGTGGAGCAATTATTAGTCTTGTTTTCTAGGGAAGAGAATTGTGGTTTAATAACTTGCTCCAGGTTACATCACTAAGATGTGACAAATTCAGGACGTGAATCCAAGTCTGTCTGATGACAAGGACTGAATTCTCCAAGAAAGGAATAAATTGCACTGTAAAAACCCAAGTTCAGGAGGTTCACAATATCCTACAGATATTTTCCATTCCTCGGGGGCCATTTTTGGAAACCCGGATCGTCAGAAGTGTTCATTATCTGCCACGAGCCCTTTCCAGGCCCCCTCAAAACAACAGCACGCGAGTCAATGTCTCACTTGAAGGAGACGCTCTCAAGTTTTGTAGTGAATGGGCTAGCGAGTTCCACTGCCTGCATGGGAACTCTGAAGATGTCCTCAGCAGTGATGGGATGCCTGGATATCAAAGGAACCCTAAGTGTCAAGGGCCTGACTGATCCACCTGCTTCCTGGGACCTGAACTCCACACACCCTCACACACGGCTTCCCCCTCCACATCTGGGTACTACTTGGAAGTGGCAGATGTGGGAGGCAGAAAGTGTGACGCTGCTCTAATGGTGAGAAGCTATCTACCCTGGGGAAGGCTGTCTGCCCCCCCACCCCCCGCCCTGCCACTCCATCCAGAACCTTCTGGCTGAGGTTCTAGTCTCTTACTAGTCTCATCAAGAGCATCTCAAAATCCAGATGATCTTGAGCCAGGTTTGGGGAAACCCTCTTACAACATATCTAATCTTTCTAGAACAGTGCTATCCAATTGAACTTTTTGTTGATGGAAATATTCTACACTGTGCTGCCCAATATTGTAGCCACTAGCCCCAGGGGACTACTGAGTACTTGAAATGTGGCTAGTGTGACCAAGGAACTGAATTTTTAAATTTTATTTAAGTCATGTAAATTTAAGTTCAAATATCCGTAGGTAGTTACAGCACTGGACAGCATGGTTATAAATTTATCTGAGGAAAATACGCTCTTCTTTTTCAACCATCTCTGTCTCCTGATGAACTTGCGACCCTGTACTTTCTTATTCGTCCTAAAAAAAGTCTCCAGCAGGAAGCTTTCCAAGAGACATTAGCTCCACTTTGCAACACTGAGAAATGTAAGGCACCAAGTGAGACAACCATTCAGACGATTAAGAGAAAAGGGGGCTCTAGAGTCTCCGAGTTGAGTTGTAGGCTGCCAGGCCCTCTGGGCTCCCTCCTCAGACTCTTCCAGACCCTGCACTTGTGGGCAGCCCACCTTGTGGTCAGGAAGGAGGTACTCACTTGTCATAGCATCCTCTGTGTTTCCCCCTAGAAATCAGTGACAAAGGCCTGAGGCTCGCTGCTCTGGAACTGATAGCAAAGATTGAAAGGTTGCTTCTCATTTCTAATCCCCAGACCTACGTGTTTAGAGGGGCCGTGTGACTTCTGGCTCCAGGGGAACTGAGGGGTGCTGGGCACTGGCTGGGGGGGGGGGGGCAGGGACTAGGGACAGCAGTCCCTGCTTACCTGAGGAACTTGTTCAGGTCTCCATGCTTCATGTACTCAAAGACCATGATGAGCGGGTCCCCATCACCACACACCCCGTAGAACTTGACAATGTGCTCGTGCTGCAGGTTGGTGAGCAGCTCGGCCTCCCTCTGGAAATCCTTCCGGGCAGCCAGGGTGGGATCCTTCAGGGCCTGCAAACAATGCGGGACATGGGTTTTAGCAGCCAGAGGGCAAGCGCCTGTCTGCTCCCCTCCTGGGAAGAAACCTCCCAACCAATCAGATTTTACTCAGGGTTTAAAGGCCATGAGGTGACAGCACAACTGCCAGACCCGATTCCTTCCTTCCTCAGTCCGTTCATCCTTGCAGAAACAGAAGCCAGCTTTCTGACCCCAGTGCATGACCCCGGAAACAGAAGCCAGCTTTCTGACCCCCATCTCGGTGCATGTTCATCTGAGACCCCTTTGCTCCCTGAGAGTTTGCATGAATGGTGGAGGGAGGAGGAGGCTGGGCAGGTAGAAAGCCTGACCAAGGTCCCTTCTCCTAAGCTTTCCTTGAAGAAATGGCCCCGTAGCTAAAAGTAACAGTAGAAAAACCGCCATCCCATTGGTTTAACTTTGTAAGTTAGCCTATGCACCGGAGCCTGCCAGAAACCAGGCATAATAAAGCCTCCTTGCCTTTTCTATTCCTTGATTTTAGATTGTGAAGGAGTGTGTGTTTGCAGAGAAACATCCACGTGCTGGCTTCTAGAAGGCATCTGTGTCCTCCTAGCGGGAAGCTGAAGGAGGCACTGGGGCGGGGGGTGGGGGACTGCAGCTGTGGGAATGGCAGTGAACCGGCAGCGGCCTCAGGATCCACCCAGAACCAGGGTGGGGTCAAGTCCTGCGAAGTCCCAGGGCAGGATGGGCAGGTGGGCGTCTCGCGGTCACTAAAATGCCCCAGCGTAGCCCCTGCGGGGTGGGAGAGCCCGGGGTGAGTGGGAGCCCTCAGACGGGGGTCCGGGAAGACAAATGGAAGAGCAGCAGTCAGGAGGGGCGTCAGGAGTGAGTGCGTGCGCTCGAGTACCAGAAGGGGACGGTGAGACCGAACTAGAAGACAGTGAGCACGTCTGAGGGACCGCAGACAGGGCCCTGCCACGGGGACGCAGCTGGACCAGCCAGAAGGAGGATGAGCAGTAAAGGGGGTGGGGGGCGCTCTTCCTGCAGGAGACGCAGCCTGGACAGGTGTGCACACCCGTTTCAGGCTTCCCTCCCTTCCCCGCGAGCTCAGAAGGCAAACAGGGCCAAATGGCCACTTGCTCCAACCAACACAGTTTCGTCCCCTCACCAGACACAACGCCAGCCCATGAGGGAGGGAGCATGAAGTCTGCACACTATTTCCAGATTCGTGAAAATCTAGACAGGCATGGGATTGGGTCGCATCCTCTCTGCCAAACAGCTGGTCTTTTTGGTGATTTAGGCAGACCCATCACGTTACTCCTGAAAGGCCAGGCCGGCCAGGGGTCTTTCTGTCGCCTCGGCCACGCCCATTAACTGGAATCCACAGGGCTGCCTTGCGTGCGGGGATGTGCATATGCACAACTCCTATCTAGTAGGGCCCTTCAGACCTCCATCAGTCACCAGCGCACATTAGAGACGATGCCCTTTGAGCATGAAAAGGGCCCTAAATATCACCAGCTTCCTTCCACCTGCTCACTGCTGGAGTCGGGGAAACTGAGGCCCAGCTCCACCTGGGAGTCAGTACACATTCACACATCTCAAATGACAGAAGCGTACAGTTAATACTGGCCTTCAGCCATCTCCGGGACGCCCGAGTTCAGTGCCAATGTCTCTAGGGCCACAGTCTCTTAGCCAGAAATCAAACCCACTCCGACTTCGACCAGCATCACCTTTCACTCTTCTCAAACTTCGGAGCCTTCACCGAAAATGTGTTTGATGAAATGATTCTACCGTTGACAGAAAGGTTGGGATTGATCTAATGCAGCTTTCCCATCTGACAGGTGAGGAAACCGAGGTCCAGGATGGGGAACTGACTTGCCAAAGACCATGCAAGGAGCCATAGCTTGAATCTGAGCCTGGCGACACTTTCCTGGATAGCACATCGGCTTGAATTAATTTACCAGATGAATTGGCCACTAGGCTTGTCCCCAAGGGAATGGGGGGCACAGACATTCAACAGCGGTGTGAAAGGGCAGAGGACAGGGCTGCCAGGCAGGGCACGCTGCTGCTGGCCGAGGGGCCGGGCCCAACGAGGATGCTACACAGGTAGGACTGACTAAGACAGGAAGGGAGGTGGGCGGTCCAGCCCGTGGCTGACTTTGCCGGCTCTGATCTCATGGGCTCTGCATCTCGGCTCTGGCTGCCTTCTCAGGGAAGCTGCCCGCTAAGAAAGGAGCACGCTGTTGTGGGTCCACGTCCAGCCAGAACAAGGGTATTTGCCAAGGCTTCTTGTTATGTGTGGAAGAAGGCAGAGTCATGGTGAGACCCAACTCTTGAGCCGCATGGCCTGGGCCGTGGGTACAGGATGACTGCCAGTGATTTATTTATTTCCATGAAGAATTGCGGGGGGGGGCGGGGAAGAGGAACCCAGCATGGGTGGGATGGAAGACTATATAAAGATTTATGGGAATGCTGGATTTATGGGAGGGAAAAGTAGATCAAATTTGGGGCCAGCCAAATGGCCTCTCTCCATCTCTGTAAATCATTCTCTCGCATGGTCTGGACGCCGACAGCAGTCATGGGATTTTTCCGTTCTCAGCTCTCAAGCAGTGCCAGCCAGCGTCCCCAAGCCTGGCGCTCCACACTGCTAGGCAGATAGGGGTTCCTCACTTGGGAGATGGGGCACAAAGCAACAGCTGTCCCCCAGTCTCTCCACAGCCCCTGTCCACTGCCAGCTCTCTGCCTTCACACTGGGTTTTCCAGCTCCCGGGTCCAACTTGAAGTTACTATGTAATTGGCAAAGGGTCAGATGCGGCATCAGGGGGCCAGGGCTGCAGGTGGCCCCAATTCCCAGGGATTGATGCAATGGGGACAGAGATGACAGGAGGAGACGAATGAGGAGGAAAATCAGCTCAGAGGCTCTACCCGCCCTTCTCGGTGGCGTCCACGCTCAACTCCTACTTAGGGGCTGGGAAACTTCAAAATGGATTGCCAGGGGCCCCAGTGAGCATGCCAGGGGCAGAACGGGGGCTCAACACGGCTACCAACTGTCATTGCAGGGAGCCGGGTCTCACCAGAGGGTCTCTGAAGCCGAGGGGGCTCCCCTCGGTCCTTTGAGCAATATCCACAGAACAAAGAGATCTGGAACTTGCCCCCCACTTCATCTCCTTTCTTTTCCCCCAAAGTTTGAGGGCAATTGTCCTTTCTGATCTTCACTCGATGTGCATCGTATCTCATGTCCACCCCAGCCCTGGGTGTCAGTGGGGCCGTTTGGTCGGATAGGAGGGAAGCAGTCCAGATGGTAAGAACATTCGAATTTCTTGGGGCGCCTGGGTGGCTGAGCACCCGACCATTCATCTCAGCTCAGGTCATGATCTCAGGGTCGTGAGATCAAGGCCCTCAATGGGCTCCGCACTGAGCATGAGCCTGCATAAGGTTCTCTCTCTCCCTCTCCCTCTGCCCCTCTCCTGCTCTCTCTCTCTCAGAAAAAAGTTTCAAAGTGTTTGGTTTCAGATTTCATTAGTATATTGAAGCTCATTTAATATGTTGCAGAGATACACACATTCCTAAATGTTCAAACTTTTAAATATTCAAACGCACACACATGTCAATCTACACTTTTTAAGTATAAAAATCATCTCTCTCCTTTTCTCTCAAAATCCATGGTCACTTCTCCTTGTTGACACTCCCAAACTATTTTATGAGAGAGGAAGCTGGGTGAGTTATCACAAGCACAGGTGCCCGTCTCTCATCTGGCTTCCTGGCTTACAACTGGCCATTGGTTTCTTGTCGTTTTTAGGATAAAATCCAAACCCCTTAACACAGTCATGGGCTCTAAATGTCGGGTCTCCCCATCTCTTCCTGCCTTCTTTCCTCCCATGCCCTTCCTCTCCCTCACTCATTACACTTTGGTCTCATTGGTCTTTCTGTCCTTGGTACCCACCAAACTTTTACCTGCCTCAGGCCTTTGCACATGCATTCTTTCGGCCAGAAAAAACTCTCCACTAAGTTATAGCCACATGACTGGCCAAATTAATTGGTACTGTCCGTTACCTCTCAGGAACATCCTGACTGAAAGCCATCGTGCCCTGAATACTCGCTACTCACTGCTAGTTGGATACCCAGACAGATACCTCTGTCCCACAGGGGAGCTTGCCAAGGGTCAGCTGTGATTGTTTTCCAAAATCATTTATGATCCATCTGTTAATGTCGTTGCTTAATGTAATGAAACATCATAGAAACCAATGAAATATGAGCACAAAGAGTTGGCTGGTTTTCTTCCTTCCTTCCTTCCTTCCTCCTCCCTCCCTCCCTCCCTTTTCTTCTTTTCTTTAAAGATCTGAGTAATTTTGGGGATGTCTTGGTAGCTCACTCAGTTAAGAGTCCAATTCTTGATTTTGGCTCAGGTCATGATCTTGGGGTCATGGAATCAAGCCCTAAATAAGACTCTGTGCTCAGTGGGGAGTTTCCTTAAGATTCTCTCTGTCCCTCTCACTCTGCCCCTCCCCCACCCTCTGTGCTCACTTGTGCTTTCTCTCTCTCTTTCTCAAAAAAATAAATCTATATTTTTTTAAAGATTTTTTTTTATTTGACAGAGGGAGCAAGAGAGCATAAGCAGGGGAAGCAGCAGAGGGAGAGGGAGAGGGAAAAGCAGACTCCCTGATGAGCGGGGCTCGATCCCAGAACCCTGGGATCATGACCTGAGCTAAAGGCAGACGCTTAACCGAATGAGCCACCCAGGTGCCCCAAGTTGCCTGATTTTATGGAACCTAAGGTGAAGACTTTATTTTTTAATTTTTTTAAAAATATTTTATTTATTTGACAGAGAGAGAGATAGCAAGAGAGGGAACACAAGCAGGGGAGGCGGAGGGAGAGGGAGTAGCAGGCTTCCCACCGAGTAGGGAGTCCAATGTAGGTGAAGACTTTAGAAAGACCTACTAAAGGTCAGTGGTTAAAAAGTGTTAAGAGAAAAACCTATTTTTTAAGAATTTGGGAAAATACTAAAAATCTGAGATTCCGCACTCAGATTGTCTCAGAAATGCTTTCAGTGCCTACTCCAATGTGAACTGACTGAAACTGGAAATCAAGAACACCCGAAACAAAAACAAAACAACTCCCCGAATGAACTCAAGAGCTGCAGTTCGGACATACTAGAGGAAATAGAAGGTTAGATCCAAATGTTTAAAATTATCAATAACCACAATGTGAATAAAGTTAATTTGATAGGAACGGGCTGATAGAGATGTTAAAATAAGTAAAACTGCTCAAAGACAGTAAAGAAATAATTACTCGAAAAAACCCAAAACAAACAAAAAAACCAAGAAGATGGTATGCAGCCCAAACAGGGAGAAATAAAATTAAGGTAACCAAAAAACCATGAACCAATTATATATCTTAGAAGTAGATTATATGGTTCATGGAAGTTAAAAGAAAAGCCTCCATGCACAGGACAAACCCTACACTAGATAAAACCACAAGAAGAATTCATGACTCAGAGCAATGCTGGGATTCGCCCAGAACACAGCATGGGGAGACAGAGGGAACCAGGAAAGGCAGTGACGAGGGGCTCATCCCCTCATCTGTGAAAGAGAGGGCCTGCCTGGATCTTAAGTGTTCCCACCACTGATTCGCTGCAGGACCCCAGGCGAATTGCTTGACCTCTCTTTCTGTGCCTCGGTGTCCACTTCCGTAAAATGGGGATAGAGATGGTGCCTGACGCTCAGGGTGGCTTGTGAGAACAGAACACTGACCCGCACACATTACTGACAGCGGGGCCGTAATCAACACTCCCCGTTAGATGCTGCTGTCGTCACCCTGAACACCCCCTCCTCCTCCTCATCTATCCCTTCTGGGCTCTAATGTTCCAGGTTCCTGAGATGGGAGCTACACGGGCCTCGGTGTCCCCTTGCCTCCTCCACCCCCAGGGCCTCACACAGTGCCAGGAACATAGTAAGTGCTCAATAAATACTTATAGGATGACTAAATTAAGCATATTTTTAAGAATATGATCAATCTTTGAAAGAAAAATCTTTTATAGCACACTGAACGATTACAAAGCTAACATTAGTGTATCCTCAATGTGAAGGAGAAAGTATAACACTGCCAACCCCCCAGAAGTCGCCCACCCAATGCCCTGCCCCTCCAGTGTTCCCCCTCTCCCCCCAAAGGTAACCACTACATTGACTTACAGAGTTCACGGGCTTGCTTTTGTAAAACAGTTTTTACTACCTAAATATAAATCCCTAACCACTAGAGTTCAGTTTTACCTATTTTTTAAACTTGAAATAAGTGGGATCATATATACAACATTATTATAATTATATTAGTTAATATAATTATATTATATAACATTATTATATGTTATATATACGACGTGATGAGATATATATATGTATATATATATTTCTAGATCTGTCTTTTCTCATTCAACATGCTGTTTTTGAGATTGTTTATTATTATACATGATATAGATCACTCATTTTCTTAGTTGAATAGTTTCCTATTGTATGAACATACCGCATTTATTTATCCGTGTTGCTACTGATGGACATTTGGGGGCTGTTCCCAGTTTTTGGCTGTTGTAAATAATGAATATTATGTAATTATGAATTATATAATCATTATGTAATTATGAACATTATTAGACATATCTCTAGATAGCTAGCTAGATAGATAAATAATAGGAAGGAAGGAAGGAAGGAAGGAAAGAAGGGAGGGAGGGAGGAAAACAGAAGGAAATAAAGGTAGGTGGGTGGGCAGGTAGGTGGGTGGGTGGATGGATGGATGGATGGACGGACGGACGGACGGACGGATGAATAGGTAGGTCGGTGGGTGGGTGGATGGATGGATGGATGGATAGGTAGGTAGATGGATAGATAGATGGATGGATGGATGGATGGATGGATGATAGAAAGAAAGATAGATACCTAGTGGATACAGGTCTAGAAGTGGAGTGCTAGGTCACACAGTATGATGTTCTAGAATACCAAACTGGTTTTCAGAATGAGGATATCACTTCACCTTCCCACTGGCAGAGGAGGGAGCTGCAGTCGCTCCCTATTTTTGTCAGCACTTGGTATGATCATCACCATTTAGCCATTCTGCTTGGCATTCACTGGTATCTCATTATGGTTCAATATGCATTTTTCTGATGATGAATTAGATTTGACCCCTCTCTCATTCTGCCATCAGCTATCTGGCTATCAGAGGAGACTCTCTGAGATCTTGTGAACAAGTGTATTCTCTGTCAGATGACTATTTCAAAATGGCATCACCGATTTTAAGATATGAATCACGTGATTTGAATGTCAGCCTTACAGTACCCACTTGTCCAAATTATGCTCTGTCTTGTTGCTCTCCGTCCTCCCTGGGTATTCTCTTGCCCCCCAGCAGACGACAAGCATCTTCAGAACAGAGGCTATGAGGTCCGCTCTGTCTCCCCCATTGTGACCACTAGGCAAAAAAATCTTGCCAATTGACTTAAAACCACTATTTTGGGAAAACCTAACTTTGGATTACACTTGGATGTGTACTCTGAAAGTCCACAACTACCCTGCCCCAATATGAGAACACACTCAAGAGGAAGGAGTCTGCACAGAGGAGTCAAATCTGAAGAGGACGGGAAGCAGAAAACACCGTTTCTCGGCCCTTCTCCAGGGGAGATGAGCGTCTTCTCCAGGGGCTGGTGTCTGGGTGGATTCCCTGGGCGGAAAACGGTGCAAAATCCCAGGGCACTCATCTCCTCCAGGTTCCCAGACTCAAGGAGAGAAGAAAACCCTCTTAAGAGGATGAAAACAGAAACAAAATTTCTGTGTCATCCAATCTGGGTACTGTCCCTTAATGCCCGACTGCTTGGAGAAAAACATTTCCCAAGGTTTGGGGCCATCATTCCATTTCCTGCTCAATGCACAAAAATGTCCATTTCATTTACCAGTCCCCCGAGGGATGCTGGAATGCCCAGTGGATTCGTGTCACCCTATAAATTAAAAGTTTCAGGGAAGTGCAGATTCTTTGGGGACAAAATTAGAAATCTTTCCACTTTCTTGGTCCAAGCTGTTTAAAGACATCCTCACTCATCGGACCATCCCGTGTCTATGGAGGCACACTGAGCAAGTTTATTCTCAGGCTGCCTAGCAATAATCATGATCAGCCTTCACGGAGGAAATACTCTAGTTCCTTCTTTATTTCCCAGATTGTGGGTCGGCAGACAACACCTATTTTTGTAAAGTGAATATATATATTAGAAAACGGTCTACCATCAGTTTCCCTATTGTTTATGCCACTTTCCTACTTCTTGGGCAGAGTTGAGCATAAGTAAAGGACAGTACATGGCCCTCAAAGCCTCAGATATTTACTATCTGGCCCTTTAAGAGAAAAAGTCCGGCATCCCCCTATCCTAGTTGGTCAGTGCGATCTTGGCAGGTCGTTTTGTCATGTGTCTAAGCACGTTCAATAAAACCAATATCGAGAATAACGATGGTAATAAAACCAAGTAGCAACTACTCTTTACTGAGCATTTACTACGTCCCAATTGATGTACTGAGGATTTTACGTCGGTTATGTGATTTAATCACCAATGCTTTAAGGAAGAGATGTTATATTTCCCATTATACAGATAAAGAAACTGAGGGCCAAAGAGGTTACGGGTCTCGTGCAAGATCACAGAGTTCATCAGGGACAGGGCTCAGAAGCATCCCGGCGGCACCCACAGAGGCCCCTCCATGCTCCAGAGCGGGGCTCCTGAGACCCGTGGGAGCCCCCGAGAGGCCCCTTGGCCCCTGTCTGTACAAATCATGTTCGGTGATTTGTCCAGCCCCGGTTTACAGGCGAAGCTGCTCCCCGAGGGCTGGAGTACGGGGGCGGGGAACTGGGAGCCGCGTCTCTTCCCTGCTGCCCCATGCCCTCCAGCTCCAGGGCCAGATCCGCACAGCTGGCTCGGCAAGACAAGAGCCCTGCGGTTACTGGGCCCATCCACGTGGCTGCCGGGAGGCAGTCACCCTCAGGTATCCCGCCCCTTGGGCTCTGAACTCGGACGCCCGAAATGTTTCCAACTTCACTCACTAGTCTCTCTGTGCTTAGTAGCTGACCCCTCCCCACCCCTCCCCTTCTATTCCCAGGGACGTCTGCTGCCCCGAAGCAGGGCTCCCGGAGCCTCCTTGAGCCGCCCACCCTCACTCAACTCTATTCCCACGAAATGTCGAGTGGCTTTCCGGGCAGCTGGGGACGGGGACGGGCCAGGCTTTTTCACCCACAAACTGGCTCCTCCAGCCGCTCCCCAGGCTCCAGCTGCTCCCCAGGCTCCAGCCCCCTCAGGGGCCGCATCTCCAGCCTTCCAAAGCCAGAGGACACATCACTGACCTCAGAGCAAGGGCCGGATTGCATCTGAGAACGCCCAGAACCTGTTCACACCCGGAACGGAGCGAGCCTCTGCTTCCTGCTCCCCGGCCAGCGCCTCCCCTCCCCCTGGCGGCCCGCAGACCTCCGGGACTTACCTTCACAGCCACGAGCATCTTGTCCTTTGTCGGGCTGAGGTTGTAGCACTCGGCCAGGAAGACCTTCCCAAAGGCTCCCTCGCCCAGTTCCCGCTTCAACACGATGTCCCTTCTCTTGATGTGCTGGACGTCTGTAGGAGGGGACAGAAGGCGAGAGAGCAGCCCATCAGTTCCAGGCACCGGTCCCCACCGCGGCAGGGGTGCCGCTTCTGAGTCCGAGGCACGGAGAGCCAGGCCCAGCCACGGACCCCAACTCACTCCTGACAACCGGCCTCACGTGGGGGTGTGAGTCCGACCCGGAACCAAATCAGTCTCAGCCCTGCCCCCGACTCACCCCTAACCTGTCTACACTACAGTGGCCTCGGCTAGAAAACAGAGTCCACGGGGGTTCACGCGCGGGATTCTGGAATAATCAGCTATGGCTGCTGGACAGCATGCACGTGTATGGCAGTGTCAGCAGCCACTGGCACGGGAAACCCCTGGGCGTCGTGCGGGTTCGGACTCAGGAGGTCTGAGAATCTGCACGTCTAACAAGCTCTGCGGGGATGCCCATGTGCCCCGGGCCCACGGACGGCACTTCCAGTAGTGGGGTTTGAATCCCGGGCCCCACCACCTCCTTGCTGGTTTTTTGGAGCGTGGGAAAGTGTTTTCGTCCCAGAGCCTCAATGTACTCCTCTGTAAAATGGGATTAACATCCATCCGTGCCTTCCTTGCTGAATTGTTATGACGATTAAGTGAGAGAGCCCGCTTGAAGGCTTCTCCCCCACGCCTAGGACAATTGGACGATGCACACACGCCCGCGGACGCACACACGCCCGCGGACGCACACACACAGACACACACGGGCTCTTGTCACACAACAGCGGCTGTCCCAGTCCTAGCACGGTGTCTGGTTTGTGGTGGAGACTACGAAGTGGGAGCTAAAATTATCTGGGGGAAGCCTCTACTTGACAATGAGACCATGAAAGCCGAGTCCAGAGAGTGCCCCGGAACCACGGTCTATGCAGAGAAGGGTTGCCACGGCCTCAGCTGATTCGGCGAGCCTGTTAGAGTCCGTCTGCCGGGAGGATGCAAGGATTGGACCTCAGCAAAGAAGCCTAGAGAGGGCTAGTATGAGCCATGGGCTGGTGATGAAAGGAACACGGCTGGATGGAGACTGCTCACTGCCCTTCCCATTACCGGGCCACAGGCAGATGCCCACCGCCCACCCACAGGGACATGAGGAAGAGCGGCGGC
The DNA here is from genome assembly GCA_028534135.1 of Potos flavus. Taxonomy (NCBI): domain Eukaryota; kingdom Metazoa; phylum Chordata; class Mammalia; order Carnivora; family Procyonidae; genus Potos; species Potos flavus. Next base: position 6,010,537 of record CM052896.1, on the reverse strand, counting down.
AGAGCAGGGGAAAAGGGGACTGTCTCAAATGACCTTGTCAAAAACTGAGAACTGAAGACAGGTCCGCAGCAAGCCGGCCGTCCCCGTGAGCGAGGAGACGGGACTGGAACAGAAGGGTGCAGACTGGTGTTTGGGTTGGCTCAGGAATTCCTTCCAGAATAGACCGTACAAATCTGTCTGTTTTCTCTATCAGAGTTCACGGTCTCCCCACCGTGCCCTAGATGACCTGCTGGGGAGGATCTGTGGGAGGACGCGTTTGCAGACCATTTTTCTCTCCTCCCCAGCTAGACAGACCCGCAGGCTCCCAGAGGCGTAGGCCGTGCAAATACACAGCAGGGCTCTGCCCCAGTCTGTACAACAAGCGAATTAAAAATCGGTTCTCTTCTTTACACCGTGTCACGTGTCTTAGCCTCTGAGGCATGGGATTTGTTGGCCTTGAAGGGGAAGGCTAAAGAGTCTCCGGCTGAGAGGAAAGGGGCGGTCAGGACCTCGAGGGGCAGGCCATCTGCTCGTCGCTGCCTGATCATTCCCAGGTGACCAGCGAGGGCACGTGGGGGCCCTACCAGGTGAGCGTCCTGGCGTGGCCGTGGAGCGCAGTCGGGCTGAGAAGGCAGCCGTGCGGGGCCAAGTCCACACCTCTGAACGTGTCGGGCCTGGTGAGGAATGGGGTTGGGGGTGAGGAACGGGGGTGAGGTCGGGGGCACCCGGACCCAGACCTGGATCCTCCACACAGTACGGGCTCCTCACAAAAACATCTGAGGGCTCCGTTTCCTTGTCTATGACATGGGTGTGGGAGGATACGCAAGTTCTACTTACCTACTACGTGAGCTGCTTAAGTGAAGGTTTGTAATTCCTCAAGTCCTCTAACACGGCAGTGTGTTTTGGTGTTCGCATCATTGTGGATATTATTTTACAAGAAAGGGAAGCAAGGGCCAAGTCAGAAGTCCGCACCTGGTGGCTCAGATGGGACTAGAGTCCAGAGCATCGGGACACACCAGAGTAGCCAAACCATAAGGGGACAGGCCCCCTTTGGTCCTAGACCCACCCCAACACCAGCCTCCCTCGGCGCTGTAAGAGGGCAGTGTCGTTCTCAAACTGGAGCTGCGGCAGAATGTTCTAGAAGGCTTGCTAAAACACATTGCTGGGCCCTTTCTCCCAGAGATTTCCACTCACTAGGTCCAGGTTGGGGCCTGAAAACTTGCCTTTCTAGCAAGTTCCCACGTGATGCTGACAGTGCTGATCTGGGCACCCCGCCTTGAGAACCCCTAGAACAGGATGACATTTGTAGGGGAGGAATTAGCCAGCTCTTAACAGACAGTCCCGAGCCCACAGATGTTTTATTTGTTTCTCACCACCTGAAGGCCTGCAATCCTCGACTTACCAGGAGCTCCTCTTCTCCACCTAGCCGCACGGCCGAGGCTGAGTCGGGGTCCCTCTGGGGCCTCAACTGCTCAGCCGTGCGGTGAAGGTCATACCTCTCTCGCCTTCTTATGTTCTGGACACACCCCCACAAAGGCCAAACAACAGGATATAGGTTCCTGGATCCCTTAGTCCAACTCTGGGCTGAGCGCCCTCACCAGCGCCCCGAGCTCTTCTCACTCTCAGCTGCCGTGAATGCAGAAGGAGGCCAGAGGGACAGAGGAGTGCCATGGAGCGAGGGCTCTGCTGCCTGGCCTGGGCCACGTGTCAGAGCCCACCAGCTCCCCCTCCCCTCAGCAGCAAGACTCACAAGCCCAGGAAGGTTCAGACAAGTCAAGTGGACGCAGCAAACAGGGAGCCATATCAACCCTCCCTCCGCAGCCCAGGACTCGCCCATAGCAGGGGGGTCGCATTAACAGCTGTGGGCCTTGAACGCAGCCATGGGGGCGCAGGTGACCACGTTCCTGGGACCCCTGCTGCTCTCTGCAAGCACGAAGCAGAGGCCTCTACCCCAAATTTGCAAAGTGATCTTTTTCAGAGCCTCGGAAACAGCCAGGGGCGCAGAATAAGATAGGCCTGGCTCACTCTAGTAGTCTTCGGGGAGAAGTATTTTGAGAGCAGTACCTGAGCTGAGTCCACAAAAGGGGCAGTGAGATCTAGAAAGGACAGCGGGAGGGATGGAAAATAAATATGGATTCCATCCTACCATAAATCCTCCCCAGGGGAGAACACCCCCACCAGTCATGGGGATGAGAAGCTCCGCATGGCAAATGGGGGGCTCGGCGGAGAGAGGCTGGGTGTGGGCCAGACGCACAGGCGAGGCACTTCTGTGTGGACTGCCCCTTGTACCAGCAAGACTCTAGACTCCAAAACACACCCGAGAGCTGCTTATCCCCGGACCTAAGTAGGAAGAAGCAGGGCAAAGGGAAGTTCATCTGTGGCCAGTCCTACCCCTTGGTCAGCGTTCGCTTCTGATGATAACCATGAGAGCCAAGCGTGACTGTGCCCCTTTCGCAGATGAGAAAATGGAGGCAGGGCTAACTCTCCAAAGTTCGCAGGGCTGGAGCATGGCCAAGGAAGGCTTCTTTCCTTTATATGGCTCCCGAGCTCGCATTCCATTACTCAGGATGGCCTTTCCTCTGTCCTCCCCTAATTTGGGGCCATTAGGACCATTTGGTCCACGGAAGGCCAACCCTTCATCTTCTCCTTCCAGTCCTGCCTGACTCCCCTTACCCCGCTCCTCCCAGGACTCTAGAGCCCAAGGGGAAATGAAGGAGGCCCCCGGGGAGGAGTGCTGGGAGGGGAACCGCGCGGGAGGGAAGGGCGCTGCGCAGGCCCTGGGAGGCGGCTGCAGTGAGCCGTTCTCATTTCTGATGTCCTCTTGTCTATTTGGGCCTCTTTTGGGGCTTATTTTTAGCTCCCACAGTGCTGCTCAGAGCTGCCTCTGGTGAAGCCATTTGACCCACACGCCAAGAAGTGATGGATTCTCCTAGGAGGAGAGGGTATCAATCTCCTTTTACTGCCCGGCTGGCTGGCCCGGCAGAGTCTGGGTCACAGGGCTCGGACGCCAGGACGCTGGCAGGGGAGGAGGAGGGAGAGGGATGCGCAGCCCGGGCCGTGGGAACACCGCCTAATCTCCAAGGAGGAGGGGCAGCTGCCGAGAGCGGGGCCAGTGACCGGGGGAGCGGTCTGTGGGAGACGACACGAGCTCCCAGGACTTTCTATCCTGACTTCCCAGCTCCTTCCTTCGACACAGCCCCCTTCTGGGCTCTGCCAGAGGACGTCATCCGTAGATTTCTCTTTCCTGCAGGACAACTGGTTCCTCGGACAAAACAGAACTCGGATTTCTCTTTCAGTTACTGCTCCGTGAGTTTCCCTCTGTACCGAGGACCAAGATAATTATACCGTAGGTATGGGATTCACTTCGGTGAGGTCTTCCAGGCCTGGAGCGAGCCTGACCTCGGGCGGGACCACTAGTCCAAGGAGGTCACAGCCACCTCCGTCCAGAAGACCTCAGAGCCCGCAGAGCTCAGGGGGCAGACTGTGGTTATCCCCTCATCCTGTGTTCACCCGAGCTGCCTCGCCCAGCACCTTCTGTGCCCTGCACCGGCCTGCGGGACAGACAGACTGGGCTGCAGACGTCGGTGAGCACTGTCAGCCTCACCTCCGTGTTCCGGGAAAACAGGGCTGTGCCAGGCAGAAACCGCTGGGTGCTGACTGGGCATGAAGAGCAAACATAAAGCCCATGAAAAACGGGGTAGCTGAGAAATGGAGGACGGGTCTGGGTTGGAGCCCGGATCCTGCCGCTCACTGCCGTGTCCACCACCACGCCATAGATCCTTATCTGTAGAATGGGTATGTGAACATCTGCTCGGCCGAGGTATCAGGAGGACAGAGGCACACTTTCCGGATAATAGAGGTCATCGGAACTGTCCGAAACATAACGGACATTTAATACAAGTGTGTTCCTTCCTTTCTACAGGATTTTCATTTGACCCGAGAGCTCGGTCTACTGCGAACCAAAGAGTGACTTGGAAAGAAACCCGAAGAGGGGTTTGTTCTCCTGCAATAAAATGGCTGAGGCTGCCCCGGCAGGAGCCGGTCCGCACCTGCCACCGCAGAGTCTAACCTCCTCCCTCCACAGAGTCCAAAATAGTTTGTGGGAGGAGGTTGGTCAGACAGCAGAATAGAGACATCGAAGGCAGAGACAGCCACCTCCTAAAGATTACTATTGATCAGGAGGAAAAGAAACAACCAGACGCCCCAGGGTCGGCGGTTATAAACAATGGTGGTCCCGACTCCACTCTGTGTCAGGCAGCAAAGCCAGGGCCCGAAGGCTAGCACGCTGCCTCAGTCAGACCCAGGATGTCCTCACAGAAGGCCACCAGCCACCTCGGTGCCTTGGGTGACGGTTGTCCCAGGAGGCCGGGCAGGCAGGCAGCTTGGAGACCGCCCCTTCTTGAGGGCTGCTCTCCTGAGGGACCCAGAAGCAGGCCCTCCAGCGCCCCTAAGGGCTGGCCGGTGCTCTCTCAGCTGGGGCCTGATGGGCTCTCCTGGCCATCCTGCCTTCCCTGCTCGCCCGGCCCGCTGTCACACCAGCGCCTGACTCGGTCCCAGCCTCGCTGCAGAGACGTCTCAGGTCTTTCACCATGTCTCCGTCTCACCCTGCGCTTGTCTCTTTGAGCTTCTTGTCATCCCCTGATGCCCTTGTTAATAAGACAAATAAGTCCCATTGGAGCCAGGCACCGTGCTAAGTGCTCACCACGCCTCGTCGCGTTTGTCCTCACAGTTGTCTTAAACACAACGCGCGCTGCCCAAGTTCAAGGTGACGAAGCAATTTGCTCAAGGTCGCCCAGCAGTGACAGGTGGCCCACCAGACTCCAGGGTCCAGCAAGAGCAGGCTGGGCCACCCTGCTCCCCCCCACTCACGACAGCCCCCCGGCCTCTGTCATTCCTACCCCGGGGAGGACGCCGCCTTCCGAACCAGCAGAGCCCGCGGTGGAAAGCAATCACATCTGTAAGGGCGAGGAGAGAATCCTTTCTGATGGAACCCATCCTGCCACCACGGGTCGTCACCCCCCGAACTCTGCAGGAGCAGCAAGGACGGCTTCTGGAGATGAGGACCGCCCCAGAAGGTAAGAATGCAAGGCCCTGATGCCTCGCAGAACAAGAGAGAGTCTTCTTAGCCTCGGGGCTCTCCCATTACGAGGGGAGTCCTGAGGGCGCCTGTTTGCAAGATGGAGGGGGGAGAGTCTTGGCAGGAAGGGGTGGGGAGGGAACCAGAGAAGAAGGGAGGATCTCGGAGAAGTGTGTGTTTTCTTTGCACTAGCCAGACCCCAGGGTCTCGGGCTGCCAAAAATGCTCAGAAGAAAACATCGATTCCATACCACACATTTAATTACACATGAAATGGAATGTCTTTAATTGGAAGAATAACATTCCCAGGGCTCCAACTGTGGGTGTTTGAAGTGGCAGGAGGGAGACCGGGGGCCAGCTCTGCGTCTTTGAGGAGGAGGGAGACCGCGGTGACAGAGAGCAGGACTCCTGCTTTTGCTAGAGGTAGGAATTTCTGCCTGCCCTGCCAGACGCACCCTCCCTGCCTCTCAAGGCCCCGGTGTCTACATCTCACTTCCCGCCGGTAGGCGGCAGGGCGGGGGAACTCATTTCCCCTCTGGTATCGCACAAGAGCGGAAGCAGGGAAGCGTGTGCCCTGAGCAGCCGTGGACCGCCGCTGTGGACCGCCGCCGTGGTCTGCAGCCGACCCGCTCAGTCTCCCCGTGGATGGAAGAACGCAGCATGGCTGGCCTGTCCCAAGAAACCACTCTTGCAAAGCAATCCCTGGATGGTTTATGGGCAAGGACAACAAGAGGACCTCCTGAGTTCATGTCAAGGCTCTTTCTAAGAGACCTTTCAAAGGCCGGAGAGTCAACCGAGGAATGTGGCACAATTGTTCTTGGGGGCCTGAAATTTAGAACGTGCTCCCCTCCCACCATTACTCACCAAATGGGGGTAACGATGACAAGAAAAAGGACTCCACTGTTTGCTGCTGTGGCCCAGGACTGTCAGAACCTGAGGCTGCCGCTGGCCAGCCTGGGTCCCATCCCAAGGCTCCCCTAGCTGGATTGGGGCTCCCCTGTCCAGCTGGAGGGCTCAGCAAAGGGGGCTGGCAGGTGCTCAAGTCAGAGACCCATGATGTGCGTTAAATTGGTACGCTGGGCCCAGCACAGGGCACGACACGCGGCCGGTACTCACTAAGGATCTGACGAGTGAGCGAATGGATGAAAACTCCCCCCTGAATCACTGCGAGGGACCTGAGCGAGAAGAACACTACAGAGAGGCGAGGAAGAAGGGAGGCTGAGGGAGCAGTAAGAAGAAAGGAAAGATGAGTGAGAATGGGAAAGGATCCAGAAAGTTCCAAAGAGCAGCCTTATTTATGTCCCGGCTCCAAGATGGGCCCCAGGAACCAGGACCATGTTGAACTAGGACAGTTCTGAGACCCGCATCCTGAGCCTCCCTCCCGGCCCCCGTCTCCCTCACAGAATGGCTCTGCAGTCTCCTGTGACAAAGCTTGACAGGCACCCGGTGTCCACTCGGGGGCACGTGCGCGCCCCGAGGCTGAGGTTACGGGCTAGGACTCCGAGACGCCGTGTTCCCACCGAGAGGAAAAAATAAATGAGACCCCTTGCTGCTTCTGGAGGCAGTGGAGAGAGAGGAGCAGCAGAGGACCGTCTGTTCTGGGGTGAGTTCCAGCTCACGTTTCCCGACGCGAGAAGCTCAGAGAGTGAGAGGGGAGTTCGGACGCGCCCCCGCTGCCCCGAGGGGCTCGACCTCGAGCTTGGGCACTGACCGACACGCGGGGCCTCCCTCACCCACTCCCTTCATCTACGGGTCGCGCTGGCCCTTCCCACGGTGACAGGACCCCTCTGGCTCTCCTTAAGCCCTGAGGGCTCGAGCTGAGAGTAAAGAGCAAGGGAACTCCCCAAGGGGAGCATCTGGAATTGAGCAGCTAGGTGCTGAAAGACGAAGCTCAGGCTCCAGCTGGAAATCTGTCCCTCCAGCAACTTGCCTGGCTCCCCGTTCTCTCCCCTTCCTCTGGCCTGGATGTTTTCTTTCCAACTTAATGGTGACAAACTCTCACTCCAAATGCCCATACAAGGGGCTGGTCCTGCGTCTCAGTCTCCCCAGAGGCCCTTCTCTGCCAGCGGCTTCCCCCGGGGATGCCGCTTTGTCCTCTCAGCCCTGGCATCTAACTCTGTCCCCCAAGTCCATCCTGGGACACTGTGGCTTTTCACCAGCAGACACAGAGCAGAATGCATCCAAGGGTGTACCTTCTGGCTCTGCAGCTCGAGGCCAAGACACAGACGGCCGGGCCCCATGGAGCCGTGAGGATGCACCTTCACGTCCTGAGGTCAGGAAGCGGAAATGCCTAGGAGAACTTCCGGGTGAACCGGAGGGGGACCAGAGGACCGGTCGCCCACTCACGGGACATGCCATCGGCCTTGAAGTCTACCAGCCCCCTTAGGTCCAGTAGGAAACGGAACCCCTTCAGGCAGGAGCGAGAGGAATGGGCATTATAAGGTCCCTATAGGCAGAGGCAACAATATATCCAAATACCCACAAACAAGTACAAAAAGAAGACAAGGACAAGAAGGGGGCCTTCTTATAAATAAGCACCAGTATTAAGAGCCAGAGCATAGCTTTGCAATGAGGCACGACTGGGTAGGAATTCACGTTCAACAAAAATTCTCAGGAGACAGAACGGGGCAATCTTCTAAGCCAGGCTCAAGCTTCAATGTTTTCATGAGGAAAATTAAGAGAACCCACCCGCCCGTTGTCTTGAGGGTTCAGTGAAATTCTGCATGTATAGTAACGTGTCTGTGTCCGAAGGGTACAAATATGTGTAATAATGGCTAAAAAGTTTCACAAAGCGATGTGCCAGTCCCTTCCTCCCACTTGCTCCCTACTTTACCCTTCTATGATCTTCTCTGATTAATCTCTGATCCTTCATTTCCTCACCTGTAAAATAGAGATAGCAAAAAAAAAAAAAAAAAAAAAAAAGCCTATTGCAAGGCCTTGGGGCATCTTTAAATGACACTGGTGTTGCCTGCTTAGAACAAAGCACGAGCCCATAGCATTGATGCCTTGGGGGGTGGGGGGTGTCTCTGAGATGCTATTTGAGAACTCTACTAACCTGGCCCAAATCCCCAGGCGTTTTCCCTCTTAAATTCCCTGCATAAATACATAAAATAGGTCTGACAGATGGAGGGGCTGCCCATTCACTGTCCTCTGAGCTCCCCTCTTGGATTCATGCCCGTGCGTTTTCACCCACACCATTCCTCCATGTGGGTACCCTGCACCAGCTTCCAGCAGGAAAAATCAGCCCCTGCCCCAAGAGCAACTCCAATCCCATGTTCTCCACAAGCTCTCCTCCCGATCTTCTTGCAGATCTCACCGTCCCCCCAGCCCGTCTATGCCTAGCGCAGAAACAGGTGTCCTGGGACCCCTCAGCCTACTTTGCTTTTCCTCATCTCGCTCATCTCACTCAGGGTTGAAGCTCAGCACACATCTGCTACCTCGCGGGAGGGGGCGAATGACATTAGCAAAGGCCACTGTGAGATTCTTCTGCAATATACGCTGGGTATACTGAGACACGGGATCCTGGGTTAGTTGTGGGCACAGGCCCAGCCCTTAGATCTCCCACGTTCACCAGCGGCCCAAGGGGGCTGCTGTCTCATGGCCTGGAGAAGTGTGTTTGCTCTCCTTCTTTCCTCCAGCAAGCAACTCAGTGAAGATTTTAGTTTAGACGAGCCTAGGAAGTGAGCAGGTAACCCAGCTGAGGACATGGGACCCCATCTTAGGGTCCCGGGAGGCCTTTCTTAAGGAAGGGTCAACTTCAGTTCTGCCTAAAGCAGGGAGCAGGGCTCAGCCACTAGAATGAGGGGGAGCTGGGGTTCTCAAGGGAGGGTGAGGCAGGACACCCAGGCCTTGGGAATTTAGAAACGCATATTCCCTTATGGGGCCCTCAGGGTCTTTCAAGAAAGACTCATCTTTCTTCCCTGCAGGGCTGAAACTTAGGACATAATTGGGATCTTCTAGGACATGCCTATGCTCTCTTTGAGAGGGTTTCACCTTGGGGGGCGACAGGAGACTCCTCTCAGGTGGCTCTGGTCACCCTGCTTCCCGTCTTCCCCCAGCCGCCCCAGCGGGGAAGGGGTTGTGGTGACAAACCTCACCTGCTAATCCCCACATCCTCCCCCTGCCCAAGGGGCGACCGCTCCCTCAGCCCTCCCAGCTCAGCTCAGCCCCCACAGGCTGCCTTCTCAGCCCCTCAACACAGAATGTTCTTTGCGGCCGGCTCATCACAAGCCCACCCCGGGATTCCTGGCCAGACCTCCCTTCACCTGACCACACCTGTTCTACCACACTGCTGGAGAGCCCTGAAGGCCACCTCCACAGACGGAGGAGGCCGCTGGGGCCCTGGGGAGTCAGCGGCTGGGCCCCCTCCAAGGGGAGGTTCCCGTTTCCAGCTCCCGCTCCCAGAGCGGAGAAATCTGCCAGGCACCTCCCCCTCTCCACGCCTCCTGCTCCGGCCCTCGCTCTCGTCTGCCTTGTATCAGATGGGTTCAAGGTCAGAGGCCAGAGCCCCTGGGTCCCTGCCACGCAGGCCCTTGGCGTGGGCAGCCTGAGCTCGGCGCGGCCAGCAGATTCGTTCCGCACGGCCTCCGCCATCCCGGATCCGAGCCTCCCCTGCCGCGGCCCGCGCGCTCTGCCAGGTGTTTCCCCACATCCTCTGAGCTGACGTCCAAGCGATCCCCCACACCAGATGTTCGACGCACTGGCCGGTCTCCTGAACCTCCCTCTACCCTGTAATTCCACCCAAAACAAAACAAAACGAAGAAAAAGTTGGAATCGGTGGAAGGCCTGGCGCCCCACCTGACCCCTGGAGTCCCTCCGTGGGCTTAGTGGCTCAAATCAGGTCTAACCGAGTTCCTCCCATTCCAAGCTACTCCTAGGGCCCCAGTAATGTCACCAGCCACACTTACATGGTGTCTTGGACCAGAAGATCATTCTTTCTAGTTCTTTTGGTGCCAAAAGAAATGGAGCCATATAGATGTTTGGGCTTTGAATGATGCCTTCCTAGTCCTTTGGAGGATCCCAGAAATTGTGGGTCAGATGGCTGTTAGAACCAACATCGGTGGGAAATCAGGAGGAAAGAAATCTTCATCGGACACCGTTAGGTGTGTGTTGCTGACATGTGGCCGACTTTCATTGTTGGGTCTGGACACGCTTGAGTAGTCCCCAAAACACCAAGGTAGGGGCTCTAGGGCATGAGCCTCAGGAATCCACATAGAACTTACTCAGGAGCCCGGGGAGAAGCCCTGCTCCCATCCCCTGCAGGAGGGCCCCAGCTCCCTCTTCCCACTGGCCTAGGGGACCTCTCCCCTCTCATCTTTCAAAAGATTGTTGCTTAATGTAGTGACCTCAACACACCCTCTGGTCTTGCGGTCGTCTTTACCACAGACCACTGCAACCCCCTCTCCTGACGCTTACCCACCCCTTTGTGCACTCGCTCTCTGAGAACAAGCCCTTCCAGCACCCCCTTACCCCCACCTGTGTGGGTCCCCGTCCTTCCTCACTGGCCTGCTCTGACCGGCCTCCTGCTGCCGCTTTGCTCCTGTCTTGACCTTTTCTATGTGTACTTCCTTTTTCTCTGAACTAGATCTTCATTGCTGGCTCCTCAGGCAGGTGTAAAGGGCTCCTTGAGCCCCCCCCCCCCAAAGCACAAAGCACAAGCGGGGTGCACAGGCCTGGGCTGCCATCCCCCTCCCGCCAGCTCTTGGAGAGGTCCGTCCTTGTGCATGGCTCCCTGGACACAGCCTTCCTGGCCCCACAGATGGGAGCCAGGGGAGCTAAGTGAGATAAGCCATTTCCCGCACCAGCTCTTTTACTCTATAAACTGGCCCTTTTCTTCTGTGTCTCTTGTCTGGGAACTTACCCATTTTCCCATTCTCAGCACAGAAAGTACGGAAGCTGAATGACCGGACCGTAGAGCCCCCTTCCTGGAAATGGGCCTTGTGTCAATTACCCGTGGATGTCATCTTGTATAACTTTTCTGTATCTGTGAGATGTGGGATCAAACATATTTGAACCTCCACTTACTCTGGGTCATGCGTTAGGCGGAATGATTTAGGAAATCCAAGTTATAAAATCGGGAAGGAATTAAGTCTTTGGATCGAAGACCAGTCGTGGAAAAAAAAAAAAATAGGGAAAAAAAAATGTTATCTGCAAAAGAGCAAAGCCACTTGATAAATGTCTCGTTGAAATGAGAAGACCCCCGAAAAGGTCTCTAGCAGAACAGGGTTTGGTAAATGGAATTTGCTGCGTAGCGCGCGTGATTACTAATTTCATACGTGAAAAGCCACGGCATGCTCTCCACCTGGTGTGCGGTCTCTTGTTTTACTTTAGTGGGCATTAGAGATAAAGAGATTCATAAAGAAAAGCATCTATTAAGTGCGTAAGTTCCTGACAGCCACGGGGATTTTAGGGGGTCCGCACCGTTCCAGAACAAGTTTTACCGCTCAAGCACAATTCCCTGGCCGTCGCTTTCCCAGGAGCGTGGTAGGAAGGACGAACCAGGAGACAGTACCATGTTCTGCCCCCGCAGGTGTGGAATGAGCAGGGCGCGGAGAGGCCCGTCTTATGCCAGGAGAGTTCAAGGCCCCAGAGCTGGCATCAGACACTCGCAGCTCTGCAACTGACTAGTTGTGTGCCCCTGGGCATCTCACTTAACCTCTCTGAGGGGACACCTGTCCTGATTGAGTGTGATTCCCCCTCGGATGTCTGTAAGCAAATGAGAGGACATCAGTCTGCAAACCGCTGAGCGCAGGGGCAGGCCCCCAGTGAGCGCTAAGACCAAGATTCACTTCTGCTCTCTCACCCGAGACGGCTTGTTTGGGCCGCCTTGCCCGCACTCACGCACCCTGGCACTCGTGGACACAGAGGCGAGCATCCAAAGGTCTCCCGTCCTCTAAGAGCACACCTACTGCACTTGTCCTCCCGACACGAATCTGTCTGCGGAAGCCTCTGCCTGCCGCTTCCAGTGAGAGAAAACCCTGACCGCTGCAGGCTACAGGCCTTCAGATAGGGCCATTTGCCTGGCTTCCAGAAGCTGTCTGTTCTCTACTGCCGACGACAGAGGGTCAGGAGATCTGGGGACATGGCGAGGCACAGAGGGGCTGGAGGGCGACACGTGACAAGCTCACGGCAGGTGGGACTTGCTTGGAGTAGCTTTTACATTGGCGCGCGGAGCCTTCAGCGTGGCTGAACAGTACGATGGCAAGCAAGGGCTCTGTGTCTGGGGGCCGGCCGAGAAGGGCACAGAGAGAGCTGGAAAATGTCCCCCCATGCCGGCCACCATAAGGGACCCTTGCTCCAAACCTCCCTGCCAGCTCCAGCCGTTAGCCGCCCCCCCCCCCCCCCCGCCTCCAGCATGATGGGGAAGCTGGACAGCGAAGACGCCAATTCTACAAAAAATTGTCATTTTGACAGTCATGGAAACGGGGGTACCCACCTGGACTCCCCACTTACTTGCTAAGGGGCCATACACTCATTCCCTGTGTAATGTACTCAACAAATGGGCGCTGAGTTACCGTGAGTGCCCGGAGCCAGGCTGCGTGCTGGGGGCTCAGGGGTCGAGCATGGAAGGCAGACGGGTCACCGGCGAATCTGATCCCCGCGGGGGAGCCGGGAGAGGACCTCAGGGACACCTGCCGGGTGCATCTAACTGGGTCTTGAGGGGCCAGGGAGACAGCTGTGGGGGAAAGCGATCTATTCTCTCTGAGCCTCCATTTCTTCTCGTAAAAATGACTTTCACGCAACAGTCAGATGGAAAACATGCTAGATCTGTCACCCACCAACAATAGCAGCAAAAAACATGCCTGGCTCATGGGCGCCGAGCCCCCCCCGGTGCTTAGAGACCAAGCCCCTCTGGGTTCTGGTGGAGGAGGGGCGTCGTCTGGAGGAAGCTGCCCGGGAAAGCTGGCCTCGCGGTGACCACCGCACCGCAGGGCTCCAGTTGTGCCTCGAAACTTCCGGTCCCTGAGGCACAGTGGTGGGTTTTACGGCCTCTTTAACCAACCGGCTTGGCTCTGGCCAACACCACTCAACACAACTCACGGAACCAGACTGCCCGGGGTCAAATTCAGTCCACGCCGGTCATTTTGTTCTGTGACCTTGGGAAAGTTACTTAACTCTCTGATTCTTGGTTTATCAGTTAAAAAAAAAAATGCCTGCCTCATAGAAGCGTGTTGAGTATAAACGTCTCAGTATGTGTAAAACACGTATTCAAGGACCTGAATCAGGCATCGTCATTAAAGGTCAGGTATTGTCACCCCAACTTCTTCATCATCATCATCAAGATCGTCATCGTCTTGGTGACCACAGTCCCACAGAGGGGGCCTTCCAACTGGTGGCTCCCTCCCTGTGGGAGGCTGTGTGGTGTCACTAAGAGGTTGGGCTTGACTCGAACCCAGGCTCCAGTGCCACTAGCTGTGTCACCTTTCTGAGCCTTGAGCTCCTCATCTGTGAAATGGGCTAATAAGAGCACTCCACAGTATTGTTGCAGATCAAATGAGATCGTATATGGAGAGCAGCCTGGAAGAAAGGGGCTCTCAGTAAACGGTAGTGACCGCGTCCCTCCGTGTTAGCACAGAGCAAAGAAACGTTCACGCCTAATCTACGTGTAGTCACTGTCCTTTCGGGAGGGGTGACACACTTCATGTGAGGGACAAATCAATCTTCTTACTGCTTCCTTTGCCTCTCAGAGATCATGAAAGAAGACAGAAGCACGTTAAACTCCCACGAGTTCTCCGTACTGCCGGAGGCTGGGCAGGAAGTCGATGGCCCACGGTTCGGCAGAGCACACGAATTCGTCTGCGTGAATGCAGAAGCAGCCTCCCTGCTGAGCAAGGAAGGAACGATACCGTTCTGGACAGTGAGGTCTGGTGACTGGATTTCCCTGGGGCGAGAACATGGGAGAGAAGAAAGGGGAGCCTCGCAGCATGTGGGTGGCCTGTTGGTGGGGTGGCTGGAGGACTTTTCTGAACAGAAACGTCTCATTTTCAGTATTTGCTAATCTGTGATGCCAGCACGTAACGTCAAAACTAGAGCAAAAGCCACTTCTCTACACACAAACTTCACATGGCTGTGATGTTCTGAGCATGAAACACTTAACCGAAGGCACGTTCCACCTACTGGGGACAAACACTCAAAGAGCAGTGGTCCTTACAGATGCTGCGGCACTCCGTAAACTCACGCAACCCAGTGTCTTCGTAAGAACCACACGACCGCAGCCTCCCTATGGCTGGACATCCTCGGAGACACGGGGTGGAACGCATGTGTGTGGTGGGGCTCCGAGAGTTTCATCTGAAGGCTGCTCAACCGACATCTGGCTTATGAAATCATCCTCATCGTCCCAATCCCTCCCTACCGTCTCTGCTCGGGGGTCTAGTGGTCTTTCCCACGTGGCGCAGCCAAAAGAGAACTCTCACTCCTTACCCCTGCACCTGCCCTCCCCAGGGCCTCCCTGTGTATGAATGGTGCTCCCATTGACTCAGTGACACAAGCCCCTCAACCACTAGCTTTCCTTGATGGCTCTTTCCCACATGCCACCAACGCCCATCAGTAAATCCTGCTGACTGTAGCCTCCAAACATGTCTTAAATCTGTCCCCATCCCCAGTAGATCCACTTCCTCCCATCCCACCACCGCCATCGTCACCCAAGCTGTGATGGCCTCTTATCCGGGCAATGGGCTCCTAATAGCTTCCATTCTTCCCCCCCACCCCTCACTCGCACTGGGACATGGCGGGCTAGCGTCATCTTTAACAAAAAGCAAAGTAGAAAGCTTCGTGTCCCTCTCGTACTTCAAATCTGAGCTTAGAGTGAAAGCCAAGCTTGCTCTATCATTGCTTACGGGATCTGATCCTGCCTACCCCCTTGACCTCATCACCAGCCCTCCTCCAGCACCCACTGCCTACCCCCTTGACCTCACCGCCAGCCCTCCTCCAGCACCCACTGCCTACCCCCTTGACCTCATCGCCAGCCCTCCTCCAGCACCCACTGCCTACCCCCTTGACCTCATCGCCAGCCCTCCTCCAGCACCCACTGCCTACCCCCTTGACCTCACCACCAGCCCTCCTCCAGCACCCACTCCCCTCTCCACTATTTCCTCCTCTCCTCACATATTTCAAGCTAGGTGACACCTTAGAGCCTGGACAGCAGCCACCAGCTGTCCCAGAATGCCCACTCTGCTGCCCTTCAACAGAAACAGGTCACTTCGATCACGAGATGTTGTTTTAATTTTCATGCATAGCACAACATGACAGCCATTGGAAAATCTCACCGACTTATTTACCCATCTGCTTCTCATCTGGCCCCCCCAGTGGAAAGGTAGCTCCACCGAAGCTAGGACTCCGTGTGTCTTCCCATCAGAACTGTACTGCAGTAGCTCAATGGCTATTGGTTAAATAGACGAGTGACTGTCTTGGTGGGTTTTTTTTAATCGCTGTTACCTAGGCCCCTGTGACGGAAAACGCTGAGTGAGGACTAGAGATCCAGGACCAGATAAATGGCTGCAGCTTCGGCAGAACTAAATTCTGAAACCCAGGCGGCCGGGCTAGTTATTAAACCAGGGCATCCCCCAGCAGGAGGGCAATCACCGCTCCAAGTTAATACCGAGCCAAATCTGGTCATCGGAGCAGAGATGCCGTCCGCCGACTCAAGAATGCCAAACGTACTGAAAATCAGAACCCGGGGTTCTTCGTCTCTCCTGAAATCCCACCTTCTCGACCTGAGGCTCTAACCAGGCTCAGGCTCGATCACAGCATTAATTCACGAAACCACTGACACCAACAAATACGCCACTTCTTCAACTGGAAAGTCCTCAGCTACCGTGTAATTGGGTGGGCTCCATGAACGCTGTCACAGGTAAGAGCTAGGAACAGGCAAGGTGCGGGACTCGCTGCGTTTCTGACACTTGGTTGGGCGGTGGGGTGGGGGCATCCTTGTATGGGGCCTGCCCACTGCCCGCCGAGCTCTCAGCGAGGGGGGCCTCCCCAGCTGCACCCCACCAGGCAAAATTTGGCTCTGATGCAGCAAAGTCATTTGGAATTGAGATCAGCCGAAACTCACTGTAGTGAAAACAGGTAGTGTTTGCCCCTCTTATGAATTCAAGTTCATCAGTATCTGGGTCCCCTTCCCAAGAAGGCTGACCCTGAACTTCCTTCCAAGGCGATAACAGAAAAACTCCCCCAGTGTGTAGACCAACTCACTCTCAGATGACTTTGTTCTGTACCTTGGTAAGGAAACAAATCCCTTCAATTGTCTCTCTTTAGTTTTACTTCCCTCATTTTTGGCTTTTCATCTTGCTTTAGATGGAGTTCTTTTTTCAAGCCTTTGTCCTCGGCTTTTCTCGTCTATTTTTGAATGTTGCCCAAGTCGTATTTACCTCTGTTTGGTACTGTCAGTCTCTCCTTCCCGCTGACTTCTAACCTACACGTAAGGTTTCCCCCATCCTAAGAAAAAGCATTCTTTGACCCTACCTACCCCCCTAGAAACTTCTTGCATGCCCCCCTTCACCACCAGACTCTTTGATGGGTCATTTACTAC
The DNA here is from genome assembly GCA_028534135.1 of Potos flavus. Taxonomy (NCBI): domain Eukaryota; kingdom Metazoa; phylum Chordata; class Mammalia; order Carnivora; family Procyonidae; genus Potos; species Potos flavus. The sequence goes on along the minus strand of CM052896.1, from coordinate 5,993,952 downwards.
TTGAGCTGCCTACTCACTTCTCGAGGCTTTGTCCTCTTACCCCCTCACCCCGTGACCCACCTGTCACAGTGATCTCCTGACGCCCAAATCAAAAGGCCTTTCTTTAGTCCTCACTCGACACTGGCGAGCCTCAAGTCCTTCATGGTCTGACCAAAGCTTACTTGAGCTCTCTCACCCTTAGCCATCCTGCTAAGATGACCAGGGGTGCTCACCTATCTTGTCAGACAGGGGTATGATCAGGATTCTGGAATTCCGGGGAGCCCAAACATAGAGCTATTTATCACAACGTTGTGTATGATTTCATCATGCACAGCCATCTTCCTATAAAGCAGCAACCAGATTTGAATCATCTTTGCAACCCTGATGCATAGCCCCGCCCTCCGCATTAAGTCCCAATCATTCAGTCGTCTCATTCATTAAATCACCGAACACGATTAAGGTTGTTTGTGTCACGGACGCATTAAAAAACCTCAGGTAGTTGCATGGGTAGACTTCCAAGGAGACTGAAAGCTCCCTTTGCTGGGAGATCTTTAGAAAGGAAAGTATTTAATGAATGCCTTAGTTAACGACTTTTGAAAAATGAACAACTATTTATCAAGCACCCTCTGTGCTGAGCCCCGCAGCATTGACAGATTTGCAGAACATCAGGCCAGTGGCAGCAGGAACCGAGGAGGGGGAGGGAGAAGTCAGACAGGCAGGAAGCAGACCAAGTTCAAAGTGGCTGTAGGGGTAGGGCCACTTCCTGGCTGGGCGCTGTGACCCCCTGACGCCCCCTGCTTCCTGAGCTGGGACAGGTCCTGCCAGGGGTCTGGCTAGACAGAGAGCAACGCATGGCCCCTGGTGTGCTGGTGAGGGCACCGGCTGCCCTCCAGCCTGGACATCAGAAGCTAATTCCGGCTCCAATTGCTTGCAACTGCCTCTTTGGGATCCCACTGCAAGGAGGGGGGCAGGGCCGTCTCGCAGAGTTCCTTCCCATCCTGTGCTTCCTTGATTCCCAGCTACCCTGGCTCGCAGGAGGATGCCGGCGAGCCTTCTATGGTGGGCCACGCATGCCTGAGCAGGCGTCCGAGGCCGGCATCCACTGTCCCTCCCCCAGCCTGGCAGATAGAAAGGACCAGCACCCAGGGATCCTGGAATACACATGGCATCTTGGCAGCCAGCTCTGACGGAGGACCAAAGAACAGCTTGCCTGGGCTGTAGGAAGTGACACAAACCCTAATTGCACTTGTTGGTTTGACTTCACTGCTCCTCCCCAGCCCGGGTTGTTTTTCCAACCAGATCTTGTCCCTTAATACCACCCCTTCTGCTCATGTGCTCCCATATATTTGTGCGACTTCTGTCTCACTTGCTGTGCTGCCCATGGGCCCTCCCTGTCCCCGGGACCTCATCTCCAGCCCCCGAACCCAGAAGAAGGGAGGGCACGTTTCTCCTCCTTGTCAGTTTCTGTCCCATGCCCACCCCCCGCAGGACACTAAGGGCCCTTTCAGAAAAAGAGCAGGAGGCGTGTTGGAAGCCCAGCGTGGGCTTTGCGGTCACCACTGAGAGCTGCGAGAGAGGAAACATGCTACCCCTAGACCAAAAAAAACTGCAGGTTTCGAGAAGCTCATGATCGATCTCCACCCCTTCCTATTTCCTGGTGCTATTTCCTTGGATTTGCTCCAGCGGGCTGACTCCTCTCCAGTTTGGGCCCCTCCTCTGCCTGGTACCCAGATCCACGGGTTGGCTGGAAATGCCTCGCTCTGAACTTGTCTGTGGCCCTCGTACAGCCGCTTTCCATCTCTGCTGTCATGGCCTACTCAGTGTGTTCCCGGGAGGCCACTGCTTAAAGGCCAGGGCAGGAGGGCAGGATACACGGGTACTGGCTTCCAACCCTCACCCTGACCTTGAGAAAGTCAAGGTGCCACGCTTGGTTAGCCATCTGTACGACGCAGGAGATTAGAAGCTTCACTCAGAATCCCATTAACATTTCTGGACTGTGCAGCTCAGAATCCCCGGCCCGAAGACTGGGTGAGGCCCGGACCAGGACAGTGTCTGGGGGAAGGGCAGTATGGGAACATTGGTAGCATTCTGAAGTCACCTGGGAAAAAGGAATGCCCTCTGCATTCAGCAACTGTCCATCCTGGGATTTGAAGTCACCACATTTTAGGAGGAGATGGCTTTTCTCATGTCACCTCTGTTACAAGAAGACAGCTGTCTGTAAAGATTGTCTGCTGGGTACCTGCTTGGGGAACCCCGGATATCTGGGGGTGTCTGCCACGGGCCACAAGGCAGTGATGCCGACACACAGTGCCTCTGGTGGGGGCTGCCGGAGCCATCCCCCCCACCCCCAGCCTAGCTACCGGAAGTTCTGAAATACCTGGTCTGGTATCCGTTAAGAATTGAATCATAAAACAATCCAAGTTTCCAAACATAGGGGACAAAAGAAATAAATACGGTATATCCGCAAGGGGAAATATGATCCAGCCATTAAAAATCATGCCGTGATCCTCTATTTACTGAGGTTGTAGGGACCCCTATTCTCATACGTTACCGTGGACAGTACATGTTGGTATAACCCCCTATAGGTTACATACACAAAACAGACAGACGAGCTAGCCAAGGGGGGTATCTGGCTGTGTATTAATATGACAGAGTCAATCGTATCTCTAGTTCATATATTTAGGTGCAAACCACAGCGGAAAAATGAGAAAATACTGTGAAGAAATTAAATAAATTTGAATATACCAATACAATGGAATAGTCCTTCTTTCCAAAAAAAGAAGGAGAAAGTTCTCTAAGAGCTTCCAGAAACTGGCAGGGGGATGCTAAAAAGTGTGGAATAAGATGTATGATATATTGCAAATATGGAGGAAAAACGAGAATGTGTTTCATAGTTGCTTATATATATTTGTTCATATATAATTGGTAAGGACCCACTGTAACAGGGGTTTCCATTGTGGTGATGGTGGTGGTGGAAGGAAGAGCCTATAGGTGAAAGACAAGGTGTAGGAAGGAGAATTCTCACTATCTAGATACATAAATAGGTACTGACATATACACATATGGACATACGGGTGTAAAATAAAATTTATACATATAAACCTCATTGAGGTATAATTACCTCAATATTATTAAGATACATATATTATTTACCTCGATATTATTGACATATATATATTCATCAATCATATATCAATACATGTTATGAATGCCTCAATACATGTGTAAATAATACTCCAATAAAGCTTATATATATATAGTAAATATATATGTAAAATAAAATATATAGAAGTACATAATATACAAAATAAATACATAGTATATTTAGGTAAAATAAAGTTTATACAGAGAGAGATGTCCTCTACCTCAATATTATGGATCAATACATATATTACTGTATATCAATATGTCAATACATATGTTATTGTACATGTATTAGTATTATTGACATAGAAAATCTCTCTCTATATATAAACTTTATTTTACATAAATATACTATCTACATTTATTTTATATGTCATATATTTACAGATACTTTGTTTTACATATATATCTACCATATTATATATATAAACTTTATTGAGGTATTATTTGCCTCCTATAAAATTCACCCATTTTATTTTATTCTATTTTTAAAGATTTTTATTTTTTTAAAGTTATCTCTATACCCAATGTAAGGTTCAAATTTACAAACCCAAGGTCAAAGTCACATGCTCCAATGACTGAGCCAACCAGGAGCCCCGAATTCACCTACTTTAATATACAATTAAACGATTTTTAGTAAATCTACTAAATTTAGTAAATCTACCACCATGATCCAGCTTCAGAAAATTTTCATCAGTCCAATAAGATCTCTTCGGTCCATTTACAGTTACTCTCCATCCCCGACCCCAGGCCTACACAACCACTAACCTACTCTTTGTCTCTATAGATTTGCCCCTTCTAGACATTTCATACAAATGGCATCATACAAAATGGGCCCTTCTGGGTCTGGCTTCTTTCCCTTAACACAGTGTTTGTGAATTTTGTTAATGCTGCAGCCTGTGTGGGTACTTCTTTCCTTTTTATTGCTGAGCAATATTTCATTCTATGTATATACCACATTTTGTTTATCTATTTGTCACAGGAGAGGTATCTGAGTTCTTTCTACCTTTTGGCTATTTTGAAAAATGCAGTTATGAATATTCATGTACCTTCGTGTGTGTGTGTGTGTGTGTGTGTGTGTGTGTGTGTGTGTGTATGTGTGTGTTTGGAACCATGTGAAATAACCTACACAAAATTTTAATATTGCAATATATTGTTTAAATGGCACATGCAATCTTATAAAAAAAAAAAGTGGCACGTAGGGTGTATGTGCACACAGGCACACAGAATGATTTGATTCTGTTAAATAATTAAATAAGTACATAAAAAAGATTAGAAGGCAGAAAGCTAAAATGTTAACAGTGTTGTCTCTGGGTGATGGGATGGTGGATAATTTATGTGTTTGTGTGCTTTTCTGTACTTCGACAAATTTTCTACTGTGAATATAAATTACTTCTGTAATCGGAAAAAGACCACAATGTTATTAGAAGGAAAAAATACACCCTTCCCATTCAATTTCTCCTGGGTCTTCACCTCTCTGTGACAGAACCGTGCCCTCGCCATCGTCCACAGTAGGGGAGGGGAGGGAGCTGCCCTTCTCTCTCCTGCACGGCGCTGGTCACAACATCCGGAAAACTGCAGATCCCCAATAAATGCCAATCAATGGTGGGGGCCTCGAGATCGGTCTCCATGGCGACCTGACAAGGGCGTGACACTGCGCTAGCGCGGCCCCAGCATGGAAATGGCCCAGCAGGAAGAAGGCCTGCCTCGAGCAGCCTGAGGCTGCCGCAAGACCATGCGCCCAGTGGGATCGGGCTTCCTAAGGCTCCAACAGAGGGACAGCTCTTCAAACGAGGAACGCTGAAAAGTCTCAACTGATCACCCTAATTGTGGGGTTCCTTGAACTGCCATTTCTACGTACTTCCACAGCTGCAAACAGATGTCATGATTCAGTATTTTTAAGAACTACATTTAAAAACTAAGTGTCCTTCCTCTCTGCCTACCCTGTGCCTAATTTCGTCGTCCTGCTTCACAATGACTCACTAGTCTGCACCAGGCCTGCCCCTCACATTTGCAGGACCAGGAACCAGAGAATATTTGGAAGTCGGTATCTCACACGTCTGAAGATCTGAAAGTTAGAAATCAAGCTAACACTGTGAAATAGAGTACATCCTATCCTCCTACCCTGTTAAATATATTTTCAGAATGAGCTGGAGGGCCAGGTGAGAATTTGGGTGTCTCAGGCTCCTTGGAGTTGTGAGCTGCTCCCCTTCTCCTTCCCACAGCCAAGGGGGCCTTGTACACATACGTGTGTACACCCAGCCTGCACCATGCCACACTCACACTCACACTGCCCTAAACAGCAGCCAGCCCCTTGGCCAACCCCTGGGCTTCTCAGTGTATATGCCTGCAGGACAGCCCGCCCTTCGGAGGAGAGCAGACCAATGGAGACGTGTGCACATGGTGTGGAGATGGGCGAAGTGTCATCTTGCTGAGGAATTCTGGGTGAGGCAACTACGACCTGACCCAGAAGGGGAGTGAGGCCCAGGCTCTACGTGGTCACTTCCCATGGCCCTCGGACTGGCAGCAGCTGAAGGAGGGCCCTGAAAATTATGGGGTCCCTCTTACCCAAGACTAAGAGATATCTATCTTCCTGCCAGACTGGGTTTCTCAACCTTGGCACTATTGACATTTGGAGTCATATAACTTTGTTTTAGGAGCTCTCAGAAGTACCTACCAACCAAAAATGTCTCCACGCATGTCCCCTGGGGGACGAGTCACCACGGGTTGAGAACCAATGCACCAGACTGTGAAGTTCTTGAGGGCAGGAAATAGGACTTTCACGTCGATGTTCAAAGGGTGAATCAATGAACCACCATCTTTGTTCATGGCCTCAGAAACGCTCTGGAAAGACCCATTTCTCCCGGGGAGGACTGTGACGTCCTGGTGCCAAAGAGCTCCTCACAACAAGCTGAGAGCAGTTCTCGATCCCCGGGCCGTACGTGATAAATCTGGGGCATGAGTAAAAACGACAGGAGACAGGGAAGAACACTGCCACGCACCCAGGCCTCCACACCTCCAGGGAGCTGCCTGATGTGTACACAGCGTTAACCCAAGGGCCCGTAAGGCATTATGCTCTTCATAGTACAATCTTCCTCTACAAAAACCGTCCAGGTCAGCAGTGTGAGGGAGAGGCCAGGGTCTCTAAACTTCAACAGACACAGACACGTCTATGTGACCTGGTAGACACTGCTGAGCCCCAGATGTTCCTCGGACAGATCCAAATGTGATACACCAGGAGGGCTAGGACGCGCACAATGGGACTTCTGGCCTGCAAGGTGCGGACTGTAAATTCCTTTCACCCCCCATGCCACTCATCCCACTCTCTTTCACCAGCGGGATTTTGCAAATCCTCTTCGTGATGAGTCTCTTCAATCAGCCAAGAGTGCTTACTGCTACAGCACACCCATGCTCCTTCTCCGGAGCAAGCAAATGTCCACCATTCAGCTTTCTTCATAATAGATGAAGTCCGTGTGTATTTCCCATAGTCCTAGCAACAGCATATCTGCATCGGCAGCGGTATGTGCACGAGGACCTGGGGTTCGGATGGAAGCCCTACACTTGGAGCAAAGTGCCGGACTGGTATCGTTCACTGACACCAAAGAGACTCTGATTTGAGCATCTGCTTGTGCCTCAGTTTCCCTACAGCAGCATGGCTCAAAATGTGGTCCGGACATGCCCGGCGGCCCCAAGACCCTACCAGGAGAGCCATGTGTTAAAGCTATTTCCCTAGGAAGGTCTAAGGTCTACTAAGGTCTACCGACATGATCTTGGCATTTTTTCACCCGCATTCTCTCATGAGTATGCGTGGAGTGTTTCCAGTGGCTTCCTGCCATGTGATGACATCGTCTGATGGCTAACTGGAAGGTGTGTGTGTGTGCGTGCGCGCACTTGTGTTTCTAAATCTTCCTCAGTTCTGATTTCAACTGCAATAAGTAGAGATGGATATAACCCACATAAACAAAAGCTCTTTGGGGTCCTCATAATTTGTAAGGGGTCCCGAGACCAAAAAGTCTGAGAACCACTGCCCCAGGGCAGCGACGCTGGTCACACTTCTACATCACTGAAAGCGGGCAGTGGAGGAAAAATATTTGGAAGACCTTTCTGAGACACAGAGTAAGTTACCGAGTATAAAAATAAGCACATTTTCAGAGTTTTATAACAGGGGTGTCTCTGTGACATTTTAGCTACAAAAATGTTCTCTAGGTTCTTCTGGGTGGAAAAAAAAGTCTAGAAAAATGGCAAAAGTATTAATATTCTCAATAAAAGCAAGACATGGTAAACACAATATTGCTTGTTGAGAGGCTTACCGATGATCCGAACTGCACTTGAACTAGCTTCACCTCAACGTCCCCAACCTGACAAAAATGGGTTCCATTCATTTGCATCTCTGAGAGTGTCCGGGGCGTGCAAAAACAATTAGAGGCACAGGGACTGAGAGCACATTTGTATTATTTGTGGAGAGAGAAGGGAGAGCATCTGAAGCCTGTCATTTTTAATTTAACTGCAATTCTGAGATTATCAGTGGATTTCAATTACCCATGCTATAGAATCAGGATGTGATTAGCAACAAGAGGCACTTTTTTTAAAAACACCTAAATATTGCTGTCCAAAATAAACAGATGAAAGACCTCATTCCTTCCAGCTCTAACACCAATCCCTCCATCACTTCTGATTTTCCCTTTATAAATTTCTTTACTTCCTTTCTTCTCCTGCCCGCCCCCCCCCCCACGTAACATTGATGGTATCTTCTTGCCCCTCCACCCCCACCCAGGTGCGAGGTATTCTGAACACAGGGCATCACTCACTGGCCCAGCATACCTACAAGAGGCCTATGACAGTTGCCTCCATTTTGCAAACGGAACAACTGGGAGACAATATCCACCATGTTGAAATAATATCAACATGGCCAACTGGTGGCCAGGCCAAAACCAAAGTGCTTCACACCCATCCAGGGGCCATACACAGCCTGGTGGGCATGGAAGGGGGTGGTGGTGAAGGACAGGCCGAGATCCTTCAAGAGGAAGAGATAACTCCTGCTTTCTGCACCAGCCATTTCTAGAAATTGCCTCCACCCAACTCCCATGTCCAAAGACTTGAGTTTTCTTAATTAACATAATAACAGTAGTAGTAACAATAACAACAATAAATAATTCAAGGAGAGGTCGACAGCATGTCACCAACAAGAAAAGTTTTACCAGTTCAAGGCTGGGGCAGATAAATAATGGAACGTCAACTACCATCTTAAGCCTGGACACTTCTCTACAGCCTGCTTCCCTCTTCTGTGCTATAAATAATTCAGAGTTTTCTTTTTTCTTAAATATCACAAAACCAAGTCAGAATCTTTATGTGAAGGATTCTGCTGTGTCCCTCTCTCCCTCCTCCTCTCCCTCCCTAGCCAGCCCAGGCAACTCCCCAGAGAATGACCCCTCAAGCTTTAACATTTATTCTTTGACATTTCAGACTATTTGTTAGGCAGAGCTGCCTTCTTGAGATCAAAGTCGGAAAATCTTGCCGAGAACTCCCGCTTGGCCCTGTCCAACTGTGACAGAGAAGGTCTATTAACCCCCAAGCATCTGCTTCCTTCCTCATCCAGAGAAATCCACCAACCCTCACGGGAAGGAGCAGCCTTCTCTCTCTTACTTCCCTCCCCTTGCCTTCAAGCCCCCCAGCATCTCAGGAGGGGGCAAAGGTGCTCCTCCCATGTGATACACAAAGATACTCAGCAGGGAGAGATGGAGCCAAGAACCCAAAGGTGTGCCCACCCGGAGACAATAGCGATTCATGGGGATATTGCATTTGGGGCACGTGTCTAGTTTGCATCTGAGGATTAGCGAGCTCAGGAACAAATATGGAACAAGGAATGGTAACTTACCCCGAGACATTTTGCTAGTGGAGGTGCTGAGACTGGGCTCCAGGTCTTCATTGCTGTGTCCTACCACTAGATGATGTCTCCTCCACCAGCCTAGGAGGGCAGCCAGCTTTAGTGCTGAAGTCTTATGCCCTTATGTGAGACGACTTACCATTTTCTTGTGAGATACCACAGTGAAGGTTTCCTGCTCTTCACAAGAGTATCTTCCCACCAGCTCGCAGAATCAGGTCTGCCTCTTTGCCAAGCAGAGGGCAGAAGTAGGGACTGAGCCTGCAGCTGGGCAAAAGTGCTAGGGTGTGGTTGTTCATCGTGATGTAAGGTCAGCGGTTGGTTAATATCCTGCTTCATTCTTTTTTTTAAAAAAAAGCTCTGACCACCCGATAACTCAGTGTTACCTAAAGTATGTGTGTCATTCTACTGACAGGTATTAAGTGAAGAGCATTCTATGTTTAATTAGATGGGGAAAGTCGTGGGATAAAAAGGTTCATTTAAAGCAGGACTTCTCAGAGCCTTTAATATCCTAACGTGTATTGTGACTCTATAAGAGATTGGCTATTCCATGCAACGTTCTCCAAAGGTATTGCATGCTCTTAGCATCTCCTGAGACTCGAGGGGAGCATTGTGGCAACCAATGAAAAGGAGAGCACTTGATCCTGACAACATCATTTATGTAACAACTGGAGTGGGAGGAAAAGGTTTCTCTGCAAGTTGAGGACTCAAATTAAGAGAGAGTCACATTGCAAAAACTGCAGCTTTGCCCAGAAAACTGATCAATTCATGTGAGACAGCATTTGGTCAAGCGGTTGACCCACCGAAACTACTAAGACGGCCAAAAATGCCATCCTGAACATGCGGCGTGGGGTTACTCTGGTCCTCTTACCGACCACGTTGGCCATTTGGTATCAGAGGTACTTGGGGCCATTGCCTGTTACCGCAGATTTGCCAAACCAACAGCCATGGAGATGGAAGGATTCCATGAGTCATTCAAACAGGGACTCAGAATTTAAATTCTCCCAGGAAGGACATTCTCAGAATGCATTCTGCATTTGTGATGCCTCCTCTGCTCACCACTGACTATGGGAAGGAACGGACTCAAGCTCTCACTGGCCGGCTCGGCGTCTGGATCCCTCTGAAGGGAAAGGTTTCACTCCCAAGCTGCAGCCCCCAGATAGAGTCACGGACCCCGGCTGTGTCCTCCTGGCCAGACGGAGCTTGCGGAGACGGAGGCTCGTGACAAAAATTGCTGGGAGATTTCCCCTCAGGCTCTCTGTCATGTGAGCTTTCTCTCAGAGCTAACAGCGCGAGAAGCCGACACTTTGGTGTCCATAGAATACGGAGGCTGGCCTCAGCCTGCCTTCTGGTGTTTTCCTTCTCCCTGAGCTTGTCTGATGGAGGGCCTGGGAGCAGCACCTACATTTGTCCCATGGGACACAGACTTGAGGACTTGGGGACTGCTTGGCCAGCCAGTACTGAAAAGACTAGGGAGTGACAGACGTCTTGTAGGTCCAGAGGTCTCCTGCGTTGGGGACCTCAACCCTCTCAACTTCAAACTCAAGGGCTCTCCACGTCCTGTGTTCCCGACACCCTCAAGAACCTGGCTGTGCGAAGTAACTGTTTCCCCAGGCCCGCACGGCTGCTTTGAGCCACATCAGAGACCGCAGACAGACGTCCTTCCTGTGAGAGCACCCACGACCCCTTCTCCCAGCCCCACGCCCGCTCTTTCCCTGAGACGTCCCTTTGGGAGTCATACAGTATGACCTTCGGCCAAAAGCTGCTGCAAGCCTTGCAGAGTAAAGAACATGGCGTTGCAATCGTAAAGCAATGTCGCAAGCACCAAAACAGACCAAAAACTGGGGGGAGCTTCAGAGTAAAAGGAGGCGGCATCTCTCTGTGACAGAACTGTCACCGGGCCATACCCCTGACCGCAGTGAAATCGCTTTCCTGGGGACAGGTCCCTGCCCTTCTCGCGGCAGAATGAACTCAGGGACAAAGGAGGTAAGCCTGCGTCTTTTTAAGGGAAACAGGCCAATCGCTCCAGTGAGGTCCCCAAAGGCAGAAGCAGAGTTTCGTGTCGCTGCCGTGGCAACGGCTCGTGGGCAGCAGGAGCTGCGGGGACAGAAGGCCACGAAGCCCAGCTGGTTGTCACCATTAGCCACCAAGGCCCCCGGCGTTACTTACCGAAGTCAGGCTTGGCGGGGGTGCTGAGCTGACGTCACGTGACGCTCTCCCCGCCCCCCAAACTCCGATGAAGCCACAAACAAGGGAGCACAATCCTGGAACTCCGACCCTGGGCCTCCCGGCTCCTTGGTCTCCGAGTGGGGAGTGTTGCCCTTCCCTCCAGACCCTCGCACACCCCCTGACGCTGCTCTGACCGGGGTGCGGGGAGAACGGCTCAGCCTCTCTGCCTCTCGGAAAAGCCAAGCTCCCTTCTTGTCACGGCCTGCCTCTCCGCCCTTCGCCAAGTCACAGTTGGATTCCTCTACCTCCGAGAGGCCTCGCGCAGCTCCTGTCTGCAGAGGGGTGTGGGGAAAACTGCGACCCCGAGAAGCCCAGGGCCGTGCAGGGAGCTCGTGTGTCTCCTCTCTCCGAGACCTGAGACGGTGTCATCAAAGCCCTCAGCCAGGACCTCTCTGCAGCTCTGGCCCTTCTCTCGGAATTGGGTAATCCCGCTTCTCCCTCTACCCCACAGGGTTCCAGACGCCTTCCCAAAGCGGGCCCACGTGGCCTGGGTCTTGCCCCGGGCAGGAGACCTCTGACACAGAGCCGGAGCCAGCAGCATCCTCTGTGCCCCTGCGGGATCGATGCTTCCAAGGTCCTCCCACCTGCTGCTTCCTCCTCCAGGGGGGCCAGCAGGCTTGTCTAAGGCCAGCCCCAATACTTCCTCCTTCCCCCCCGTTCTGTCTCTCGCCCCAGAGCACACGGAACACTCGAGCCACACACTCCCGCGCCCCTGCAGGCCCAGCACGGTGGGGAAGATCTAGCCCTCCGAGGCGCACACCCAGATACCTCGTGATGGGAGGGGACGGGTCCTGATGGACGGGGCCAGAGTACAGAGACGCCGTGGACCTCCTCGCCATGCAGAAACCTCCCCGAGCCAGTAGGAGAGAACTAACTCCAAGGGGACCCTGGGGTCACGTCATGGAAATGTCACCCACCGAAAGGAGGAATTGGGATTGAAGTCCTACCCACGTGGATTTCAGAATCCTGATGGCATCTTTGGACCACCCCTCAAAAAAGCAGACAAGGGACCTTCTCTCTCGCCAGCACATCTCCTTCAAGTTACTTTTGGGTTCAAGCAGGGTTGAACAAGGAGTCTTAGTGAGCTCTGAGAGTGACACTCTCAACTCCAGGCTGAGGCTTTTTGGGGAGTGGGCAGTGCAGGGGTGCTCACGGGACTTCTAATGGCAAAGTGCAGAGCGAGAGCCACTCAAGGCCACGGGGGTCTGCAGGAGATTTGCCCACATCAGCCCTACCGAAGAGGGAGAAGGGGAGGGGGGAGGGGGCCCAGGCCTCCCAGAAAATCTGGCTGCAAACCAGGCTCCCTGTCCCTCCCTTGCTTCCCACTGCCCCCTCACCTCCTCCACTGCCACACTCAGGAGTTTCTGCCCTTCCTGGGGGAGCCCCAGAGCGGCCAGCAGCACCCCTGCCACTTCACCTCATTTCTCTCTCCCTTCTAGAACTACTCTGGCAGCAACGCATGAATCAAGCCGGAGCCCAGAGTCCCTGAACACCGAAGAACGAAGGCCCTCCGCCTAATCCCTGTCTGGCATAGCTCAGAAAGCTACACAGCAACAAAGCCCTCCTGCTCTGATCCGCCCGCGCCTGCCCCTGCCTCCGCAGCCTCGAACCCTCTCCTGGCCCTCGATGCCGTGTCTGCTCAAGCCCAGGCCTGACCTGCAGGAGCCGCGCCCAGCCGACCGAGGTGTCCCGGGCCTGTCACCGGTACGGAGGTCACACCTGTGCGGAGGTCACACCTGTGGCTGGGAGGTGGAGGTGAGGACACGGCTTCTGGAAACTCAGCTGCAGAAGGAATTCCTACACCAGAGGGAAGAGCCACGACGGCCCAGCGGCCGGCTTCTTGGCTTCCGCATGGAACATGCTCGGCCTCTGCTCTTTTCCTGGGTGAGAAGCACGTGGCTGAGCTTCGACACCCCGGGAGGGCTTTCGGACAGGACAAGAAAGTTCAAATGGGGGCGGGGGAGTTAGGCATGGGGCTGCCTTCCTCCCCCCACCTTCCTGCCTGGAGCTGCCCCCACCTGCCCAGAGCCGGGCAGCCTCGCCCACCCCGAGGATCAGGCATGTCACCCGGCAGGCCCTCCCCAAGATCAAAGACGCCACTGTCATCTGCTTGGCGATAGCGCCGTCTGCAAGCCGCGTGATAAACCTTAGACCAAAGACCTACCGCCCCCTCCGGCGCGCGGGGTCAGGAAATGCCAGCGTGGGCGAGGAACACAAACACTGTAGATATTCTTCTCCGGGGAGTCTTTAAAAATCACCCCGTTTGGGTGCTTCCAGAGGAAGGTTCAGGATGGCATCCAGCCACCCGGGCTAGATGCGATGGGGCTACAGCCCCAAAAGACTAGTTCGCCTCAGGAAGGCTGGGGCAAGACCACGGCTGTGCAGGTCCCAGGACTGCAGCCTTCCAGAAGCAGAAGACCTCAGGGCAGTCAGGGAGACCTCACATGGGCCCTGGTTCTGCCAGTCCCCAGCTGGGACAACCGGGGTTCTTTCCTGAGCTCCCTGGGTCTCGGTCTCCTCCTGGGTAAGGCCTGCCTGGCTCTGAGCCACTCTGCCTCAGGGACCTAATGACAGCATTCCGCGGGTGGGCCCCACTCTTCGGCGCTCAGTAACGAGTTCCAGGATCAGGCCACATAACCCTCGTGAGAGTCCGGTCCTCTCCCGAGCACGCCCCCAGGAGGCCCTACTCCTGTTTTCGCCGCTGTCTTTAAGCATAGAGTAGGCTCCCCACTCTTCGGGCTCCCAACAATAGGGTTCAGAACTGGAGCTCCTCGGCCGCCCCCTCAAGAATTCAGACCCAGAAAAGCATCCGGCGAGCACCCTGCATTCGCGGCCTGCATCAGCCGTGGACCTGAACGGCAGGACTGCAGTGCCAGCTGGAGTCCGAGAAAACCACTGTGAAATCCTGTGGGTGAGATTCCAAACCCAGAAGGCCTTGCTGGTCCCCCAAGCCTCCCTGCATGAAGCCAGGCCAAGCCAGCATCCTCCTGGGCTGAGTTCTGCTCTCTGGGTCGGCCTCGGGCCAGCTCGAACAGCCCCAGAGGCTCCAATGTTGGGGTAAATGCCTGGGACTTCAGGGCCCAGCGGGAAAGCGTGGAAAACAGGGTCCTGGACACTGAACCCTGCTCTCCCTTCCCGGCTGGTCCTCGTTCTGCCTGACTATGCTGCGCTCACCTACCACCAGGCCCTGTCTCCTCTGCTCGGCACCGCAGACTTTCTCAGCTCTCCTCAGACCTCACTCACAGCACGAGGCCTGGCCTTGCACTTCGCAGGCAAAACAAAAGCCACCAGAAAGCCCTCCTCCCCTTCCTTGCCCCCAAACCTCTAAACCCCCATCTTGCCTCTTGTCTCCTCCTGCATCGGAACAGCACCCCCCTGGCAGGGCTGGTACGCGCCCCTCCGAGCTGGGCGCTGTCCCTCCTCACTCTTCAGGGGCCATTTCCAGCCATCCCCTCTTCTCCCCTGCATCGGACACTCCATGCATTTGAACGAAGCAATGCTCAAATTTCTTACTAAAACTGAAAGCTCTCCCCATGGTCCCAAAGATCCTCCCATCCCTTGGGACATCCCAAGTCCAGCCCTGGAACCACAGAGAATAGGAGAGTGCAGAGCTGGGCCAAAGCCCTACCCAGGCCATTCTAGAGAAGAGGAACTTCCGTTTGGGGTGAGGTTGGGGGCGGGGCAGGGAGGCTCAAACTCGATTTCAATAGGAGGTTAAGTCAATGAGGGTCGGGAGAAAAAGCAGCACCCTAGCCTGACCGCTCCCGTTGGGACTTCCACCTTGAGCTCCCCCACCTTGCCATCACCTGCTGAGTAAACGAGCTCCCACAAAGCCTGCGGAGGCCCGGTGAAAGGTCCAATCCCACCCAGGAAACCGTCCTCAGCCCCTGTCCTCCACTCCCGCTCTGGACACCCTGCACACAGAGTCCCCTCCTCTCCAGAGGAAGACGTTGTAAGTTACACGCATGGCCACCGTTCCCGCCGGGTCAGGGCCAGGAACCCAGGGCAGACAGCCAAGCCCCGCTCGCTTACACGTGCTGCTCTCAGGAGGACCCCACCTCCGCCTCCCACTTCGGGTAGCCCACGGGAGACCTGGTGGAGAGCCTGGCCCACCTGAGCGTGTGAGCGCGTGGCCGCGTGGATGGGGCGCCCCTGAGTGATCAGCAGACGGGCCTACAAGCCCAAAGCCCCGTCTTCCTCCGGGCAACGTCACGTCAAGATCCGGGGAAGGTACAAAAGTGCTCCATCCGAGGGAGAATCCGAGTGACCCGCTGGTGCAAGGATCTCTCAGTTCTACGCGCAAACCTCTTACAGATGGGCTCTGAAGAAAGGATCGTGGTAAAAGCCTCAGCCGCTCAGACAACAGAACAGCCCCCCCAGCCGCCAAGGAGGCGAGGGTCTCCATGGCCTGAGCAGGGTCTGGAGGAGTCAGGCTTGAATCTCACTTCCGCCTCTTGTGCTGTGTGACCCTGGGTGAACCATTCAACCTCTCTGTGCCTCTAATTCGTCCTCGATAAAATGAGGAAACACTTCACTAGATGGACTGGACCTATCCGGAGGAGTCTCAGTGAAAGCAACCAATGCAACTGATTGTAAACATTTCGGGAAACAAGGACCGAGCTAAGAAACTTCTTTTAAGAGAGTATCGGTAAAATGAGGGGTGGGGCTGGGGGGTTGAAATGTGGGAATTTCTGTATCTTTAATATTCTTCACAAAGTTGCCAAATAAGAGGTCTGATGCAGTCATTTCATTAGAAAATAAAGTGTTTATTAAGAAACTATACACTGAACACTCCTATAAGTCTCTGTGGAAATACAACGCCCCATTGTCATAGCACAAGGTGAGAAAATGGCAGAATAAAAGATGCCGGGATGGATGGAGCCTGGCAGGCTGGAAATGAGGTAATGATTTACAATAATTAAAAACACATCATCCTCAAGCTTACTCCTTAAAGCCACACTCCGAGGGAGGCCCAAAGGGTCAGCAGGACACGATGGGGACCAGCCTGACACGAAGCAGTGGGGGGCGGGCTGGCGGGGAGCTGGCAGGGGCTAGATACACACACACCTTGAGGCCCTGGAGAAAACCTGAACCCCCACACGATGCTCTGGACGCTACGGTGTCTGGGAGGCCAGCCCCAATATGAGCTGAGAATGTGGAAAGCTCCGTGAATTTTCAACCCCTTGGGGGCATCTGCAGAATCGGTGGGAACCTGGCACAAAGAACCACCATCCACAGGACCCAGGAAGGAGGACCTTCGGGGGGAAGCTTGGTTCCCGTGTAAATGTGCCGAAACCAGAGAGAATCTACTATCTCCTGCTGTGCGTCACCACCCCAAAACGTAAGTGGGTTAAAAACCACCACCGTTGTGTCCTACAAGCTCCCCGTGGGAGACGCCCCCTGCTTCATGCTCTCCGCCATCAAGGGACGGCCTGTGCTGACTTCTCGCCACGGAGGTACCCCAGGTGGGAGCTGCTGGGCCAAGCCCGGCGTCCCCTCGGCCAACAAGGCAGCAAATCTGGGAGCGGTTCAGGCCCTACAGCTGTGCCTTTCCTATGGAAGCAGGGCAGAGGCGTCCCCTTCCCTCTCCTCAGTGGGTCGAGCTGGAAATGGGAGGAGCAAACCCCCTTTGGGAGAGGGCGCCACGGAGTAAGGCATGATCGAAGCAAGCAAAGGAAACACACACATTGACCGAGAACAGGTAACACTTCCACTGGCGCCATGAGAGGGGCTGGAGGAGGCCCAGTTTTCCTTCTCTTCCCCTTCAGTTCATCTTGGCCTTGAAATGGTGATTCCACTGGGTTCCGAAAGTTCTGAGTCAAGTGAAAGTGGGGGGTACAGAGCCAATCCTGGGATGAGGGACTGGCAGGAAGGGCCTTGGCCCCCGACTCCCTCGGTCCCTTGTGGTCCTAGGAGGATGGCCCATTCACGGGCAAGACCTCCCATAGCAAAAGCTTGTCAGGACTGCAGATCTAGGGCCAAGGAGTTTTCTAATATCGCACTCACTGTGAGCCATTCCAGACAGAAGAGGAAGGGAGGGGGGAAAATGTGTCCCAAAAAATTACGGTTTTCTCCACCAAAAAAAAATTTTATATATATATATATATATATATGTATATATATAGAGAAAAAATGATTGGTTTCCATTCTTTCCTCTGAGACCTAATCTGGTGCCAGCGCTCGGGCCTGGCTCCCCTCTCTCACCGCGTGGTCTCCGCCTCCGCTTAGCCGCTCTTCCCCACTGGAGGCTGCAGGGCGATGAGGTCGCTAAGAGGACGGCCTGGGATCCCAGGGAGAGCCGGGGAGACCCCACGCTTCCAAGCAGGGTAAGTGAGGCCGGAGCACGGCTGGACTTCGTCAGGCTTTCTCGTGCTGGTTGGTGGTTTTGGTAAAGCAAGAGAATGGCTAGTGTGTTTTTTTAAAAGATGGTTCTTGGTGCACAGGTTTTTAACTCTCTTTATTGGCTCTAAAGATGGTGGCAGGAGCTGCCTCGGAGGCCGGGGGAGAAAGGAGCACAGTGATGACTGAGGGAAAGGGCAGCCCTGCCAGTGGCAGACGGGGGACGACACCCGTCTCGGTGGCGTGAAAGGGGTGCAGGGGCACCGGCGGCTCATGCAGTTTCTACTTAGCATCCCCAGATCCAAAGAGAACAGCGCCTACAGCTTCCCACCTCTCAGAGGGCCCGGCCTACCCAGGTGACATCAAAACAGGGAGGCTTAAAAGGAGTTTTTAAAAGCCATGACGTCCTTTGCTGAAATAAACACTGACATCC
This sequence comes from Potos flavus, assembly GCA_028534135.1. Lineage (NCBI taxonomy): Eukaryota > Metazoa > Chordata > Mammalia > Carnivora > Procyonidae > Potos > Potos flavus. Next base: position 5,975,947 of record CM052896.1, on the reverse strand, counting down.
TCAACATAGATGCCATGGTTAAGAGGCTTGGAATGTCCGGGAAGGCTTATTGGATTCAACATAATTTCTCTGAAACCTATAAAAAACAAAAACAAAAAAACAGAAAAACAGAAAAAAGCAAAATAAAGCAAAAACCAAAATCCCCTCCCCCAAAGAAGATCGAAACTAGGAGGGGAAACAGAGCGGGAGCTTGAAGGGGCGGGGGAGGGCGGGGAAGAACTGGAGACATGGATACAGATATATACTGGAAACGGCCAAATGAATTGTCAGCAAAGGGGAAGGCCAGGAGGAGGGGATTAACTTAAAACCAAGCATGGTCAGAGAAACTAGAAACACTCCATTTTGCTGCAGCCTCCACTGAACCGAGGAAGGGGAGTGAGCAAACTATTCCGGGGGCTTGGCCTTGGCTTGTCACGGCAGAGCGGGAGCGGCCTCGTCTAGTTGGGAGGAGCCCCTGAGGATGAGTGGATAGGGAGATGGGGAAGGGACATACCCCTACGGTCCCTGGCGGGGCAGAGGGTGGGAGGGGCGCGTTCTCAGAACTTGCACTGTTAAGGGAGAGTAGAGGGCCACTTCTAACCCCGGGAGCCAGAATCCTAGACACTACCTTGACCACACCCGGGGGGTAGGAGCGCTATTCTTCCAAGCCTGCCAGCTCTTTCTTGTGGGCTTTTGGTTTCATTTACCAGCTCAGTGGAAAGTTTAGGAAATAACGGTTGCCCTTCTGGCCGTATCATAATGCCAAGTCTTATAGGGGATAGAAACGTTGTGGAGCAATGACACTGGTGGCCACGTGCATGACAGCCCAGCTCCTGTCCGGCCACGCTGCCTGAACTGGGATGTGCAGGGTGTCCAGAGATGTGGGTGTTCCTGATCCAATCTCCAGACGGAGGGTTCTCACCCCCGGATCTCAACAATGTCTGTAAAATAACGTCTGTACAGTGTGTGTGTGTTTTTACGTGTGCACGTGCAGACAAGACAGGAGCAGGAGAGCTACGTGCAGGCATGTGAAGGGCACGTGGGCAGCTGGATGTTGGGGACACGATGGGAACACACCTAGTTGGTTGCACTGAGACTCTCCCCTCCTCCTTCCCAGATCAAAATACAGTTGAGTCACGTGGGCGCTGGGAGCCCTCCATCCGCACGGACCGGGGTCAGGTCCGTGAGGATAGAGGGAAGCTTCCTTGTCTCTGACATCACATTTAGAGAGAGGTTCGGCCTCAGGATAAGAAGCAGTGATAACCCGGGACGAGGGCTCTCTTGGGTCTGAGGTGGAAGGGAGGGCAGGTCGCTGGTCTGGGCAGCCTGCCCAGAAGGTGTGTGACGTCACCGTTCCCACCTGGGTCACGGTCCCCGTTTCTTCCCACACCCCTCACCTTGGCCCTATGACATAGCCTCCCTGGAAGAGTCCTCTGACCTAAGGGACTTTAGAAGCAATGCCATACGGGGCGCCTAGTCATCCCTCAGTCCTTGGGGACATAAGGAGACTCCACGAGGTCTTAAAAACCTAAATTGGTTGGGGGAGGGGTCTCTACTGCATACAAAGACGTCAAAGGAGGTAACTCACCATGTGACCTTGGGTAAGACACTTCCCCACTCTGGACCTCAGGTTCCTCATATATATAGTGAGTTGATGAGACTAGATGATCTCTATTGTCCTTCAAGTTTAATATCCCATGATTGTCTATGTTTGAAAAGACCCCTGGCAGAAGAGGCAGACATGGGGGGAATTAATGGTCAGTATTGAGCCCCAGGTGCAAAAACATGGGGAAGTAGTTTCCGTGGGCGCGGTGCCCGAAACGGAAGCCCGGGTTCCCTGCTCCTGTAGTCCGCACTGCCTTACCCGTAGGGGCCCTGGCTTTATTTTATGCATAAAATCTAGATGACACTGTCCTCTGCGTATCGCACAGTGGCCTTCAAGAACTGTAGCCGGGGAGTCAGGGAAGATCTGCCATCACCATGAACTCTGTCCAATCCTTTCCCTGACATGCTTGCCCCCCAGTCCTCTTCTTGGGCCCGAGCCCCCTGAGCTTGTGCCGATCCCTGCCATTCTGGATGCCATTCTCAGGACAGAAGGATGATTCTTATCACTTGGATGATGACCCTGCAGGTCCCAAGACCCTCTTTCTGGCCCCTTCTCTCTCTCATAAAAAATTCAGCTCATCTCCAAGAGGAAAACAGCTTGATAAGGGGCAATAAGGAGGAGATGGGGTGGGGAGGGGGGAAGGTTGGCGAGTTTGGTCCCTTAAAATCTTTTTTGCCTTAATTAGGGCATAAACAGAACAACAAACGCTGTTGGTTCACTAGACCCGAGCACTACAGCTCCTCTGAAAGGCAGCACGTTCTAGCCTGATGGTGAAACCTCCTTTGGAGGCCTCGCAGTATCATGGGCCCTGGAAGGCTCCATGTCGGATCCATTAAAGGCAGGGGCCAAGCCTGCCTCAGCCCCTGCCAAGGTCCCCAAAGCTGCCTCCGTGAACATGAGCCTTTTCCCATATTAGCCAGGATCTGAAGTTTGTTTTCTCTGGAACTCTTTCCCAGGTGGAGCCTTTCCAAGATTCTAAGTGCTGAATCCTGATAGCATAGAAGGCACCGCTCCAAGGTCCTCCATTCCTCCCCCTCGTGCTCAGAACAACCCTGGAGCAGGAAGCAATGGGCGTCTGCTTGGGGGAGGGCAGCGGAGACCAGGACCACCATGGACACTGACCGGGAAAGGCCCAGATGGCGAGAGGGAAGGCTGAGGAGGGACCAACCCACCTCCAGAGAAGGCCTCGCCCACCCCACCGTCCCCCCGGCTCTGTGCCGAACCTTTTCCTCCGTCTGGTGACAGCCAGGCAGCACAGAGCTGGCTGCAGGCCCTCCGTGACTCGGAGCAGAGCGTGGTCCTCGGGGACTGTCTAGGTATGGTTTCCTGAGCAGCGAGCCGGAGACTCGGAGATCGTTTTGGGAAGGGAGGGGAGTGGGAAGGCAGGCTGGGGGAGAAGGGGCACTGAGCACCCACGGTACCGGGTGAAAATACTGGAACCAATCCCACTGGGCTAAAGCAGGTTAAATCTTCCAAAGCAAGGCCTTCAAGAGTCACTGCAGCAGAGAAGGGCCAGCTCCGAAGGCCGCACAACACAAAAGGGGGCTAGACCTCCAAACCTCTCCGTTTTCCTGACAGCCTTGGAGATCGCAAGCACCCACCCCTCTCTAGGGTCTCACCCCGCCCCCACTGCCACGCACTGGCCTTGGGAGCCCAGCGCCCCCAGCTTTCCACCAGCAAGAGCTTTCCTGCCTCTCCTGCCTACACACTCTCCTGCGGCTTTGGGTTCTCAAGGCCTCCCTTTCTGTCTCTGCTTCTTCCTTTTGTTATCTGACATGATCATTTTATTACCTAACTCCATAAAGTGGTTTCGGTTATGGCCTTGATAAAAGGCCCAAGACCAAACGGTGCTCTATTGGGTTATTTTCCAGCATTTCCTCTTCAAATGTATTCGTTTGTCATCTTCGAGTTGCTACATCACACTGGTGCTTAGCGCTTACACGGTGTCGGCTGCGAGGAAAGCACTTTAGACTCAAGAGTGGGCTGAAATGCACAGGAGTCCTGGCACCGAGGTCAGGGCTGCCTTCGCAGGGACCCGGAGACACAGGGCAATTCAGATCCTTGTCCAGAAAGTGAGAGCAGGAGGGGGCAACGGGACGGACATGAGGGTGAGGAACCCACTCTGCACCCCGCCCCAGCCTCCCCATCTTTCCCCAAGGGCTAAGAAGAGGTGAGATGTTTTGAACTATGCTGCAGGAAGGCATGGACTGAAGAAGGCAGGCCCCAAGCAACGTCCCGCTGTAACAATCCTACCATCGGATGCATCGCTGAGCCCCCCCGGAGCCCAACGACCTATGGAAGGTAACGGCGGTACCAGGAACTGCCAACAGCTAATCCAGTGTCCCTCGATATCTTTAAAAGGCTGCTATTACTAACTCCATTTTAAATGCGGGAAAGCAAAGACTCAATCAGGTATTTTAAAAAACCAACCAACCAACCAAGCTCACTTTGTGGCAGAGTCTGGTATTGAACCAAGCTCTTCATGACCCTGGAGTCCTTATCATGAACTACTTTGCAATATGGCTTCCATTTGTTGAAAATCCATACCCAGGGAAAAGAGGCTGACACAGAAGTCAAGGCAGCTGTGGTAGGGACAGGGCTCTCTATGTGGCTCCCTCTGCAAGACCTGGATGGAGGGCTGGAGTGTTCCTGGCTCACCAACAGCCTCCCTAGCCAGGGAGAGGAACATCCCCATGCCTGCCCCCGCCCGCCGCCAGCAGGCGCCTGGTCTAACGGTTCCTGCTTCATTTTCCGCCCTGCCACAACCCCCCCTCTTACAGTACCACGTTGGATGCATTGGGACCTTCCAAGTAAGGCAACCCAAACTCCACCTGCACACGGACTCCTTCATTTTGGTGGTACTTTAGGGAGTTCAGTTCAGTTAGGAAGAATGAAAAGTAAACCCAACGAAAGGGAGATGCGAATGAGTTTGGAGAGAAGAACAATTACCCAGAACATGGTCACAGCCATAGCAAGAGTGTGGACTGAGAATACCCCTGGGACGCCCAGCCTGGCGCCGGGAAGAACTCTCCCCAGCACCCTCCCCGCGAAGTCACTATGTGAAAAATAATATACTCAGGAAAGAGTATATTATGGTAAAGACAAGCTCCCTCACAGACAGGTATCTCTAGCTTCATTTCCTTCTTGTGTGGTGGCCTCTCCAACGTCATAGAAAGAAGGTCACCAAGGAGTCCTAGCAGTCCTTGCGATAGGACTATGGCAACTTTGTTCTGTACCTTTGTCTCCTGCATTGTTTTCTATCTAAGTCCCTTCTTCTCCTGCCATTAGATTCAGTAGAAGGCGGATGGCAATGGCCCAGGTGGCTGGTATTAAAATGCCTAGCCTTGCTGGCCATGACCTAGCTTGCTTAAAATTCTCTTACGAGTTGCTTAAAATTCTCATAGCTCTTCTCCATTTATTCTGGGGTTCCAAACCTAACCTAGAGGCCATATGTAGCTCTAGGATGTGTCTTTTTTCAGCACAATTTCTTTTTAAAATTTTTTACTTAGTTGCCAACATTTAAAAACTTGGGAGATTTCACATTTAAAATTTCTGTATTTGTAGCTTCCCTTGAGAATCCAAGCGTTCTGGCAATGGTGGGCTAGCTATTTCTGCAGAGTGCAAGTCAGCTAGAGCAATGCGGTGGCCACTCAGTTTAGCTAGGGCATGTGCTCCCCACTTTGCCATATACTCCACCACGCCCTATTAGCCTCCACCTGACCCCTCCACTTACTTCCAGTACCTGCATGGTTTGCCTTAGCATTGGAGCTTAACGCTTGCAATAAATATGAAGCCGGCCCTAGGTTATGGGCTGTGCGTTAGAGACAGGGAATGCCATCTCAGCAAGCCTTGCTGACCGTCCCTGTCATGACCAAACCTACGTTCTCTCTGGTCATGATTAACAGTTAGAAAGAAGGGGCTGAAAACCTACATCCAAGGGACAAACTTATCTCGAGAGCAGAAATCATTCAGGAACTGAATTGCATGGGTGAGGGGGCATCGCTTTTCGAAACAAAAGTCCCAAAGAGGGGACGTGCTGAAGACCATTTACAACGCTGCTGTTGGGGGACAAAGCGACACTGTATCATCAGCTGGCTATGAGCTCCACGGTGCTTACGTGTACAAGGCCCCTGACCAAAGGCTGTCAAGGGCCACCTAGCAGGTCTCTTCATACAGTCGTCGTATTCCATGGCTCACGATTTGACCCAATTATCCCCACATTCCTTTTACTGACAAACCTGCTACAAAGGGTTCCAAAGGATACAAAAATGTCCTTGGAACTGAAATGTCCCTCCCGTAGGCTTCCTGGCTAGGAGTGGGGAACTGATTCCCCAACCTCAGTATGCAGTACCTCTTCTTATAAAGTTGACTTAATACAACTTGGAAAATAAACAGTGGGACTGCCCTGGTCCATGTGCCAAGTCTGGTCAGCTGAGCAAGGGGGCTGAGGCTGAATGTACCCCAAATGTGACTGGCTTGTGGAGTCACACCCACGGGAAGTCACAGTGAGAGGGCACCCACACCTGGGTGACACGAAAGGGCACAGAACGCAGAGAGCCTCAGACAACGGCCAGAGGCTGGTCCCTGAAGGAATCTGGAAGGCTCTTACGACTCTCTGCCAATGGACATGTCAAGGCTTGCATTCAGATGTAGGAGGATGTGCCCGGGGCTCCACCCTTGGCACCACAAAGATTGTCCCAACAGTAAGGGAATCTTGGCTGAAAGGAGTGAAATGTTAGTCCCAGAAAAAGGGAAATTCCTTCCACTCTAGCATGCGGATGAAGTGACCTCTTAAAATCAAAATATTCCATAAACCGTGCAGTAAAATTAGTCACATGTTCACCACTCTCAAAACTAACCACATAAAGGATGAGCTGTGGCACCAGAACATCTCTTATTTCACTGAGAGGAGAGGCAGCCTCAGGTATTAAAAATCTTCATCCTCCCACCCACTCCCTGAACTTCAAAATCCCTATCTCTATATTCAGCGTATTTTTTCCATTCTCGATTCTTTTTATTCTTTTCAAAAGTTTGAAGTATCTGAAAATACCTGAAAAGTCTAGGGTATAGCAAAACCATGTGCCCACCACCCATATTAACAACTTATAATATTCTCATATCTTCGTCCCAAATTTTGAGAGAAATAATACATTATAGCTACGGTTGAGAATCCAAATGAGTCTGGCCATGAAACTGTTCCTGTCTTTATCCCAAACCAGAGCTAAACACTTCCCTGATATAAAGGATTATCATTTCTAAGCATCTTTGAATAATTCTGCTACATGGCATATAACAGTAAGCAAATTATAGTATTGTTTTGCCTAAACAAGGGATATTTTCTAGATGTATCCATGTTGACCCTTGTAGCTCTCATTCATTAATTTTAACTGATGTAATCCACCATGTGAGTATACTGCAAATTATTTATCTGTTCCACCAACTAAGATTTGTTTCCATTTTGTCAATATTAAAAAAAGTTGCAATAAATATTACATAAGTCTCTTTATGTGCGTGTGGGAGACTTTCTTTAGAGCAGCAGTTGGCAAACTTCCTACGAAGGGACAGACAATGAATATTTTAGGCTTTATACAAATCATTAAATCTCTGTTGCTACTACTAAATTCTGCCATTGTAGTCGGAAAGCAGCCATAGACAATACACAAACAAATGACCGTGTTCCAATAAAACTTTATTCACAAGAACAGATGGGAGCCACATTTGGCTCTTGGCCCACAGGCCATCATTGGCTGACTTCTACTCTAGAGCTTTGTTACTCAAAGTGTGGGCATGCGGACCAGCAGCAGCAGCAGCAGCAGCAGCTGGGAGTTTAGTAAGAAAATGGAAAATCTCAGATCCCACTGAACTGACATCTGCATTTTAACAAGCTCTTTGGGCAATCTGTGTGCAAAAAATGTTTGAGAAGAATGGCTTTAGAGGATATCCTTATAATTTAGTGCTTGTAAATCTTTCAGTGTGTTCTTAAATGTTTCCCCAAGGTGATGGTACTAACTCGTATTTCTATAATCACTAAATGGGTGAACTTCTCACCCTGTATCCCCATATCTGATATTATTTGATGTGTGGTAGATGTTATCTCCTTGCACTTTTAAGGTACATTTCCCTGATCACTACTGAGGGTGTGCATCATCTCAGCTGGAGCTTCCTGACCTTTGAATTGTCTGTTCATATCCCTTCCTCACTGTATTCTATATATGCATATATGCATATATATATATATATATGTACATAAATGTGTATGGAAATATATGTAATGTCTATATACCTACATGTAATAGGTTGTTGTTCTTTTGGATTTGTATGAGTTCATTTATTCTGTATGCAAATTATTTGTTGGATACATGGGCTGAAATTATGTTCTTCTAGTCCGTGGTCTGTCTTTTAACTTAGTATATGGCATCTCATATAAATTTGTTTTTAAATTAATGTAGTCAAATGCATTAATCTTTCCATTTATGATATTCATAATCTATATCTTAAGAAGATTTTCCCTCCTCAAAGTCAAGTGATATTCTCCTTTCCTTTAAAAGTACTACATTTAACAATCTACCCTAGAGAAGAACTGCAAATAATTGACGTAGAGACTCCTCACTGAAGGAGGCGGAGCTTAACTCCCCACTATTAGTATGTGCTTTGCTTATTTAAGGTTACTTTCAAAGAGAATGGCAGAGGGGAAATGTGACTTCACAGCGGAGCATTCTGGCAAACCCTGCCTCAGCCAGGTGGTCAAGGTGAGCATCCTCAGCAATGCCATGTGACAAGCACAGATTTTGGATGTGATGTGATGAGAATGGCACCCGCCTCTGTGGTTTTCCCTCCTAAAACCCATGACCCAAATTGACAAACGTAAATTGGAAGACATTCTGCATAGAATCTGACCAACGCTGCTCAAAACCGTAAAGGTAATCAAGGACAAGGAAAGTCTAAGAAACTATCATAGGTCAAAGGAGGCAAAGAAAACATGATAACTAAATGTAATGTGGTGTCCTGGATGAGATCCTGGAACAGAAAAAGGACATATGAGGGGAAATCAATGAATCCGAATAAAGTACTGAGTTTAGTTAATAGCAATGTACTAATGGTTTCTTAGTTGCGACAAATGTATTACGACAACATAGGATGATTACAATGGGGAAGCTGGGTGAGGGGTATAAGGGAATTCTCTGTACTACCATTACAATTCTTTGTATATCTAAAACTACTTTAAAACAGTTCTACTTTTAAAGTTTACCCAGATTTCCAATGTATTTTGTGACTGGTATGTGGTAATACTATAGTCTTACTTTTTCTCATGTGGCTGTACAGAATCGTTCTTCACTTTCATACTGATTTGCAATGACATATCAAAAATACACACATACCCATATGTCTGTCTAGACTTATATATCAACATACATACACATGTATGTTTTCTGAGTGCTTAAAAAATATTATTATACTTCAGCCTCTTTCTCTTCCCTTTCTTAATTACAACTTTATAATGTCCTTTTGTCTACTACAACAAATCTCAATCTTGATCTTCTTTAAAAAAAATACCTAAGCAACTCTTTGTCTCTCATTCTTCCACATTAATTATAGAATAAGCTTATCAAGCAAGTGCCTTCAAAAACCCTGCTGGGATTTTTATTAAGATTGTATTTAATTTATAGAGTTGGGGGATAATCAACAACTTTATTATATTGGTTCTTATTCATGAAGAAGATATATGTTCCATTTACTATTTTTCTTTTGTATTATTAATAATGTTTTGTATTTTTACATAAAATCTTGCATATCTTTGTGAGGCTTATACTTTTTTAAGAGTCTCATTTTTTAAGCTCTATTCCATTTTTGGTATTGTAAATGAGATTTATCTTCAGTTAAATTTTCTAATGGTGTTTAGGGAATATATTGACTTTTGTTTATTGATCTTGTATTTGGAATTTTGCTGAACTCTCTAGTTAGTTCTATAGTTCTTTAAGGTTCTATGTAGGGTGATCACATCATTCATGATTAGGGCAGTCATCTATCTGTCTTTCCAATTCTTATATTTCTTTTCTTGTCTTATTGCATTGGCTAAGGTCACCAGAATAGTGTTGAATATAAGTCACAATAATAAATGTCCTTATCATTAATTTTTTTCCCCCATGTGTCTAATGCTTTTCAATTGTAGTTCATTTTGACTAGGAACATTTTTTTCCTTTTTTTTTTTTTCCCTTTTCCTTTTCCACTCATTGTCTAATGTTGTTATTACTGTTGCCTCCACCTGGGCACTTACAACGTCAATTTTGAACTAATCCTATCATGATGACTTGGGACCCCTACGCGGTAGTATTAGGGATATAGCAGAACATCTTCAGCTATTTGGGTGACCAAATTTAGTTCATCATCTAAAAGACTGTATCTTTATCCTCTCTCCCTGACTTCCTTAGAATCAGAGATTCCTATTTCCTGTACTCCCAGACGGGGAATGACAACATTAATTTTTTCAGACTCTTTTCATCAGCGTAAAAGTTTGTCCCCAGCCCACGACTTCAAGCAGTGAGTCTAGTCCCCAAACAACTGGGAGGACATGTAGTTCTGCAGATGCCTCCAGAGCTAAAGTCCCATCCCTACTACTTTTTGTGTCTAGACTTGAAGCCCAGCATGAGAATGGCTGTAACTCTGCTCATCATCTTTTATTTCTGTACTATCTCTGGTCCACCAAGTTATTTATCTTGTTGGCAGGCGGAGCTGGGGGAGAAGGCTAGGTAGGTCTTTTTATGTTCTTCTGTTGTTATTTTACGTTTGGAGCAATGGAGGTGCACTAAAGCATGAACTCATTATGAAAGTAACTATCTTGACCAGAGCCCAACTATTTTTCTTTCTTTCTACATAAGAGAAAACACATATTTTCCTTGTTTCCAAAGCTAACCATTTAACTGATGCCTTCAATCCTATCTCCAACTTCCTTCTTCAATTATATCCTATCTCTAGCATCTTTCCTCTCTCCTGTTCTATTCTTCTTTCTGCAGAAATCTATATATGGTCACACCTCTGTCATTTGGTATGTGCACATGTATCAAACCCAGACACAGACTCCTAGACTTACAACCTAAATGGTGCAGCAATGCTCTCCACTCTTCTATACCATTTGCTATCATTCCACATCCTTAGTTCCTTTGGACACCAACATTTTGCAAAATTTGATTCCAACCGTTAACACCCACTATCTCACCGATCATTCATGCTTAAATTTTGATAATCTAAGTTCTATTCCCACCAGAGAAACCACTCTCTTGAGGGTCACCGATGATTGCTCTACAACCAGATTTTCTCCCTTCCTCTTTACCTTGATCCCTTCACACATGTGGCACCCTGACCCCCTCATATCCCCTATGACATTGATAATACTGGGCCACTCTGTTTATTTTCCTACTTTTCTACTCCCCTTCTTTCTGTTGGCCTCTCTTCCTTCACCTGTAGCTAGGGTGGTTTCTCCATCCTCTAATCCAGGACTCCCCAAAGTGTGGTTCTTAGACCAGCAACAGCAGCATCACCTAAGAGCTTACTAGAAATGAAGCGTCTCAGGCTCTATTCTAAACCTACTGGGTCAGAGTCTGTACGTAACCCCTCTTCGATGCTGAAACCCAGGCAGGATGCATGCACAATTGTTCTCCCTATTTCCCCACCTGAAAGACCAGAATTTTAGAGAATAGAAAACTTGATTTTTAGGAGCGTGTGAAATGACTCGTGTGTGTGCGTGAATCTGTGTAACAATATGCCACGTTATTTTGAGGTTCCACAATAGTATCTTGGCATTTGCAAAGGCACTTCTTCTTCCAAAAACTTTAAATAATGATTATGTTAGCCTCAAAATATCTCTGTGAGGTAAGGAAAGAAATCGAAATTGTTATCTTAGCATCAATGCCTCCTACCTGTGACCTGTCTGGGTGGCCCTCCCAGAATCAAAGTCCTCAAGCCTGTCTGGTACCCCAAGGGGACTGACATGACTCAGGGTCATGACCATATTGTTTAGGATTCAAGGAGCAAAAGCCAAGTACCAGAGTCTAGCGGGAAATGTAATCAACAGAGTCCAAATCCCTGGGTGGTACCAATTTTAAGAAGATTATCTTAGAGCAGGGTTTGGCTAATAGGATCAGAGAGCTGGTGCATTCTAAATTTACAGCCCTAACAATTAAATAATATAAACTTACAAGTTGCTTTTATGGCTCTGAATGCCTATGATTAGTGATGAAGAAGAAGATATTGAAGATGATGGGAGGAGAAGATGAAAAGAAGACAGAGGAAATGGGTCCCACCGTACATCTGTAGAAAGCAATAGTTCCTAACCTTTTGGGCGGGGGGGGGCTCTATAATTTCTTTAATCAAAGAACGTATACACACACATACAAAAAAAGACTCATTTTGGGCAGCGGAGGTGTCGCAATCTCCCTAAAGACCCAAATTAACAGTGGCAGATACATGTTGTACAGGTCACAAAGCATCAGCATTCTGCAATGACAGGCACTGTGACAGATACCAGCAAATACACACTCACATCCCTGCTCCCACTGTGTTCCAAATCTCCAAAAGGCTGACCCACGCTAGAGGTTGCCTATGCTCACAGGCAACTATGTTCAGAACTGGAAAAAGGAAGAGGGAATACCAGGATGATTAACACATAATTACTGCCCTAGACGAGAAGCTTAAAACCCAGTGCCAAGAATGTGAGGGATACACCTGCCTAAGCTTATCTGGCAATAATTTTTTTCCAAATACCTGAGTATCAATCTTCCAGGAGCCAAAAAAAAAAAAAAAAAAAAAAAGGAAGGGAGTAGTTTACAGTCAGCTAGACTCCTAAAACAAATGCTTGGGTATAGGATATACTCTAATGAGTGTCGAGAGAGAGGTACCCACCCAGAGCTGGGGGGGAGGATTCAGTGGAGGAGGGAGCGGTCACATGCGAGGGGAAAGAGGAGGTGGTACACGCGGTCTCTAGGCAGAAATATCTGGTGTGTGGGGGGGGGGTGGGCATTCCAAATGGTGGGAGCAGCTTGGGGGGGATTGTTTCGGGTTTAGTTGTGCCCTCCTCCCAAAAATTACCCTAGCACTTCAGCGTATGACTTTATTTGGAAACAGCATCTTTGCAGATGATCAAGTTAAGGTGAGGCCATGAGGGCAAGCCCTCATCTATTATGACTATGTCCTTACAAAAATGAAAATTTGGTTAGAGACATACGTGCGCACACACACACATGCACACAAAACACCCTGTGAACATGAAGGCAGAGACTGGGGTGATGTGTCCACGAGGAATGCCCAAGAGTGTCAGCAAAGCACTTGCAGCCAGAAAAGAGGCAGGAACAGATCTTTCCCTGGAGTCTTCAGAGGGAGCCTGGCCCTGCCACCACATTGGCCTGTGAGAGAGTAAATGTTTTAAGCTATCCAGTTAGTGACACTGTGTTATATAAGCCCTAGCAAACTAAGACAGGGATGTCTTTCCAGAAAAACGAAGAGAATGATTCAGCTGGAACCTAGAGCAGGAGGAAGGGAGAAATGGGAACAAGCTCGGCAGGGGCAGTGGGAAAACAGCACTGGGGACAACCTGTGAGGAACCTCACAAAAATGGGACTTTGCCAATCAAATGACAATAGTGAACGGAACGGAGAAGGCGGACCGCTATGAACTGATGACAGACAGCCAAAGACTGATGGATGGAAAAATGAGGGGAGACAGATGACGGGTCCACAGATATGGCATGGGTGGATTCATGGACAAGAGATTTAGCTTAAACAAGATATCCGCTAATGACAACGGCCCCAGCACCTAATGCTAAAAATCAAGTTTCCAAATGTAAAATATGTTTCCCGCTTTCAAAACAATGTCACATAGTTTTGGGAGACCAAACCTCCTGTAAATCCACAGAAATGACATCCTGGGAAGGCAGGATCCTCAGGAGCAGGGAGTCCCCGATCCACTCGCCAACTCTGTGTGACGGGGGCACGGGGCACACCCTTGGGACCTCAACCCTGGTTAGGGCCCCCCCATCAGGAAAGCAGTGCCAGGGGAGCATCCCAGAGGTGAACTCCAGTAGGAGACTCAACCTCCTTGGGGCAGGTTGCTTTTTCGGTGAGGCCTGAAGGAGAGAGATTTCTGTGTAAGGAGATGGAAAGGAAAGTTATTCCCAGCGGAAAGAACTGTGGGAGGGATGGTCTTAGTGGGGAGGCACAAGGTACACCTGAAGAAGTGTAAGAGGTTCTCCCCGGAAAATAAGTGGAGACAATGAGCTTGGGGCAGATCTTGAAGGAACTTCAAAAGCTGGGGTGATGGGTGAGTCCTGAAGGATCTGAAAGAGGGGACGGCCTGAGAGCAGGTAAGGGTGAACGTAAGAGAGAGGGGGGTGGTGGTCAGCAGGACAGGGCAGAGGCCAGCAAGCCTTTTCTGTCAAGGGCCAGAGAGTAAATATTTCCAGCTTGACGGGCCACCCGATCTCTGTTGTAACTACTCAATTCTGCCGTTGAGTGAAAGCAGCCCCAGACGATTGGTAATGAATGAGCGTGGCTGTGTTCCCATAAACTTTATTTATGGACACCAAAATTTGAATTTCATATCATTTGCATGGTTACGAAAGATGATTCTTCTTTTGATAGTTTTCCAGCCATTTAAAAATATAAAAAACTTTCTTAGCTCTCGCTCTGTGCAAAGACAGGTGGTGGCCTAGATTGGGGCTGCGGGCTGCGGAGTGTGGGGCCCCCCGGGTTAAAGGGTGACCCGTAACAGGCTGGGCAGTGGGAAATTAGGGCCCGGATCATGGTACGAGAGCCCTGCGGGATGGGTGCCAGAGAGATGCACAGCTAACTTGGGCAAATCAGAAAACGTAGCATCTGATTCAATGTGGGAGAGGAGGGGGGGTCTGGGCCGTGCCCAGTCTCTCCAGTGCGACTGACGAGAGGAACAGTAGCAACACTGGGACCACCTGGAAAGGAGCAGGAGCGGGAAGGCTGGTGATCTTTCAGCACACGCCCAGGAGAGCACGCCTGCAACCCTTTAAAGGAAGTGTGGCGACACTCAGAAGAGGAATTAAAAACCTTACGTGCCCTTGACTTTCCTTCACCAGACCCGAGGCGAGACGCCCGCCGTTAAATGATGCTCTTCAAGCTTGCACTGTAGCCCACGGAGTAACTCTCAGCTCCGAGCACTGCAGTGCCCCCCATTCACAGCAGAGCTGCTTTAGCCTTGAGAAGACCAGTAACAGAACAGAGACTAATGTCGGGTCAATTTCTCTCAGAAACGTGTGTGTGTGTGTGTGTGTGTGTGTGTGTGTGTGTGTGTACACACACACACACACACTCTCTCTCTCTCTCTCTCTCTCTCTCTCTCTCTCGGGATTTCCCTGTGTCTATAATCCCTCCAAGCATACTGACTGACTTTGGAGGCAGATGTGATTTCTGTGCTCTAAACTATCACCATGGTCAACTCACTCAATGCCTTAGTGGCCCCATTTCCTCTTCTTCAGATGAGGATGAGAGTCTTTTTCTTGATTGAGGAGCAAAAAACACAACTGTCATGAATGGTTAAGATGGCAACACGGTGAAGGAGAATGAGCCCATCCCAAGTTTCACTTCTACTTTTGTGGTCAACAAGGTGTGGGTCATGCACAAGGGACGTCAGCCCCCTCCTGAGCTCGGTCTTTCCACTGTGTAGTGGGGGGTCATTAGAATGGTGATAATCATGGGGTTACAGGTGTGTATGTGAAGTGCCTGGCCACAATTCACAGATTAGATGCTAATTGCAAATGTGACCCATAGGCAATGTGCAATGACAGTCACGTGTGCCCTAAGAAGGGAGACAAGGCACTGAAACGGTAAGGAGACATTTGCTTTGAACCCTCTCTCACAGTCTCTTAATGCTACCAATCCTTTAAAATCCCCAGGCAGTGATAGTGTGATTATAGTTCTATTCTTATCACCCTGTGTGACCCCTCTCAGGTCTATCATCCCACTGAACTGATCAGCTCTGGAAGGTATCCCACCTGCAAATAAACACCCAGACACACAGTTAAGGGGTGCATTTTTATATGAACGCTTTTTGGCAGATCATGCGCTCTCAATTCCAAAAACACACCCCTCCCTATTGTCACAGCAGACTGTCACACGTTATGTAACATAACGTGTGACATAACATGTGCCCCCAAAGCATGTGAATGTGTCGACTGGTATCAGACTGCAAATAACCATGTTTTTACCCACTGTAATAACCTTACTCCTCCCTAAGTATCCAGTGGGATCAAGTCTTACGTTTTTACAGTACTTTTTGATGGCTTTGTGTTCCTTGATATCCAGGGGAAAGATAAGAAATCAGGGTACCTTTCCTATACGTAAGACACCCGGGGTCACAATTTCTTCAGAGATGTGCCATAAGTCTTTAGGTAAAACCTGAACTGCTTCTGGACACTTGTAGAGACCCCAAAACTCACGTCATCCCACGCAATCTGTGTGAGTGGCAACACAATGAGAGCTAGACAGCCCAGCCCTGAGGGAAAGGAAAGGATTATTCTCTCTCCAAGCTTCAATTTTTTGATCTGTAAAATGGAGATAAAACTTTTACACCTTTTCCCTCACCAAGCCATTCTGAGCTCTAAGCAAGGTAATTGTGGAAATATGCTTTGAAAGTTACAGTGTAGGATTTCGTAGCCTTGATGTTATTAAATCAGGGGGCCAGATAGTTCTTGATTGTGGGGGGCTGTCCTGTGCACGGTAGGATGTTTAGTGGCATCCCTCACCCACTAGATACTAGGAGCGTCCTCCACCCCATCAGGACAACCAGCTCTGTCTCCAGACATTCTCCAATGTCCGCTGGGGGGCTGAGTCACCCTGGCTGAGATTCGCTGCCATAGGGCGTCCTACAGGAGCAGGAAATTTCAACGCAGCTAGGGGAATCAGAAACCAGGAGCATCAGGACTCTTCACAATAACCCGAGTTCCATCTCCAATCATAACATATTCTGATGCCCCCTCAAGCCCCTTGGACTACTAACAATGGCTGAGGGCCTCCTAGCTGCGGGCAATGTAGCTGAGGGCGCTGTGGCTGCATGAGCTGTGGGGCAGTGGCCACGCCAGCGGAGTATTACTATGCAGTGGCCGTGGGTCCCGTGGTGCTGGGGAGCCAGAGTGGCAAACAAGCCATCGTGAACTCTTAGGAGTAAGTTTTTGAGAATTATGTGAGTCTGTGTTCTGATGCATTTTTAAATCCATGTCAATGCGCTGCCAACCACCCCTTATTAGACCACATTAAGGGGTTTTAATCCCTTTTAATCAGAGCTGCTCCTAGATGACCAGGAACAGAAACTCGAGAAACTTCAATAACCATTATGCCAACCAAGAGCAGCACAGATTCCATCTGAGCAATCTCCCACATGGCGATCATGCTAATTAAAGGCCCCCAGAAGAGTCAAGATAAAAATGTCAAATGAGATTTGTTCTGGACTTCAGTGATTTACTGCCTCACATGATCAAGTTCCAAGAAGCCTGGGAAGAAAAGCCTGGGCAGGGGCGGAGGTGGGATGGGAAGGGCTCTGCTGGCGGCAAAAGCTGACCAGCGAGGCCCCAGACTGCCAAACTGGGACGGGGGGGTGGCAAGCCCATCGGGCCTCAACAATGGATTTCCCCAAAGGTCCCCCATGTGCAGGGATTGCCTGGGTCTCGCCAGAGGAAGACAGGGTTCCTGTGGGTGCTTCTGAAAGCCTTCTCTCCTCCACCTACCCATCCACCCACTTTGCGAAGTGGGTTTGGGCACGAAGCCACTGACTTGCATCAAAGGCTATTTTAGCCGACATTCCTAAGAGGTGCACCATTGGATCTATTTTCAGGGTGCTGGTGAGTATAGTTTTGCATCCCACACTCTGTTCTTTATGAGGCGCTGTGGGAGAAGCTTCTGTTAGGCCACAACATTTGGAGAAGTTATTCTTCCTCTGAACGGCTGCCTATAATATAGCCTGTGATGTTTGCCTCTGTGCTCTGGCCACCGGGATGCCCGGAGCCAAATAGGCAAGCTCCCCCTAGCAACACACTTTTAACTGTCTACTCTTGCCACTAGTTCTATTTCATGTCCTTACACTTATTCCCCCTATTTCCAGATACTGTCATCCCCCTTCATTCATCTTGTTTCACCGCTTGCCTACATTTGTGAAAACTGCCTCAAACACTTTTTGCAACGAGACGGGATATCACTGAATAAATAACATGCAGACGTCTTCTCTTCTCCCATGTCAATTTCATTTCCTATGCACTGAGCCATGTATTTATTTCCCCGGGAGGAAGAGAGTGGACTCCGCCACACAGAGCTGCTGTGGGTGCAGGTTCGATGAATGGCTGAGGACATTACTAAATTGGGACAGTTTACCTCCAAGATGACATATCTCTGACACCTGGGATAGGCTCATGTAACTCTGAACTCAGATGAGAAAAATGGCATTGGGACAGACAACAGAGGCTTCCTGCGAAAAACAATGATCCTTCTCAGAGATGGAGCGGGGGGAGGTAATGAGAAAGAGAGAGAGAGAGATAGAGAGGAGCTTCCATATTGCATTATAATATAATTCAGTAGAACTAGGCACTTTCCCACCATTCTCTGGGAGACCCTACTCAAAGAGATTGATTGGAGTGCTATCTTATCAACTCCTGATGCACACACTTAGGGATTCTGAGTCAGAGCTCAAACTCCTTGGCGTCATGTTGGCACACTCAAGTCATGAGTGAGGCATGTAGGCTCTCTGTTGCTGCTGGCTGGGTATGGAAGTCACAGGATTCGGGCACAAGTAAGAGCTAACAGTCAGTGGGTTATGTTCATCACATTGTTACAGTGCTGAAGGAGGTCCACACCCGGTGGCAACTAGCCACATCCTTGAATACCCAGACCTTCAACACTGTTAAGCTGACTCCTCAGCCCTCATCTGAGAATCCTTATAATCTAGAAACAGGGGCCCGTGCAAGGTGCAGGCATGTATTTGAGTTGGTCAGTGTCCACATAAGTTTCCTATCTTTTTTTTATAACTTAAAAAAATTGATATGTAATTCACAAACCATAAAACATACCCTTTTCAAGTTCACAATTCAGTGGTTTTTAGTTCATTCAAAAATGGTGCAACTATTACCCTATGTAATTCCTGAACATTTTCATCATCCTCCCACAGACTAGCAAACAAAACCATGCAGACCCATCAGCAGTCACCCCCCCATCCCTCTCGCCTTCCCGCCCCCAGACACCACTAACCTACTCTCTGTCACATGCATTTGCCTATTCTGAACAAATCACATCAAGGGACTCATGAGGTATATGTTTTGTGTCTGGCCTCTTTCACTTGGCCTAATGTTTTCAAGGCTCATCCATGTATCAGGACTGTGGTTTTGCATGACCCATGTTCTCAATTCTCTTGGTAAATACCTAGAAGCAGAATTAGTGGGTCATATGGTAACTCTGTAACATTGTGAGGAAATGACAAAGTGTTTCCCAAAGTGATCGCACTGTGTTTCTTCCCACCAGCAATGTATGAAGGTTCCAATTTCTCCCCATCCTCACCAATACTTGTCCTTGTCCAACTTTCTGATTAAAGCCATCTTAATGGGTATGAAGTGATACCTCACTATGGTTTTGCATTTCCCTAATGGCTAATGATGTTGAGCCTCTTCACGTTCTTATTAGCCATTTGTATACCTTTGGCAAAATATCTATTTCAAACATTTGCCTATTTTTCAACTGGGTTATGTGTCATTTTGTTACATTGTAAATGTTCTTTATATATTCAGGATACAATTCCCTTATTAAATACATGATTTGCAAATATTTTCTCCCATTCTGTACAGTGTCTTTTCATTTTCTTGATGGTATCCTTTGAAGCACAAAAGTTTTTCATGTTAAGTTCAATGTGTACATATATTTTTCTTTTGTTTCTCATGCTTTTGGAGTCATATCTAAAAAGCCATTACCTAATCCAAGACTACAGAGATTTTCACCTATGTTTTCTTCTAAGAGTTTAATAGTTTCAATTATTACATTTAGGTCTTGGTTCCATTTTAAGTTAATTTTTGTGTATGTTGTGTGGTAGGGGGTCCAACTTCATTCTTTCACATGTGAATATCTAATTGTCCCAGCACCATTTGTTGGAAAGACTATCCCTATTGAATTGTCTTGGCAACCTTATTGAAAATCAATTCAATATATATGTAAGGGTTTATTTTGGGGCCTCTCTATTCCTCTGATGTATATGTCTATGCTTATGCCACGTACCACACTAGCTCAATTACTGTAGCTCTGTATCAAGTTTTGAAACTGAAAAGTTTAGGTTGTCCAACTTTGTTCTTCTTTTTTAAGATTGTTCAGGTATCCCAGGTCCCTTACATTTTATGGGATTTTTAAGATCAGCATGTCAATTTTTGCAAAAGGCAGTTTGGATATTTGACAGAGATCACATTGAATCTGTGAGTCGATTTGGCAAATATTGCCATTTAACAGTAAGAAGTCTTCCAATCCATAAGTGTGTACCAGGTGTTCAATGAAAATAATATTTGATAAAAAATAAACTTTAAAAAGTATAAATATTTATGCATTGATACAATAGTGGCCCATGGGAGGTTCTGAACTCCCCATCATTGGAAGTATCCATGGAGAAGTATTCACGAGCAATCTTCATGGGAGGTATTCAAAGAGAAGGCCATTGGTAGTGTGAAAAGGATGACCTCTCTTTGAAGGATACTTTTTCTTTCAAAGTGAAAATCTAAGAACTGAGCTGTTTTGAGACTTCTCCACTCCTCAAGCTATAAAGGACTTGGGATCATACAGGAAAACTGTACCACCATAAAATCTTAAAGGACAGATGTAAGTTCAGTCAAGGATGGGTAATGGAAGACCTTGCTCAAGACATTTCCACCAGCAACCTGACTCTTCCTTCAAGGAAATGGTGAAGCTGTTGATAGTGTTTATGTGCCCCAACCTTCATCCCTGCTGATTGAGGTTTCTAGGAATCACCAGAAGGACAGGGGACTCCTATCCCAATCAATAGCCTCGTCTACAAAAGTAGGAACTGCCAGTTGGAGAATTTGGGGAATCTCTGCTTTAATCCTTAGATATTTGATCCTGGAGTAACAAAGCAAAAGACAAATAGGTACATAATTTCACTGTTAACATTCTCTATTTCTGTTGAAGTGGAGAAAAACACTATTATTAAAAAACTGAGGCTCAACAGAAAACCTGAGATACTATGTAAAAAAACAATTTACTGGAAGCCTAGGGAAAATAAGACTCTTACGAATCAAAATACCCAGGTCCTTAAAACCCAACAAAAAAATAAAAAACAAGCATGGTTAATCAGGTAAATCTCAGCCTATCATAACCAGGCTATGGATATATTAAAAAACAAAAACAAAAAGCAAGCTGCCCAAGCTAAGAGAAGAGAAAGAATGCCTGGGGAGATTAGCAAGCAAGTCCAAATGAAGGTCTATTCAGTGAGTCCCAAACACTCAAGTACCATTTTGCAAAACCCTCCAAGGCCAGAGAGAAGACTTTCAGTCTATCAAGGGCAACATCTAAAATTGTTGCGTTATGTGACTTACTCTTCACTGAGGCAATCGGATGCTAGACACTCCCTTGCCTTTTGAAGCTGACAGATGTGGAGCACACACAGAATGTTCTAGATCTAGTTGGCAGCTATGTGGAGATAAACGGGGAAGCCTAGAAGAAGCACCTCTGAGCCTTGAGGCAACACCATGAACTTGCAGACCTGTGGACTAAACTGTTCGTGGCTCGTGGCGAGCCAAGGCCACAAAGGTAAATTGTACACCAGTGGGATTCAGAGCTCCCTAGAGAAAAACCTTAGCTAGCACGTCTGAGGGCGCGCGGGGTGCCAGGAACTGTTCTGAGCGCCTGTCAGGTTTCACTTCCTTTAGACCACATAAACTCCAAGATGCAGGGACCACACTGGCCTCGTGTTGTTGATGAGAGAACGGAGGCACAGAGAGAGGGGAAGTAACTTCCTCGATGCCACACCATTACTAGGAGCACAGCTGAGATTTGAACCAGGCAAGATGCCTCCAGCAGCCACACACCTAACTACTACAACACTCTGCTCCGCCAAGAGGCAAGAGGACCATGTAACACATTTTCAACCAGGGAATCACTCACTGCTGAAGCCAATAGAACATATGGAGGAATAAACACGTTCTTCATAAGGAAAAGTCAAACCTGATGACAATCCTCAAGGGAGTACATAGGCACAAGGGTGTGGGGAACCAACTGCTATGATATATTTGGATTTTTTTTTTTTTTTTTGCACTAAGATTCCACCCAATGGCTATTTTTAAAATGGAAGTCTCCATGGTAATTGAGGAGATAAATCATCGCGGAGGGGAGACTGGTCAGAATCTCTCGGAAATCCTTCCCCAGTCGAGAGCAGAATCACCTGCTTCAGGGCCCACACACTCACAACAGAAGAGACAGGACAAGTATCCTTCTCAGCCTATCTGGCTTTCTCGGGGGGCCTTCTGTTTGCTATGGCCCTAACCAGGCTGTGGGCTCTGCTTTATCTGTCCTGTCTCTCAGGATCTGTGCCATCCTCCACCTGGTGAAGTGCCCCACACGTCACCCATCATCGGCTCCTTCACGCTACCTGCTCTCCCCCACCCTTGATGGACCTCCTGGCATCCTTGATCTCCAAGAGGATGACACCAGAGTACCTCTGGTTTTTAGATTATTTAATTTCTCTCAGGCAATATAATGCTTTAAAAAAAAAAGGCCTAAAGTATAGGGAAGATCTCAAGAGACTTTCTGCATGTGACCTGGGCAACACGGAGGGAGAGGAGAGGCCCAGAAAATGGACAGATAAACTTTCATATGAGCAAGGAAAGGGAAGTGCTTTTCATCAATGGAAAATCCAAACTATGCAGCCTAGAAAAGAGACTTAGGACAGATTGAAAAGCATTCCTTGAGGATATGGTCTCAATATGCGCTACTCTGTCCAAAAATACCAACCCACTGCCAAGCATTATCAAAACAGCTATTGGGAAAAGAACACATTGTCCTACCCTTGTGCCAATTCAAGGCGCATTTGCATCAAAAAAAAAAAAAAAAAAGTGTGTACACCAGGGCCTTCCACAGGGCAAGAAAGATACAAAAACACTAGGGAAGGCTGAGGAGAGAGAAAACATCTCGAAGCGAGGTGTGGAGAGAGTATGAGAGGTCAAACCTAAAGGTTCCATGCAACTCAGCCTTGAAATGCTGGCAAGAACGTGAACATTATCAGAGTCGTAGAAGTGGGGGGGGGGGGGGGAAGGACGGACGCCAGTGAATGATGGTGTCATCAGTATTCAACCTTCTTTTGATCGGTGCCAGCGAAAGGAGTGGATAGACTTTCTCACGGCACTGGAGTATTCCATATGGGAAATGGCATGCCATTTAATCTTCCCAAGCCTGGCAAAATGTCCTTTATTATTCCCATGTTACAGATGAGAGAAACGAAGCCCAGTGAGGTTAAGTAATACGTGTAAAAATATGGCAGTAGAGTTGGGATTTAAACCTCTATACCATCAAAGGTTTTCGAATGCATTCTTTTCCCTCTATTGACTCTGGGCTCCCGGCTCCCTGGGACCCATCCTGTCTTCCTGACCCGTGCTCTCTAGACACACTGGTCCCGCCAGAAAGGCCTCAGCAGAGGCCACCATGTTGTCCTGAGAAGGAACCAGGCACCTTATGAGCTTGACCTCCAGGTCGGTCAAAATGCCGGCTGGTCCTACACGAGCCCATGAAGTAATAATGTCACCACCTGGGACACTTGTGCTAAGAGAAAAGGCTTTTGGGGACAGGTTTCCCTTGTCAGTCTCCCCAAACAGCAGTCAGTGACTCTGTCAATGGGTCTGGAAATAGGCCTATCTCTAAAGCCTAGAGTTTATCTGCCCCAGAGTCACACGTGATTTTACCCTCTGTATGGGCTTTCCCACCACAGTCTGTGGGAACCCCTTTCCTTTCTCTGTAAAACCTTTTAGACCCTATGAAGAGAAGAGATAACCTCAATCGGAGGGAATCCTTTAACTCTGAAGGGGCCTCTTTGGTATTCTCCAAATCCTAGAAAAACTGACACCCGTATATCCCACAACCTTACAGACAAGACACCAGAAAAAGATATTGGTAGGGAATCTCCCCCCTCCACTTACCTACATGAGCTGGGGACCCCCACAACTGCCTCCCACAACTACAGAGTCTGTACCTTCATCTCCAACTCCCCCCTTTCCCCTCCAGCTAAGATTTTTACTCTGCAACAGCATACATTTGAAGGGATCTTTCTTCAAAGAAATGCGGTAAATCCAAGGCTAAGCAGAGCGTCACAAGTTTGTCCTTGGACCTCTCGTCCTCGAATACGCTGACATGGGCTGGGGCGCGCTAGGGGGCCGACAGGCTAGACAGCATTTCCCGAACTCTCTCACAGAGGAACCCCTTCCTCCAGAGCTCCTCATGGGACCGGCGAACCTCAGAACACACGTAATTTGCAGCATTTGTAATTGTCAAAATAGCCCCTGACTTTGAAAAAAGAAAATTAAAAATGCTCCTCACCGAATCCAGCAGGCGGTAGGGTGGCTGATTAAATGAGAATATTTCAGTCATCCTCCCCCCAAATTTTTTCCCACAACCTCTTAGAATTATTCTAGGCTTTTCTCTCCCTCTCTCCCGCTCCCTCCACAACAGTGTAACTCGGGAGAGGGATTTAAATTACACAGGGATGAGAGTTTTGCAGCTATTAATATCCTACACGTCTCAGGTGTCTTCATGGCAAAGTGCCTCTCAGAGGAGCAGCCCAGGCAGCCCTCCTCGAGGGGCACCCGGTGCGAGGCCAGGCCCTACCAGAAGCCGGTGGAAAGTGAGGGGACAGCCATGGTCATGGCCACCCACGGATGGCAGGAAAGGGGTTGCGGGCAGCAGGCGGCGGCCTCAGCCGAGAGGCAGTTCCGTCTGGGGGCAGCAGCCCTCCACGGGCACACACGGCGCCTGTGGCTTCGGGTGAAAATGAGGAATGAGCCGAGAAGCCTCGCCCCCCGGGATAGCCTGATTCCGGGACTGAAAGCAGCAGCGAGCCTCCCCTTGACATGAAAAATGGGCCAGGACGTCTATGGCTGTGACTCTGAGATGTCTGGGAAAACCCACGTGAGCACAGAGACACGAAGAGACACACGGCGGGACTTTGGGGCACGTGTGCACGCGCGCACACACGTGTCACACACAGACTCACACAAGCACAGCCCATGACAGTCCCCAGTGCGGTGGATTCTGAACACAGCACAGCCTCACAGACGTGACGGTAACACTATGGGCCATTTTCACAGTCCCTTCCTCAGGCACGGAAGAGGAGGCCCACCGCATAGAGTGCTCAGTGGAGAGGCATGCTGGGAGACCGCCACGAGAATGTGGGCCACTGGACAAGTGCACCTGGGGCCAAGGGCCTTCCTGTGCTGGGCTGGGCTGGAGCTCCAACCTGCCTGACAGCTTCCGTGCGGCTCGTAATGGCCCTCTGGCATGGTCATCTTGGTATCCCCATTTCACAGACAAGGTTTTCAAAAAGCAGAAGTGGATTATCCAACTGGTAGTTGGCATTGGGTCTGCCCAGTGTCAAGGCCAGTGTCCTGCCTGCCACGTAGCCCTGCCTGCTGAGTGGTTCCAGGCAGAACAGCGAGATCTGAGTCCCCAGAAGGCTGGTTCCGGAATCAAGACGGCGTCTCTCTCTCACAATCAGAATTGCTTGACTGGACCACCTGGAGAGGGGAGCTTCTGGTCCCTAGGAGAAGGAACTGAGATTGGATGACGACCTGCAAGGGACGTGAAGGAGACATGTCCACAGAAGGATCTTTCATGCCACCTTCGATCCTGAGGTTTTCTAACGTGGACTTTGCTGAAACATAAGACAAGACTTGCATTCAGGAGACCTGTTTTATGTCCTGCCTTCAGCCTGTTTCCAGGCGAGTGAAATTCTTCTATTAGAAATGTATTCATTTGAGTCAATGCAAGGACTGGGAGTGGAATCTGAAGACCTGCATTCTAGTTCTTCCTCTCTTCCACACACAAACCAGCTGTGTTTCTTGGGCAAGCCACTCGACCTCTCTGTGCCTCAGTGACCTCAGCGGCAAACTGGGTGGATGCATCAGACACTGAAGGCTCCTTCGGCCCCGTGATGCTGCCATTTCCAGGAGTCCCTGGTTACCAGGCAAATGTCCCTTCACAGCCGTGGCTCCCCAGCATCGTGGGCAGGAGCACTAGCCCTGGAATGGCCTACTGGGATGACTTGGCCACATTTCTGTAGAGACGCGGAGATCCAACAGAAGCAAAATATTTTCATACAAGGAGGAAAAAGGAGGTTCCTTTTCAGAAGGAAAGCGTCCCCGAAAAGGAAGAAGCTAAAATTAATCTGCATTGGGTCTATCTGGGAGAAAAGGGAAAAAAAAAAAAGAGCAGAATCCTGAGACTAACCAACAGGGAATATACTCGCGGAGCCTGAGGGGGCATAAAGGTGCTTCTGGAAGAACCATCTGTGTATAGGACGCTGGGAGGGAAATGTAAGTGACAAACAAGGAAGAGAGCAGCTGGTTCTAATTCTACCAATGCCACCCAAACACAGTGTCTCTCGGGACAAGTGTCAACCACACGGGGCCTCCCCATCCGCAACGAGACCGGGCAAGATCAGCAGGGGCCAAATTTGCATGTGCAGCTGAGCCCCGTGAGAAGCTGGCGGGCCCGCCCCCAGACCACAAACCCGGATTCTGGGGTAGGGATCCAGGACACAGTGGTGTCTAAAAGCTCCCAGATTATTCCAACGCAGACAACTGAGGATGTGTATTCGGTATCCACAGGACTGGGTGACCTTTAAGCAAGTCACATTTTAAATTCTGTGACTCCAAAGTGAGTCTATTTTCCCGTCCTCGACCCCGGTCTCCCGGCAATCGAGATTCTTGGTAGCTGTGGAGGTGCCATGAAGAGTAACCGGGGCTCTGCCCCCAGCGATTTTTCATATTAAACAGATGCTACAATATCTTTGATCCATGCTCCATTATTCATAAAGTCATATCGGTTACTGAAATATTATCTTGACCACTACCGGGAAATGGAATAAATAAGATCCACCTCCAAGACCATCACCTCCCTTTGCGACCCCTGCTGGAAGATCCCCTTTCCACTAGCCGTGGCTCAGATATCCCAGACTGCCCAGACTAGCCCCATTCTGGGGCCCACAGAAGAAACAAATTAAAGCTGAATAGGGGCGCCTGGGTGGCTCAGTGGGTTAAAGCCTCTGCCTTCAGCTCAGGTCACGATCTCAGGGTCCTGGGATCGAGCCCTGTGCAGGGCTCTCTGCCTGCTTCTGCCTACTTGTGATCTCTTTCTGTCAAATAAATAAATAAAATCTTTAAAAAAAAGACTGAAGAGTGATGTCAACGCTGGGCTACAGGGGGACGGACTCCTGGTCGTCTTCTCTTGTCTGCCTCGCAGGGCCCTCCAGCTGAGGGACAGAGGTTAGTCTAGCGAGAAAATCATTGTCACGGCCCATATATTTGTGAGGCTTTATAGCTAAAGAGGTCTGGGAGACACCTCAGCCTCGGTGACATATTCAAGGAGTTTAATTCTCCATCTGGTTAAAAATAGGAGAGTAAATCTGATGATGATGATAATACTACCGTTCAATATATGGTGTTAATACTAGGTCCTGAGTGTTTTGCACACATTTTCTTTATTCTTCAGTTTCTTAAAAATACTGTAACTACACATACACAAAACCACAGACCCAGTAATTTCGATAAGTACATCTCCAACAAAAATACACACATAGATAGATAGATTCATTCACCAAAAGATACACTTTATCATTTTAATGCCCATAGCAACATTTTTTTAGATAGATAGGAAGGAAGGGAGGGAAGGAGGGAATGGCCTCAGACATCAACCGACAGTAGGACGTATAAAGGAACTATGGTATACATCCATACAAGGGAATGCATCACAGCACACGGAATTGCAAGGCGAGGTGGCCATCTTGTCCATTTCTCACCTTCATCTCACTGCTCTCTGGCTTGTTTCCCCACTACCGGTCCCTTCTTGATCCCTGCAATGCATGGTCTTAACCTCATCCCTCTGCTTCAGACTTCCAGGACCCAGCTCCTCCCCCCATCTCACGGCCTGAACTCTGTCTACTCCTTCCACCTCCAGCACCACCTTCCTTCTGCAAACTCTCTCCACCTTTGTATGCAGGAGCTCTTTGCAACAGCCTGCCCAGCCCCCGGCTTCCTTCCCCTCCCTTCCCCTTCCCAATGCACGGCCCAGCCCAGGGCACTCATTTGGAGCGTGTGCTCCTCTCTATGCTTCCCCGTTTCACATCACTTCGTTCCCAAGGCGCCAACCGCCACGTCAATGACGATTTCAGATATGAATATCCTGGGGAAAGGAGAAAAACGTGTGTGAAGTACCCTGGTAGTTCCTTCTCTAAGCTTTTTAATATTTTTTCCTGAAGTAGAAGTTTGAGAAGAATTAAACGATCCTTTTTTTATTGTAAATGATGAACATGAAGATACTCACATATCGCTAACAGGTTTTATTCCTGAATGCAATTTTAAAAACATCAAATAAAAAGTTTTATTTTAAAAGACCCTCAATGCATTTTTGTCCACTTAAAGTCCAACAAACAGAAATCACTAATGTAAGAGCTTAAAGAGTAAAATGTGTTTGTACCTCCGGTGATGGAATTTACGCACACACACACCCACACACACCCTGTGGGTTCACAGCAGTTACCTGAATCTAGCTTTTTCTAAACTTTCAGTTCAGAATTCTTTTTTTTTTTATTTTTAAGATTTTATTTATTTATTTGACAGAGAGAGCACGGCAGGGGGAGCAGCAGGCTCCCCGAGGAGCAGCGAGCCTGACACAGGGCTGGATCCCAGGACCCTGAGATCATGACCCGAGCCAAAGGCAGACATTTAACCGACTGAGCTGCCCAGGCGCCCCCAGAATTCTTGCCATCATACAACACTGCCAACCTTAATGCTATGCAAGAAGGGGGGAAAAGCCCATCTTTTTTGACAAACGTTCCTCTTGTTTCTTTTTGGTCCACAGCTTGTTGGGGGATATTCCTGTCCTCCAACATTAGGTCGAAATGGTTTGGGATGAACAAGCACGGCAGACAGGCCATTATAACCTGGCTGTGCCACATACCTCACACCCCACCCACCCGGAACTGGTGACTCTGCCCAGAACACAGCTCTATACCTTTGCAAATACTGTTCCCTCTGCCTGGTTGGCCTCTCCGCTCTTGCTGCCTGTAATCCCTACTCACTGGTGAGCATTCACCATCAGAAAAACCAGCCTCCAGCTCACTTTTAAAAAATTAAAATGGGGCGTCTGGGTGGCTCAGTCATTTGAGCGTCTGACTCTTGATTTCAGCTCAGGTCATGACCTCAGGGTTGCGGGAATGGGCCCTGGTGGGCCTCCATACTCAGCGGGGCGTCTGCTTGAGATTCTCTCTCTCCCTCTCTCCCCACTGCTCCCGCATGCACGCACACTAAATAAAAAAATAAAATAAAATCTTTTTTAAAAATCAAAAGAGAGAAGAATTTAAGAAAGTTTAGCTGGGAACTAATTAGAATGTGGCTCTACTGAAAATTCTCAGTACTTACAAAATGCGTATATTTCCATATTGAACAGGAAGAGGTTACGCGTATCTAAATTCAATATATTAAGCGGCATTTGCTGTATTCGTCTATTCTCAGAACCTCTGAAAATCCTAATTCAGTTTTCACTAATCTGGTATTTTCTGGCAACATCATCTTCTCAACCTTGGCAATGAGGGAGGCTTGGGGGTTGGGTCGTGGTCGGGGTCAGCTCTGGGGAGATGCCAGGCCTGGAGACCGGTCCCTGCATGACGTCAGCATGCTGTGACGTTGGCTCCACGTGGGGAGACATTTCCCACTGACAAGTTACTTGCAGACCAAATCTGCAGGGCCAGATACATACTCCCGGGATCACCTCGTAGGGCAGAAGTGTTTTCGTGACACATCAAATTCCTTCTGCAGGGGGCATCTGGGGGGCTCAGTCAGTTGAGCGTCTCCCTTCTGTCATGATCCCAGAGTCCCAGGATCGAGCCCCACATTGGGCTCCCTGCTCGGCGGGGAGTCTGCTTCTCCCTCTGCCCCTCCCCCTGCTCATGCTCGCTCTCTCTCAAATAAATAAAATCTTTTAACAAAATAAAATAAATAAAATAAAACTCCTTCTTTAGTGCAACTGAGGCAGACTAGAAGAACAGTACTAACAGCCCAACAGAAGTGAGACATTTCTTCCCAAATGCAGGCAAACGTTCCAAGTCCCTCGCGTACCTTCCCTCACCGAATACACAGAAAGCCCGGGGAGGCAGGTCCTCCCATTATTTCCACCTTACGACGGACACATGGAGGCTCAGCGAAGCGGCGCAGCGGCAAATCCAGGTTCCAGGGCTCAAGCCTCCCGAGCTCGAGCGCCTCGCACCCTCTGGCCCCACGGGCCACAAAGGAGAACGCACACATCGTTCCTTGCAGAATTCCACACTCAGCTAGCTGACTTCCATCGCCCCCTCTGCGTCATCCGCGCCCCACAAGACAGTGGACCTCTGGATGGACATTCTGACAGGGCTGCCAGGACACGGACATACGGGGAGCGTTTCCACAAGCTTCAACTAAAAAATCTTTACACTCGCATCCTTATTCCCAAATAACATGCCAAGCCAACATCCTGACCCCGTGCCCGGCCTCTCCCCACACCTTGCTCATACCCCATTTCTCATGCTCAAAACACTCTGAGCCCAGGCTTGGACAAAAATGCCCCATGGAGAGGAGCCGGGGACAGCAGAGAAGTCACAGAGGGGTGAGGATAAGGGCTAAAGAGGAGGGTCTCTGACTGATGTTATCATTGCCCAAAAGGTGTTTTTTATATTCATATCAAAGCAATCACATCAAAATGACCTATTTATTTGCTCAGCTGTCCTGAGCAATAGAGTATCTAGAGCTTGGTAGATGTTCAATAAACATCTGCTGAATTTAGAAGAATCTTTAAATACCACCAACACTTGTCTCGAAACACACCTCAACTTGTTCAAATATTTCAGATTCAGCGGGGGGCGGGGGGGAGTGCAATTACCGATCTCACACAGTGCGTCCCGTCCTTTGGTGTGTGTCAGAAGAACCTGGAGGACTTATTAAAACAAATCGCTGAGCCTGGCCCCAGAGTTTCTGACTCAGCGGGTCTGGAAGGGCAGTCTCAAGAATTTGCGTTTCTAACAAGTTTCCAGATGCTGCTGATGTCGCTGGTCTGGGGACCACACTTTGAGAACCACGGTCTTCATAAGAACAATGGTCTTCTAAAGTTCCACTGTGGATAGCTCAAACTGTATAGTGGCAGCACATTTAAAAATCCCTTACACCATCTTCCTTTGGGCCAGAGTTGAAGCAGGTCACGGGAGGTGTGGAATGCCAACCTCCCCTCACCCAGGCGGCCACGAGCTAGGGTTTGCCCCTGAAAGGCCTCAGGGAAGGAGCCGTCCGTGGGTGAGGCTGAAACAGCCACCCCTCCACAGAAACAAGAGAGGAAGGAAAGCCCCAGGGTGCTGTTTGTCACCTATAAATCACGGGAAGTCACTGAGAAGTTGAGAAGTAGAAATGGACTCCCTTTGTGAGCCGATGCAGGAACATGAAAACCGCATGGGAATTAGAGATGTCTGGTCACAAGTCTGCCTCTTTTTAAATGCCATTAGGAACCCAAACACTCTTCAGTAAGGCTTTCAGCCAAGCCCTGGTGCCGGAATAATTTTGGGTCCAAGATTTGAAGGCAAAAATAAAAGTGAGGATCATACCGTCATCGCAACTGACTGGTTCTAAAACCGGGGCCAGCCAGGACCTGATCTGGGGTAGCCATTTCTCACTCTGGCAAAAAGACAGGCTCTCTCCGAAGCCTCGGGAACAAATGCTTCTGGGATTCTGCCCTGCATACCTCTCCTGCCACACAGGAACACATTCCTCCCAGGATCACGGTCTCTGATTCCTCTTCTTACCAGCTTCAGAGACTTTTTTTTTTCCCAAGAGTGAAAGGCATTGGTCTATGTTTAGAAATGCACACAACAAATCAAGAAATAAATTCATCTGTGGAAGGACAGAAATGCTAGTCTCAAAACCCAAGCAAACTTCCATTTTTATAAGTCTATGAAGACAATATAAAGTCAGAAGTTGCCGAACCTGCTGGCAGCAATCGCTGAATCTCGCTCATTTTCTTGCACTCTTTCTGGAACAGGGGTCTCTCTCTGTCTGCTTGAAACTGTCCCTCAATTCAAAGAGAATCACCTACTTTGTTTTATGTTTTTTATTATAATGTCGATAGCGCTTTTACTTCTCAAGTCATTACCTGTTTCTGAGAAACTGATAACAATGTCAAGCGTGGTAAATAAAGACTGGAACTATTTAAATGCAAATTCCATGAATAAATTCATCACTGTCGCTTCAGTCACCTAGACTATGTAATACACACGCAGGATCTGCTCCCTCCACCCACGGGGCTGTTCTCCAGTCCCCCAGGACACTCCATCCCTGCCCCTCCCAAGCCTGTTTCTGCTTCCAGCTCCTGCCGCTATAGCCTGGAAGGTCCTTAGCCCCCATCTCCACCTGTCTCAATCCCCCCTGGCCTTAGAGAGAGGTCAAATCTTCCATCCTCTGTCCGCCTTCACCCAAGCCTCTGTTCCCCTACTTAAAACAAGCCAGCGCTCGCTACGCACACCCAGCCCCTTGAGCCGCAGGGTCCCAGGCACTCGCTCTCTGCCTGGCTCCCCAGGCACCGGGAGCGGCCTCTCCCCCCAGCTGCAGTGTGGACTCCCTCCCATGGGGGCGATGCCCCTCTGTTCCTCTCTCAGCCTCCCTGCATCGATTCTGCAGCAAGTACTTGTTCCATAATTAGGAGCTCTGCGCAAAACCCATCTTTTGTCCTCATTTTTCTCCCGCGTTGTGTTTACTCTGGAGTTGGCACTGTGACAGAGAACAAAGGAGGGCTTTTTGATTGACTGATCGCCAGCACTACCCAGCAGCCATGTGCAAACAGCCCAGGCCACACACCCCTAAGCCACTCAGGACAGCCGCAGGATTTTTAATGAGATCGAATAAAGGTCTATGACATATTGCTAAATGACAAATTCAGATGACAAAACATACGCCAACTGTGATCTCGTTCTGCAGAATACAAGCGTATGTGTTGGGGCAGACACGTCTGCGTGTGTTATTTGTTTGTGTGCATATCTCTGCAAGGAAGACAAGACTGGAAGGCAGGGCACTGGCGTGCTCACAGCACTGGTGGCTGGGTGCAGCACGTGGGGCAAGTCTTACTTTCTTCTCTGCATTTGTCCAGATTTTTCTCCAAAATATTTACCGTGAGTATATAGTACCTTGGAACCAGAGACAAATAGCAGGCTTTATTTTATGATTATTATTTTTTCTTCTTAAAAGGCCCAGAGAAGCAAACCAGAGTTGTGAGTCATACATCAGCGTCAACAAAGGATCAACTACGAACATGTAATCCTGGGGTGCCTGGTCAGGGCAGGCGGGGAGAAGCCGTGGGCAGTGCTGCCGAAGGACCAGGAATTTCAGTTTCCATCAGAACTGTCCCGAGGCATAGCATTATGCGCTCTCCCCTGGACCACATGAGCTGGAGCTATTTGGGTCACTTCGCGGAGACCAAGCGGGAGAAATGAGCTTCCGTCCAGTTTGAGAACGAGGCCAGTCTCCACGGCCAGCTCCCTGTGCGGCCGGGCACAGCAGAGCTCACCGCTCCCAGGAGCCTCTCACTCAACGCCTCCGCCATTTACATTCCAACGATGTAAAATGACGGATACTTTTAATACAAGAGACCTGTCATTTATTTATTAGCTGGGGACAGGCGCTGCAGCCGAGAAGGATGCATTATAAATCAACTCCTTTCTCAACCATTAAAAATTAATACAGTTCATAATGTAGAACGTCAGTAATTTCTTTATTAGAGCAGAGTATAATTCTTTTTTTCTTTTCTTCCAGGTTTTGTTTTTACTTCCTCCCTTCCCTGAGGATACCATTTTTTCCTCCTGACAGGCTGGGTATAAATGACCCCAGGGAAGGGTATAAGGAAACGGTCTTTCAGATAGAGGTCAAAAGGGAAGAGTAGCACTAGAAGCTGTGGCATAGAGACCGCTGGCCGATTTCCCCTCAGAAACAGTCTCACTGCACCCCACGGAGGCTCAGCCAGGACGTCCGTCATGGGTTTCCGGCCCACCCCGCCCCAGCAATGCAAGGTGTTTTAGGTCCCTGCTAGGCTAGAGGGAAAGACGACGACAAGGATGGTAACTGTAGGTGTGCTGGGAGGCCTCTGTGTCATCCGCTTCCTTTTCTACTGTCTTCGGACTAACCCGCTAAACACGAAGAGAAGGCTGGGAGTCTGAAGCCCAGCACCAGACCCTTCGCGCCACTCCCTCCTTCGACCTGGAAGTCAAGGGTGCCGGGTAGACCAGATGATGCCAGAATATGCCAGAATATGAGACGCTGAGCCTCTGCGAAGGCTTCACTTCGTGAAAACTTGGAATTAGAAAGAAGGCAACATTCTGCACTCCCTGACTTCCGAGGAAGTAGAAGGGAGAATCCAGAATCTACGTGTCTCCATCCGCTCTAAGAATATGGAGGCGTCTGCGATGGTTGGGTCAACCAAGATGACCTTCTCAAGCCCCCTGCCCAGGGGTGTGTATGAAGGGGAAGGGGGGCCTTTCCACACCTGCCCGCACCCCCTCTGGCGAGCTTCCCGGCTCCAGGGAGAGGAGGGGATCTTGCCGTGGGGAAGAGCATGGCGCCAGCAAAGGCTCCCCGCGTTGATGTCTTGGTCAAACCAGCCACATGTGAGTTAAGGCTCCGAAGTAACAAACCCCCACAATTCCCCACAAATCCCCAAGCACATATTTAAAATCTATTTTCAGAATTACACTGAGCATAATTCAACCAATCAATGAGCCATTAGGAGTTTAGTCCCAACACGTCTTCATTACCGGTGGCATCAGGGCTGCCCGACTCAGCAGAATCCAAAGCGAAGAGTTGCTGTGTCACCAGGAATTCTAGGTCTGGGGATGGGAGCTAAGACGGCGCATGGTGAGAGCCCCGGCTAGCCACAATCTGGGTGACAAATTAAGCTACACAGCCATCGGGGAAGGAGGAGAGGAGGCCTGGCCCAGGAAGAGGCCAACTTGGCTCCAAGTCCTCTGGTCCTCCTCCTTCTGTGGAGCCCCTGTGTCACCTCCAGCGCCATGGCTAGCTGGAGCCCGCTCTGAGAGGCCCTCCTTCCAGGCCTCTGGGGCTCCAGATGGCCTGCTCGGGTAGGAACGAGGAGGGGGCTGCCCGCAGGGGAGCACCGGGAGTGCTGGACTGGGACTGCCACCCAAGCTGGCATCTGTCTGAAAATAGACAAGACCGTCCCGAGTCTTCCAGAAGACAGGGTGCAGGTGGGCGGAGGTCAGGCAGCGGTGAGGGGAGGCAGCCCGGGGCCAGGGCACCACGCGTGTGTCTGAATCCCCGGGCGTGTGTGTGCCTCCTGGCTCCGCCTCGACCGGACGGCGTGAGCTTCCCTGAGTCTTGGTTTCCTAATCCGTCCAGTGGGCGGTCATGACACTTACAAGCCAGGTAGGTTTTGTGTAGAAAGACCTCGTGAGGGGAAGAGGCGGTGGCAGGCTGTGTCATACCTCGGCTTTGTCCCTCCCCGCTACAAGCCTTATTCTATCCTGGGCCTTGGCTTCCTTATCAGCGAAATGGGGGAAAGCAACAGCGCCGACCTCATACAGTTTGCGTAAAAAAAAGAAACAACCTATTGTATTTAAACTGTCTTCAGGGCCCGAGAGTAAGCGCTATGCAGTGAAAGTTTTTATTATGGTTTTAATGTACTTTAAGTACATTGATAAGTATTGAGGAGGTGTTACTGCTCTTCTCCTCACTACTCCTCCCCTTGCTCTCTCTTCACCACCCCCTGCTCCCACCTACTCTCCAGAAACTCTGCTCCCAAAGGATCAGACGGCAGCTCCCAGGAACTCGCACAGCTTGCTCGGCTGAGGTCACCGTATCCGGCTCCAGCCACGTGAAGGAATGTTTCTTTGCTCACGCACGTTAAGTATAGCCTTGAAAATTAGCAGGCCCATTTTCCAGGCCAGAAGAGCGCTGGCGACAACCACAGATTACCCAGCTTGCTCTCCCTAAAAGGAGAAATACAAGGAGGAGAACTGACCCCGGATCGGCGTTCTCATCCTCCCCCTGCCGCCTCCACCACAAGAGGCCTCAGTTCACCCTCCGAAGAGCAGGCCAGCAGCCATTTGCAAGGCCAAATGGTGGGGTGAGCCTGTTTTCGCCTCGGAGGGGAACTCCGGGGGCAGCCGCTCCCATTTCTAACAGCCACTTCTCATTCCTTCCCTGCTGAAAGAGCCCTGATTCTGTGGAGGGATCTCTCGCTCCCCTCCAGGCAGCGCCACGCCTCAGTGTGAGAAAGTGAGTTCCATCCCCCAGCCCGGAGGACAATCTGGATGAGCCTGAGGTGCCGGTGGTAACCCCATTCTCTTGGCGGGTGACTGCTTGAGGAAGATGGCACAATTCTGGCCAATGAGACAGGAGGGAAAGACTGCTGGGGGCTTCAGGGAAAGCTTTTCTCCGTTTCAGTCGACACACAAGAAAAGACAAGGCTCTGCTGTCCTTGGTCCATGTGCCTGAGAGGTGACGGCTGACGCTTTGGCCAGCATTCTATAACCGTGAGGGGAGCCAGTCTGGCGGTAAAGCAAAACACGGAAAGACAGAAGCCAGAGAATCCCAGAAGAGCCGAGCTGAAGTCCTCACTCACCAGGCGCCTTCCCTAGCTCTTTATCTGAGTTACGTGACGCTCCATCTCCTCCTCGTCAAACCCGGTGGCTCACGATGGCCTAGTACTCGCAGTCCGAAGGATCTCACTTGACACAATCAGTGTCCAAAACATGAGCTGTGTGTGCAACTACGACAAGACCCACAGACGTGGACGTCTGTGTCTGGAGGTCTCGTGTCTGTTTGCTGACAAAGAATGAAGGGGTTGTATGCTCATGTATAAGAATAAGCAAAGGGGCGCCTGGGTGGCTCAGTGGGTTAAGTGTCTGCCTTCGGCTCAGCTCACGATCCCGGGGTCCTGGGATCGAGTCCCGTGTTGGGCGCCCTGCTCAGCGGGGACTCTGCTTCTCCCTCTCCTTCTGCCGCTCCCTCCCCACTCATGCTCTCTCTCCCCCCCTCTCTCTTGCTTTCTCAAATAAATAAATGCCTAAACAAACAAACAAACAAAAAGAACAAGCAAAAAAGAGCACGAGCAGATGGGCACTGAGACCCTAACCGCATAAGGGCAGAGAGCAGAAGTGACCCAGTGCAAGGCACTTGGACGGGACTACAGGAACGCGGGGAGGCTTATGGGCCCCTCGGTTTCAACAAAACCATGCCTGCTGACAAGGAGAATGATAAAAACAAGGAATAAAACCCAACGGAACCAAAGAACCCCACCATGACTCTCTCTGCCATCCCCACGTTGGGCTCACGGCTTTTCAGTCTCATTAACCCAAAAGGAAATTGGCCTGAGCCCGCTGCCCAACCACATCCATCACTTCCTGACAACCGACATATTACAGCCCTAACTCCAGAGAGCGTCCCGGGGGCTGCGGAGCCCGGTGATAAAATCCTCTTTCCTAGAGGTGGGGAAAAGAAGTCACGGGAGGGAAGGATTCTTGTCTTCTGAGAAACATCATCAGGCTTTAGAACCTCTATTTCTGACACCACCAAGCTGGTTTCCCCCAACAGCATATTTGAATTGGGGCGTGTAACAACAGTTGTAAAAATACTGTTGTCAAGGGAAGCATGATCATGTACGTGTCACTTAGGCAGGCTGATGGGGCCCTTCCAAATTCTCGCACCGCTGCATCTCGCGGAGTGTCAGCTAAGGGGCTCACATCTTCTCATCTCAAGTGTAGAGAGGACGGATGCCTTGCCCATAGTCCTACAGTGACGGAGCTGGAGGGCCGGGACCGAGGTCTAGGACCAGCCTCCCCCCTACACACACACACACACACACACACACACTCCTTTTACTTTCTTTTCTAAAGAAAAAGAATGCCCTATAACCAAGGGTTCAGTTCACTCTCTTGGCTGGCTGAGACCTTGCCCTGGCCCGCACCATGCCAAGAGCATTATACACCCTTCTTGAAATAAAGAGGTGCTTTGACGTTCCACACAATGGTTTGGAAACAGTGGCTTGGGAGGCAGCATCCTGTATCTTTG
This sequence comes from Potos flavus, assembly GCA_028534135.1. Taxonomy (NCBI): domain Eukaryota; kingdom Metazoa; phylum Chordata; class Mammalia; order Carnivora; family Procyonidae; genus Potos; species Potos flavus. The sequence goes on along the minus strand of CM052896.1, from coordinate 5,938,022 downwards.
TGCCTTTCTCCTTAGGAACGGCTCCCTGAGATTTCAAGCCTAAGTGGCAAATCTGCTTGGAAACAGTGAAATGCAGGAAGCAGGAATGCAGTGAAAATTTGGCCATGACCAGCATCTCCGGATCTGGGGGTTTAGGAAGCGTTAGAAGCACCTGCAAGAGCTTCTAGGCAGAGAACAACAGACAAAGACCCCCCTGATCCATCTGAATGAAGGGCACTGAGCTCTCTGCCAGAAATCCCGAAGAATGCCACCAGCCCAACTCTGGGCATTCCCATGGAACGCAGCCACTTCCTGTCCCTCCCAGAGGCTTGGGAAGAAATGTAACAGTGCACATGCCAGACGGGTTCAGGCCCATCTGGGCACTCTGTCAGATGACTTACCACATCTGCTGGGGAGGCAAACACAGAACCCCAAATCCCCAGAACAGCCCAGAACGTGATCCACTGAACATCTGTGTCCACAAAGATGCTCACAGGTATACCTCGAGAATCAGGCTCAAAGGCTCAATAAATCTCGGAAATTTGCAGAGCCGAGGCCCCTCTTGCAAAGCTGCAATGACCTTTATCCTTGAAGGCTCTCAGAATCCCACAGTAAGACACTTACTTAATCCACATTTTCCTGAACTTACTTGACCACGGAACATTGTGTCTGAGAAATGCCTATTCACGTCCCTGAGAGCACACAGCACTAAAGGCAGCTGGGAAGAAGCTGGAAGGGCATTTGGACTTTGGGCTTCTGGCTAAGAGATAGGTAGCACCTGGGTTTTTAGTTCTTGACCATTAAGAATACAGCACAATGAACGAGAAGCTCCGGCCTCTTTGGCAATCTCCCATCAGGATTATGACTCATATGCTCACTCAGAGAAAATGGAAATGATGATCATTTTCTCCTGGAAAAGGGCTTCTGGAAAGAGAATCCTAATAAGGACCACCACTAATGACAGAGCCCCCCTGCTCTTCCTAAGGATGGGAAGGAGGTTCTTTTTTCTCTTTTCCTGCCTTTTAGCCTCTGCCCATAAAAGAGGGGTTTTTGGGGCGCCTGGGTGGCTCAGTGGGTTAAAGCCTCCACCTTCAGCTCAGGTCATGATCTCAGGGTCCTGGGATTGAGCCCCGCATCAGGCTCTCTGCTCAGCAGGGAGCCTACTTCCCCCTCTCTCTCTGCCTGCCTCTTTGCCTACTTGTGATCTCTCTCCCTCTCTGCCAAATAAATAAATAAAATCTTAAAAAAAAAAAAAAAAGGGGTTTTTATCTCCTCAGAGACACAGGAGGTAAGCCCAGCCCTTCCCTCGACCTGTGTCCCTGGCTCCCCACTCTGAGAAGTGAGTGGGGTCGCTGATGGGTGAGATGAGCAGGGCCCGTCAGCCGCCATCCTATTTCCCTTCTGAGCAGGGCTGACTCAGGAAAGGGAGATTCCCCCTGCCCGCACAGTTTTCCAGAGGGCGCCTGAGCTCCCTGACTTGCAGAAAGTGAGGCCGACCCCAGCCCTCCCTGCAGCTGGATGAACATCTGCTCTGCAGATTCGCCTCCCCTGTGTGCCTCCCGAGTTCAAGCACTGGCAGAGGCACCAAGAAGCCCATTTTGGCGCTAAGTGCCAGCCGTTTCCTCCGGTCCAACAATAAAGCTCAACTTTGGAGTCCTCTCTGACCCTGGTGTGTATTTCTCGGCTAGTTCTGAATTATCACCCAGAAAAACCTCAAAGCAGATGGGATGCCAGAATCCAGTTGGAGGAGAAGAGAGAAAGGTATCTCTGGGAAGGCTGGAGCTGGAGAGGATCTCCAGAGACGAGTTAATCCTCCTGTTCCTTGAAGACAAGTCTGAGGATGTGCCAAGAAGACCAGCAGCCCTTCTGCTTGTAGGGTTCGGAGCAGAGAGCAAAGGAGCTGCTCCCCAACCTCCTCGCTTTCAACTGTTGGGTGTGACATCCCCCGGGCCCGCACGGCAGTGGCGCTACTCCAGGCTGGGGTCTTATCATTCTTCACCTCCTCCACCGTGAAGCACACGCTTATCCCCCAAGTACTTTTTTAAAGCCAATTACTATGTATTTACAGTGAGCACAATTATACCTAATTACTTAATTAGCATGACTGCATGCAGCTACTAACTTTGAGTCTGTGATTATGGCCCGGAAGCACAGAACGGATGAGGTCATGCTATTCAGTAGGAAAGCAGGTTGCCTTGGCTCGGGGAGACGGAGGTGAGTCTGTCCCTCCGGACCAGCTGGTGATGGCCCCCAAGTGTGTGCTCAGGAATGTCTAGCACATTCAGGTAATTTAGGGGACATGGCATCATTTGTTGTTGTTGTTGTTGTTTTTCCTGGGACAGAGGAGAACCAAGACAAAATGCCATCCTTGGATGATGCCCAGATCTGGGGGTCTTGGGAGTCAGTGACCAACAGAGGTTACTCCCTAGGGGCTGAGATCCTCAGCACAAGTTTGTGGACCCAGGACTTCACGGCCTTGACTCCCAAGATAGCCTACTCTGGCACATTCCGGCTCTTTCTAGAAAGAAAGTTAAGCGGGAATGTGCCTGAGCCATCCTCTCCTGCAAAAACCTTGGGCTCCCCACACCTAGCACTGCAGGATCCTCAGGGGTCTGCTGCTTATTCTAGTTGTGTCTGAAAATAGGATTGAAGAGGAATCAGAGGGAAACAATTCTAACTTACGCTCCCTTAAAATGTTCTATGAGGGGCGCCCAGGTGGTGCAGTCAGTTAAGTGTCCGACTCTTGGTTTCAGCTCAGGTCGTGATCTCGGGGTCTTGGGATCGAGCCCCACGCTGGGCTCCATGCTCAGCACAGAGTCTGCTTGAGAGTCTCTCTCCCTCTCCCTCTGCCCCTCCTCCTCATGCTCGCACTCTCTCTCTCTAAAATAAATAAATGTATATATTTTTTTGTTTGTTTGTTTGTTTTTAAATAAATGTATATTTAAAAGAAGAAAATTTCTATGAAAGACGACCTGGCAAGCAAGGCTTGGAGACAACCCATCGATGAAAAAGGCGAAGGCAAAATGTCAATATTACCTTCACCAAGATCTGACCTGCAGCTGGACACGCAGTCGGCCCATCGAGATCACCGAGCGGAATAAAGGAGAGGCGGCAGAACCCGCCGCCCCGTGTCACATGTAGCCTGGCCTGCCCTGCCATCAACCACGGGGAGTAAATGGCAGTCCCTGGTACACCAGCTTCCCCTTCTCTGCTGCACTCCCAGTGGAGGAGCTCCCAGCCCAGCCCTGTGACCAGATCCCCCTCCTTCCATCAGAACTTCTGCTGCAGAAAAACCTAGAAAGCCTCCCTCTGCAGGAGCAGCTGCTGCTGCCGCTGCCACTTCTGCTCCTCGTGACAGGAGGGGCCCCAGCCTCCCAGACAAAGGAGCCCATTTTCCATATTTCATCTGCAAGTCCATTACGCGGAGCTAAGTGGCTGGGAATAAACACCCATCATTACCCTGCACTAAGCGATGTTTGTTAGTACAGAAGGTGACAGAAGTCTCTATCATGCCGATGAGCTATTAATACTGCATTACACGCACAGGCTCCGGGCTCCCCACCACAGCTGGGAAACCGGCTTCGGCAGCTCCTCTTCCAGAAAAGGCAAGCTCCGTGGCCGACCTGCCCAGAAGAGGAGGAGGAGACAAGACCCTCACTCACTCCTACTGAAGGAACCAGGGGTTCCAGCGGACGGGGCACAGGCCCCAGCCCCAGCGGCTCTGGCTTCGGTGATCTGTGCGGAAGTCCTTGTCTGGTAGGCTGGTATGGGAGGGGAATGCATCAGGCAGTTGCCCTGGGGAAAGACCATGAGGCTAGGACCCCCAAGTAGCTGCCATGTGGCCAAAGAGGAGTCAGGAAGGGGGAGGGAGTCCTCCACTCCATGCCAGGGCCCGCTGCAGAGTGCCCGCCACTTTGTGAGAGATCAGTGAATGCGCGCTGACCGGCCGGGGAGCAAAGGAAGAGTCTGAGGGAGCCAACAGAGATGGGTGAGACCGCTTCATGAGAGCAAGGGGCTACGAAGAAGACCCCAGAACAGAGCTGCCAGATCAGCCCGGAAGATGTGGGACAGATCCAGGGAAGCAGCATGAAGAGGTGACCAGCCAGGAGGGGCCAAAAGTCAAATACACACCTATGGTTCAAAGCATAGAGACTCGTGTGGAAAACGGAACCACTTCTTGCTAGATACGTGTCTAAAGGCAAGGGAAACAAACGCAAAAATGAGCTCTTGGGACTTCACCAAGATAAAAAGCTTTGCATAGCAAAGGAAACCATCGACAAAACCAAAAGACGACCAACAGAATGGGAGAAGATATTTGCAAATGTCATTTCAGATAAAGGGCTAGTATCCAAAATCTATAAAGAACTTATCAAACTCAATATTCGAAGAACAAATAATCCAATCAAGAAATGGGCAGAGAACATAAACAGACATTTGTCCAAAGAAGACATACAGGTGGCCAACAGACACATGAAAAAATGCTCAACATCACTCGGCATCAGGGAAATACAAATCAAAACCACAATCAGATACCACCTCACACTGGTCAGAATGGCTCAAGTTAGCAAGTCAGGAAATGACAGGTGTTGGCGAGGATGTGGAGAAAGGGGAACCCTCTTACACTGCTGGTGGGAACGTAAGCTGGTGTACCCACTGTGGAAAGAGCATGGCGGTTCCTCAAAAAGTTGAAAATAGAGCTACCCTACGACCCAGCAATCACACTCCCGAGTATTTGCCTGAAAGATACAAATGTAGTGATCCGAAGGGGCACCTGCACCCCAATGTTTATAGCAGCAATGTCCACAATAGCCCAACTATGGAAAGAGCCTAGATGTCCATCGACAGGTATATGGATAAAAAAGATGTGGTGCGTGTGTGTGCGTGCACGCGTATACACACACACACACAGGAACACTATGCAGCCGTCAAAAAAAGAAACCATTTGCAACAACGTGGATGGAACTACAGAGTATTGTGCGAAGTGGAATAAGTCGGTCACAGAAAGATAATTATCATATGAGCTCACTCATACATCGAATTTAAGAAACAAGACAGAGGATCACAGGGGAAGAGAGGGAAAAATAAAACCAGATGAAATCAGAGAGGGAGACAAACCATAAGAGACTCTTAATCTCAAGAAACAAACTGAGGGTTGTTGAAGCGAGCGGGAGGGGGTGGGGTAACCGGGGGATGGACCCTGAGGACGGCACGGGATGTCACGAGCGCTGGGTGGTACATAAGACCGATGAATCACTGACCTCTACCTCTGAAACTAGTAATATACTCTATGGTAATTAATGGAATTTAAATTAAAAAAACAAACATCTGATCAACAGACCAAAAACCAACCAACCAAACGTGGAACCACTGCGGGAGGCCTGGCAGTGTACAGCCGGAGTGACAGTGACCCGTGGGGAAAGAGAAGGCATTCGCAGGCTTCAGGGAAACCAAAACAGGAAGGGAATCAGTGGCTGGAAGGGTGAAGGAAAGGGGTCGACGTCGCGGCAAACACTCCCATCAGTCAACCGAGGGGCCGGTTTTGCAGTGAACATGGTGGACGGGCCTCTGATCAGTGACAAGTGAGAAGCGAAGTATGCTCACTATTCGTCTCTGTGAATATCCAGTAAGAATTATATCGTCATCAGTTGCTGGTATAGTTCATGGCACAAGAGAAGGTCCACACATACACATACACACACACACACACACACTCCAGAAAGCACGCTAAGAACGCAGGCAAGCACGGCCACGTCCCAGGAGATCCTCGGAGGGAGCGGATTCATGGAGGCCAGTCTCCTACGAAATGAACAGAACTCAGAGGAGGCACTTTGGAAGCCGGTCTGGCAGTCTCTTCCAAAGCTGAGCAGACTCATACCATACAATCCAGCAACCACACACACCTAGCTGTTCACGCAAAGGAGTTAAAAACTTCGGTCCAAACAAAACCTGCACACCAATGTTTATAGGAGCTTTATTCGTCATTGTCCAAAATAGGAAGCAACCGAGATATTGGCCGAGGGTTGAGTGTGTGCCTGCAAAAAGAGATCTGTTGAAGTTCTAAGCCCCAGTACCTTAGAATGTGACCTTATTTGGAAACAGAGTCAATATACTTGTAATTAGTTAAGTCATACTGGAATGGGGGAGGGGGGGGAGTGTTGTTAAGCCAATAAGCCAGGTGTGCGTAGAAGGCAGCAGCCATGTGCGGATGGAGGAAAGAGGAGTGGAGCGGTGTGGTGACAGGGACACTGGAAATGCCATCAGCAGCTAAATAAGGGCGAGGATGGGCTCCCTTCCAGGTTTCGGAGGCACCGTGGCCCTCGCTGACTCCTTGCTTTAGACTTCTAGGCTCTTGAACTGTAAGACAATACATTTCTATTGTCTGAAGCCCCCCCAGTTTGGGGTACTTTGTCCCAGTGGCCCCGGGAAGCTCACACCACCCTCTGGAGGGTGACAACCTGAGGCTCCACCCCGGGAAGCTCGCACCACCCATCCTTAGCGGGAGAACAGCTAAGAAGCTATAGGTCACCCATACGACGGAGCCATATGTGGGAAGAAGCAATAAAGCTATCAAGCCATGAAAACACATGGAAGAACCTCAAGTGCCCACTACGAACTGAAAGAAGCTGATCGGAAAAGGATTCCAACCATACGACACCCGGGAAAGGCCGGCTGTGACAGATAGTAAGAGACCAGTGGCCACCAGGGTATGCTAAGGGGAGAGGACCGGATGGGCTGCATGGGGTCTCGAAGGGCAGTGAGACCGTTCTGTGCAACACTGTGATGGTGGAGACACCACCTAGCTTTTGTCTGAACCGACTACACGACCCCAAGAGTGAGCCCTACTGTGAACCAGGGACTTCAGCTGACTCGTATATGTCATCGGGTTGTAAGGAATGCACCACGCCGACGGGAGATGGTGACAACAGGTGACAGAAGTGGGAGGGGGTGAGTAGCAACTCTCCACTCGTAAGCATCACTGAGCCTCAGTCTTCTATCTGTAGAATGGGAACAGCAGCCTCTTCCTCAGAGAGGGGGTGTGAGGTCACCTGAATAACAGATGCACGATGCCAGCCTCACGCTGGGTCCAGAGGAGGCTGCTGAGGCAGAGCAGCAACCTTGCCCTCTGACCATGCCATCTCTAGAAAGCCCACGCCGCGAAGATACACTCGCCAGGCGTCATCCGACACATGGCTAGTTGCCGTCTCCTTGGCCCCTAGGCCCTCGCTGTATCTCCCACAGGAGACGAAGAATTGTGACATGTGAGAGCTACTTCTTGGAATATATTCAAAGTCAGGTTTGGGAAACAGAACACACATTCTTGAGAAGTGACAGGATGACCTAAGATTTGATTCAAAGTCATTCGAGGCATTTACTCTATGTCACAGGTTCCCGGGGAAAAAGGTCACTTTGCCATAGCCTGGGCCTAGGAAGAGGTTGGAAATGAGCCAGATGCTGAAGGATGAATAGGGTGCAAAAAGGAAGAAAGGGGTGTGGGGACCTAGCCAGGAGGGGGGAGGGGGCAGGAACAACACAAGAGCAGCAGTTGGCGGTGTGGGATCGGCGTTCTGGAAAGAAGTCGCCAGGGGTAGAGGCTGGGGAATCACGGGCAGAAAGGTGGAGGGTGACAACCTGAGGCTCCATGAGCGGTCCCCAAGGAGCGGGGGCTGCCGTTTGCATCTTGGAGATCAGCTATAGTTGGCAGCAAGTCCCTGAGGGCAGGGACCGTGCATGCCCTTGTTCTCCATTATTTCCAAAGCCTAAAGGAAGGCTTCCCATAAACCCTCAATAAATATGTACTGAACAGATGAAAGGGAGAAAAGTCAGCTCAGCGAGAGAGGCTTAGATGCTAAGGATGAGGACAAAGGGGAGTGTGGTCAAATTTTGCAAAGAGATCAAGGATGGAGAAGTCAGGGTTCCTGGGGAAGCAGAGAGAGACATGGGGCTGCAGGGCAGGGGCCCTGAAGAGGTTCGGGGGTGAGCGCAAGGTGAGCAGGCAGGTACTCTCTGCAGGGGAAGAAAGAGGAAGGCAGGGCCGGCCAGGGCAGGGAGAGGTCCCTGTGCACCAGCCCACCAGGAGGGGCAGAGATCAGAAAGATGGAGGGGTGGGGAGGGCTGGCTCTGGGAAGGTGACAACTTGTGAATAAGGCAGGTGCCCTGACCTGGGGACAGAGGAAAAGAGGGAGGGAGGACACAGGTTAGCTCCCCATACGGCCTCTGCTCTCTCAACCAAGAGGCAAACGGTCTTTTGAGAATAGGTTTTGGGAAAGGGGATGAACAGGGAACGCTGGGGCAGGAAGCAGGGCCAAAGCGCCTTCCAGCTGGCCTGCGGGAAAAGAGTCAGAGCCTGAGTCCTTGGACGGCAGCGGGATACCGGCCAAGGGCTGTCACGAGGGTGACCAAGATAACAGAGGGTAAACGTGTTGCTACAAAAACACCTCCCAACTTCTCCCCACTGACCCCTCTAGACTAGCCCTGTGGTGTCTCATTCTGTAGGACCTAGCCCCAAATTGGCTGGGTGACCAGGAGGCCTGGACCCATTTCCTGACGTTTTTGAGAACCAGGGGGAGTTTTCAGTAAACAACGAGGGGGCTCCTTAAGCATCAGATTCCATACCTATCCCTGAGTAGGAGCTTCTCCATTCAGGTCTTTCAGAATCCCTGGAAAGGCTGAATACACTGAGAATAAAGCCGATGCCAAGCACGGAGTGCATGTTGGGAATGCAGGTGAGCCTCTGGAAAGAGGTGCTCTCCAAACATCCTTGCAGCCCTGACATGCTATGAAAAATGCAATGGACCAGACGGGAGACAGACAGAGGCAAAGGCGAGGAAAGGGGCGGCGTCCTGATTGCTCTGGTCGGAAAAGTCCCACCATGTATGATAAACGCGCGTGTAAGAAAGCAAAGTGCTTTTGTGCTACATTCGTCATGGGGAGACTTAGGGAAATGCTGTCTCAAGTCAGGTAGCACCATGTCCCTGCCATTTCTTGCCAGGCTGCACATTTTTACATGGGACGCAGAAGGGAATCAGACGGGAGAGCCCCCAGGAGGCCTATAGAATGAGCACATCTCCCTGAATCCCCTGTTTCTTGCCATGCCCCCAAAGGCGTGACCCCAGACTTGCCTGCAGAGTCACGAGTGCTCTCTGCTTATTTATCTGCCCCAGTGCATGTGGCTTTAACTATTTATGATAGTGTCTCGTCACACTCTCCACCGAGGAAGCCTTTGTAATCAGAGATGGGCAGCCGCTCAGCTGGTAAATCTCAGCTGCGGGGCAGGGCGCGCGCGTCACCCAGGAACTCACACCGGCGGGGTCGGCCAGAGCCAGTTACATGGCTCCCGCACACTGTGGTCGCCATAGATGTTTTCGGGAAACAATTAGGAGCCATCCACTGTCTACTGACAGGACAAAACGTCCTGCTTCCCTGAAAAGGACACTTTCCCTAATATGGGAGGGTTTTAACAAGCTGAAGTCAGCTCGTGACTCCCCTCAGATGTCGTACTGTTTGTTCCCTTATTCCGGCGGGTCCTCATCGATAAATCCGCTTCCCCTCCATCTCCACTGACCCCTTCTTGTTTACACGCAAGTACCACCTGGATCCTTCAAAAGTCCACCTCGAATCACAAACCCAGGGGTCAGGAAGGAAGGCTTTTTCTCTGCGTAGTTTTGTAGGGCCAGAGCTGCTTGGCTGGGGTGGGGACCCTGACATGAAGGGACACTCAGATCCCATGGCTCTCTCCAGGGCTCACACTTATTCTGATGGCCCAGAGGAAACTTTCTTCCCACGTGCAAGACTCACCCCCATTCACAACCACGGAGAAGCTGGTACCAGGAGCTCACATGAGCACAGACACGACCCAGAGACGCCACACCAGGAGCTCAGAACTTCCCCTAAAGGGCGTTATCGTCCATCCTAATTATCCACGGATTCTGGACTTACAGATTCGCCTCCTCGCTAAAACTTACGCATGACCCCCAAACCAAGACTCCCGGCACTCTGTGGTCCTTGATAAACACGAAAGGAGTGGTGAGAAATGGGAGTCACCCGACGGACACGTTCCCGTGGGATGCCCTGCCTTCTTGTTTCGACTCTCATAACATAAACCAGTATTCTTTTCGTCGTCTGTTTGGGGCCATTTTTTGCATATTTGTGCCGTTTGTGGGTGATTTCACTGTTTAAAATAGCCCCAGCATAGTGCTGAAATGCTCTCTAGCATTCCTACAGGCAAGAAGGCTGGGGCGGACCTTATGGAGCAAACAGGTGTGTTCGAGAAGATTCGTGTGTTAGATAAGCTTTGTTCAGGCCTGAGTCGTCGTGCTGCTGACCCTGAGTTCGACGTTAATGAACCAACATCTATTAAACAAGGCGTCTTCCAACAGAAGCACACATGGAACAAGTTATGTACTGATTCAATGATAAAAATGTTGTGACCAGACATTCACAGGAGTCTAACCCTGTATGTCCCCCAGGAGCAATGGCTCAGCGTCCACGAATTCAGCATTCGTGGTGACTTTACTGGAACATAATTACTGTGAAGAACTAGAATCAATTACATGTTCAACAGAAAGGTGTCTCTGCCTCTGTCCAAATGCCAGCATCGTTACAGGCAGCGCGGCATCACCAACTCTAGACCAAGCCTGGACCCCATGCTGCCATCACAGAAAAGCTTCCCTTCCAGCCACACCCACGTCCGTCCAAGATGTACCTGACCTGAGGCAAGGCCTTTAGCCGGAGCGGAACTGTTCTGAGCACTGTGCTCCCCACTATTTTGACAGGGGGTGTCCCATAAACACTGAGACCGATTCTGAAGGACACCCAAGGCTGGGAGGCATGGGATTGTGTCTCAAGCCCCATCCCTCCCACCGTGGCAATCCTCTCACTAACAATCAGAACCAGAAAAGCAGAAGCAAAGGTCGGTGTGAGAGCCGAATGCCCGCTCGGCTGTAAGATGGACCAGCGGGAGGGAGCTCTGAGAGCTACGGTGCGGCCCGAGTACAGAGCGCTCAGCACCCAGCGTGCTTCTCCCTCGGCCGAGACCCTGGACCAGCGGAGAGAAGAGAACCGGTGGCAGAAGCCAGGGGACAGCGAAGAGGAACTCACAGCCTCCTAGTATCTCAGTTTTCCTGTCCGTAAAAGGAGGCCTTCGCCTCGCCCATCCCTTCCAGCTCTCGGTCTCCAGGGCCCTCTGTACTCTCTCCTAGACTAGCTGACCACGTCTTGAGGGCAGGAGCAGGGGAGGGTGGGCACTGGGGCTGCTGGGCCTACACAGAAGCTGGGACACGGCAAAGGGACCACTCCGGAAGCGGGCACAGGCCCCGGGAGCTGGGAGAGGCCCTGGAGGAACTCCGCAGAAACACAAGGGGAGGGACTAGAACCAAGAGCAGGCGAGAAACAAGGAGGAAACCGGGGCCCTGACTTCTCTGATCTCAGGGAGACGTCTGCAGAGGGAGGGGAGGCGTCCTAGCAGTGCGGCCATGAGGAGATTCTCAGACAGTGCATGCTTCGGGGCACTGGAGGGGCAGCTAGAGAGATGTTTCCATTCGAACAGGACTCACCACCCTTCATTCCCTTCCCTTCTCCTGGAGGTTTTGGTGGAGGGTCTGGTAACCTCAGGGGCTGCTGTCTGGACAGAGTCAGGTTACATTGCCTAAACGCAGAGGCCAGGTCTAGGGAGAAGACCAGCCTCGTCTGTGTCCCCTGCCGTGCTGGGAGCACCTCTCCACATGGGGCTGGGCCTCTTGCATCCAGGCTGCTCCCCGCCCTGAGCCCTCTCTGCCCGGGGGACTCCGCCCCAGTGGAGACCCCTGGCTCAGGCTATTTTTCAAGTTTTGAGACAAACAGGGAGGGTCTCTTAAGAGAGTGGGAGTTTAGCAGGTGGTAGGTCACCTTAGAAGGTTCCAGAACCCCAGCTAAGTGGTCTACTGCGATGCCACCCTCCCCCGCCCTCCCCAGAAGGGACAACGCTCTACTCCAGTACTCACACGTGTCTGGCTTGTGGCAGTTGTGTCCCTGACGGAAGTACTGGGGGTTCTCAATGACCGGGATGCGGGTCATGCCGATGACCACCGTGTCCGGCCCCGCATCCAACGAGGAGGGTGTGGTGATGCCATGGTTGATGTGGTGCAGTGGGCTGGCTGAGTCCTCCTCGCCACTGATGACAGCCACGGGCCCTGCACACACCAAGAGAGACACGGGACATCAGAGAAGTCACATCTGGCCAGTGCCCAGCCCTGCCCACTATTTCTGCCACCGCAGCTCCAGAAGAGTGAAATCCATGAAGAGTTTTCCCTGAATGTTCTGGAATCTGCATTCAGAGAACCAACCCCTCTGTTCTCTTTCTTCAGCGAGCGAAACGTCCACCCCATCACCCCATGGAAACAGCTGCAAAAGAGGGTATTCAAAATGACTCTGCCATGAACTATTTTCACTTCCCCTAAATCCAAATTAGTTCAAAATAATGCAAATGTTAAAGGAGTTCTCTGCTTACGTAGCAACAATGGGGTAAAAAAAAAAATGTACACAGTAGTGATTTTCACCCTGTCCCTCCTCCCTCCAGGAGCTTTAGCAACTGTCGATGGTGATCTAGGGACTGGGGACGCGGCCGGGCGTCAGGATTTAAAGAACGCCCATATGAGTCCCATGCACAGCCAGGATCTTGACTCTCTAACGAGGGGACTGGAGTGACTTAAGTAGCCTTTCCGGAGTGGCCCTCAGATTCCTATAGGAACGCATCCAGCTTTCACCGGACTCCGCTGTGGCCTCTCCCAGTCCACAGGGAGCTAAGGCCAGTACTGGACCCGGATCGAACCCGAGCCAACTTTCAAAGTGACACGAATTCGGCTGCATCACCGTTAGCCTTCCTGCAACTGGGTCAGCTGCCCACTCTCGAAAGATCCACGCTGCCCCAGGGGCTCCAAGGAACATCGCTCGTGTCTTCACCAATCCCAACTCCACCTCGTTCCAACCCAAAGAAGAAACCCAGGGACTCAGGTGATTTACAAACACAAGCTGGCAAAGAGAACTGTTGCCACAGTCTTGGCAGAGCAAGGATTCTGTCTGGTGGGGCGATTCTCCCATACCTACAAATAAAACTGACGTCAAGGGCACCAGCTGTGACGGTGGCTTCTTACAGCTGGCATCTGAAATGGCTGCTTTGCAAGACACGCGGTCCCGAGACAAAGTGCCCGCTGGTTCCAAGGCCTGCACGATACTTCCGCTGCAGAAGTCCATTACACCTACCGAAGTTTATGGGGAGGATACTTCCCATCGAACAGCGAGGTGAAGCACCAAGGAGGCAGAACTAAAAGGAAGACTAGTAAATGCGGAGGACCCTGACTTCCACTCCTTCAGCACACGCAGGCTTATTCCAAGGCACAACAAATACCTGATGGGGTTTGGAGACCACGTGGGAAAGGAGTAACGCGTGGCCATAATCGCTAGCCCTGCAGAGGCCAGTGCCTGCAAACAACCTTGTAAACTCCGAGAAAGCTCGTCATGATTCCAATTAAACACTGAAAGCAGGGCACGGGTTTCTCTCCTTCCTCTCTCCCCAAATGCCTCTGAAATATAAAGAAATTAAAGAACTACTGGTGCACCAAGAGCAAGAAGAGGGGAGACAAGAAGAAATAAAGTATTTCAATGTTCTGGAAGACAAGAAGTGAAATGATGTAAGCTTGCTTACAGAGGGCTGCGGTGGGAATATTTAGAGAAATTCAGCTCTGCTGGGTCACCCAGGACTTGAATGGACACGGTAACCCAGAAGGCTGGATTGGGACTCCGGGCTGGAACAAAGTACCCAAGCCATGACCTTGGCCCCAGTACACCAGTCTAGTGGTTTCTTCCTGAAGAAAATTAACTGAAGAGGCTGAGGGGAAGGGCTGGTTCCCTTCTTCCTGCTCCTGGAAGACAGAAATACCAAGGATACCCATGCCTCTCACTGACCCTACTCCCAGTCTCCTCCCCTGAAAGAGATTCAGAGGTTGCATCTCTGCAGAAACTGAATGGCTCAATAAAACACCTAGATGTTGGGGCGCCTGGGTGGCTCCGTTGGTTAAGCATCTGACTGTTGATTTTGGCTCAGGTCATGATCTCAGAGTCATTAGATGGATCCCTGCATCGGGCTCCATGGTCAGCGGGCAGTCTGCTTAAGATTTTCACCTTTTCCCTCTGCCCTCCCCCTGCAGGCACACATGCTCTCTCTCTCTCTGTCTTTCTAAGATAAATAGATCTTGAAAAAAAGAAAAAGAAAAGTACCTAGATGTTGACATTTGGCAGTCTCCCACTGAAGTCATTCTTCATCTGCGATCATGCCATAGTGAAGGCTAATAGTTGATGAGGCAAACCTATGTGCCTAAAGTACTTTCTGGAACTCAATTCCTAAATATGAGAGAACAGTCCAGGACCCTCGGACACTTCAGCAAAGCTTCAACGTGAAAGAGAGAGTGGAAGACAGACAGACAACAGAGCCATGCAAGGAGCAGAAGACTTTTTTTTTTCTTTTCTAAATCACGAATATCCTCAGAGACAAATGAAGACATCACATCCATAAAACAAGATATTTAAAACGTGAACAATTCAAAGGTCAGAAAGAGTCCTTGAGAATTACAACCATCTGGACTCAAAAGTCAAAGAGAAGTGGAAGATAAAGCCAAGGAAATTTTTCAGAAAGTCAAACGAGACAGAAAGAGGAGGTCAATCGGAAAGAAAAGAGAAGAAAATGAAAGACTCGATCCAGAGATTCAATATCTGACTGAAAGAAAGGTGGCGCGGTAGGGAGAGGGAGAAAGGGAAGGAGAGGGAATAGAAAAGATGGAAGGGAGGATAAAAAATTAGGGAAAGATTTCTCTAAATGACCTGTGCACTCAGTTTCAAACATAATTAATATGTGCACATATGCATTGGCCCACAAACGCGCGCGCACGCGCGCGCACACACACACACACACAGGCACATGCACACACATATATCAAGGCACAAAGTTATAAAATGCCAGAACCCTGAGAATAAAGAGAAGATGCTAAGAGCTTTTGGAGGGAGCGATAGGTCACATTTCAAAAGGAAGAGAAATCGGAAAGACAATGCAATTCTCCGTAACAACCCACTGTGACTGCACTGAGCAATGCCTTCTGATTTTTTTTTTTTTAAGATTTATCTATTTATTTGAGAGAGAGAGAGAGAGCAGCAGGCGGGCAGAGGGAGAGAACCCCCAACAGACTCCTCGCTGAGCACAGAGCCCAACAAGAGGCTCCACCTTAGGACTCTGAGATCAGGACCTGAGCTGAAATCAAGATTTGGATGCTCAACTGACTGAGCCACCCAGGTGCCCCAATTCCTTCAAATTTTTTATGGACAAATTTTCAGCCTAGAATCCTACCCCTAAAAGTGTCTTCACGGGACATCCCGGGTGGCTCAGTCAGTGAAGCGTCTGCCTTCGGCTCAGGTCATGATCCCGGGGTCCTGGGATCGAGCCCCGCATTGGGATCCCTGCCGAGCAGGGAGTCTGCTTCTCCCTCTGCCTCTCCCCGAGACCTCCCCCTGCTTGTGCGCATGCTCTCTTCTGACAAATAAATAAATGAAATATTTAAAATAAAAACAAAAGCATATTCACCCATTGTAAGGGCAGAACAGATACCTGTAGGTGTGTAGACAGTCACCTCCCAATTCCTGGGAAGCAGCAGGAGGGGAGGCTTTAGTAAAACAAAGGGGCAAACAGGAAAAGAGGGAGTGTGAGATTCAGTTCCAAAGGACAGGAGCTCCCCCACCCCCCACCCCGGGTCTGTTCTCAGCACTATGGGATGTGGGTTGTTATAGCAACATGGCAGCGGACAGAGTCAGGAGTTTGGAGAAGACAGAAATGATGGGACTTGAGCCTTTTACGAGAGGCCGTTTCTTTGAATCTGTGTCTCAGGGAGTCATTGGACAGTGAGTGGCCCACAAAAGTTCCAAAGCCTGTGATCTAAAACAGTCTCTGCTTTCTCGACATTATTCTAGGATCTGAAAGGACCAGGTAAGAGCCATGGGGAGGAGAAGGGGCCTGCTGCCTGCTCCCAAGCCACAGGAAGGGACAGGGTCACCCAGGAAGACTTCACAGGAATAAATGCATAAAGCAGACTTCGAAGCCCTGGGAAACCGAAAACTTAGAATGCGGGCAGAGGAAGGGGGCAGGGAAAGGGACAGGAGGAGGGAAGGCCAGAAAAGCAGGAGAGAACCAGAAAACGACACTGACTTAGAAGTCAGAGGAGGAGAATACCTAGAAGTTCAAGTGCCTCCTCTACTTAGGCCAACGAGGATGAAGAATGAAAATAGGCCGCTGTCTCTGTCAACGAGAAGCTGGCCTTAGCGAGAGCGGGGCCCAGAGAGCAGTGGCGAGAAGAAAGCAGTCAACTATAGCGGGTTGAGGAGTCGGCTGGAGATCTCACCGTTGTCGCCATTTTTATTGAGTGCTTTCTATGCATCAGGCTCTGCAAAGGCAACGTCTTTAACTTGATAATGCCTCTGTGAGGTTGGTACCTTTACTCTCCCCATTTTGCAGATGGAAGCACTGAGGCACAGAGCAGCGACCTGCCCAAGGACACACAGCACAAAGGGGGACCCAAAGGGGTGGATGCTCGCTGGGCTGCAAACGAGGTCTGCCTCCGAGCCTGAGCTCATCACGGTGACGCGGCACTGGCTCCTGCAAGTGCAGACCGTGGGGGGAAGAGCATCGGTTCAAAGGGACACTTGGTCAGTTCCGGTACCTCATCCTCTGCATGGGCAGCTGCATTCGATTGCGGGTCCCCAAGACCCTATTTAAAGAGGTTGCTCTTGATCCTCACGAACGGCGACAAGAGTGAACACCTCGTTAGACTCGCACAGATAGATTACAGATAATTCATCATGAGCTCTGCGTCCCAGAGCTGCCGAGCGCCGGCGTTCAGCTGCGCCCACATCAAAAAGAGCGCGGTGCTGTCAGACCGCTGGCCGCTCCCCGAGGCCCTCTTACTCACCTCCGCTCCTCCACAAGCCACATTCCTTAAAATAAACACCAATAAAGAGGGCAGAGACCCCTCACTTCAAAGAACCCAAGAGGAGACCCTTGCGGCTCGCTCCTGCCTACCTGCACCCGCGTCCAGCAGGGTCCCCAGCACGTTGGCGGCCGGCACTGGGGAGAGACCAGCCCTTTGGGGACACGGCTGCTCTGGGAATGGCAAGATAGGTGGCCTCTCTGGACCTGGGCATTCAAAGGCAGTCTAAGGTTCATCAGTGGTAACCAACGTATCACCAATGATGACAGAGGCTAGGTACATCAGGGGAGAGGGGGCGGGGAGATAGAAGGGAGCTCTCTGTGCCTTCCATCCAATTTTTGCTGTGAACCAAAAACTACTCAGAAAAAGAAGTCTAATAAAAAAAAATTTGCTTAAATAAATGTTTAAAAAGCCAGTCTCCCAGCCCAGCACCCAACATATTTGCAAATACCCCCTGGGGTGACAGTAGGGCCCCAGGCTGAGGTCCGTTGACAGGGGCACCCGCAGTCACCCTAGGAATTGATTTCTCTTTCCAGCTCTGGCCAGGTCTAAGGCTTCAGGGGAAAACCCACAGACCTGGGGCCCCCGTGAGGAAGACGCATTTCTTCTCACCTTAATAACCACAGAGAAGAATTTATTAAGCTACAAAGAAGAACAAATAATGTGGGAGACATCTCATCTGTTCAGGGAGTTTCTCTATTTTCCTGAAGCCACCAAGGCCTAAGGCAGGTCAGGAGGAGGAGTCAAGCTTGCTGTCCTCTGAGCTCCCAACACACACACACACACACACACACACACACAATTACTCTGTTACACAGCACTAATAAACAAAAAGGAAAAGAGACAGATTTACAAGGGCTGCTGGTCAGTTCAAGCTTTTGAGAGAGAACCAGGAGGGAATGTAGGTCTGCTCGGACATCCCCATCACATGATTCTCTTCCCAAATCAGTGCCTTTTTATTTTTTCTTTCAGACCTAGAGTGGGTTTTGTTCTTTCAACCATACGATAATTGAACCACTGGATAGTTAGAGAAAGCTTGAGGGTCCCAGCAAGTGTCTTGCTCAGCAGGATGGTCCAAACTGTCTTTATAGTCTCTTCTCTTTCCCTCGCTGCCCTTTCAATGGGAAAAAACAGGGGACCGAAATGGAATAGTTTAGATTTTCATTAAGTGGTTGGTTCCAATGTGGGATCAGGTACCCCCAGAACGCAAAGGTCTCTGATGAAAACATGAGATGGGACTTCACTGCAGTTGAGTGGGTTCTGACCCAGGTGGAAGGAGGCCCCTTGCAGGGGATCTGGGGGATGCAAGCTGCCATGAGGTCTGCAAGGACACGGTGTCCTGCGGAAACCTCTGGTGAGTCAGGGTTCTTGGTGGACAAGGAGGAGTGTATTTGTTCATTGCCCAAAATGAGTGATGCAAAAGCACCCATCTCCCTGGTAATGCATTATCACATCAACACTGCCCCTTTCATCAGGGGGAATACTTCTTTGGTATTACTTCTTCAATATCCACCAACTCCCCAACTTTCAAAGCATTAACAATTTTCTCAGAAAGTTATCCCCAAGAAAATCCAGCCACTAGGTCAACATGATGGCTTTGCTCAGCCAGTTTGTAGATGTGATTCTTCTCTGATTTCCAAAGAAATGACTCAGAGTCCCAAAGACATAATCATAACAATTATTCTTTTCATTTGACCGGCAAAATATGCTATTATTCCCATCTGACCAACTACGAAACTGATCCTCAAATATGTCTAATTCCTTTACCAAAAATCGCCTTAGTAGGAGGTGATGGAGCCTTTACATGAATCTATCTTTGTCCATCTCCAAAGTTCTTACTCTTCGCACCCAAGTACCTATTTTCTCAATACTATTGCTAATATGAAGTATTTTTTTTTTTTAAGATTTTATTTATTTGAGAGAGAGAGCGTGAGTGGGGTGGAGGGGCAGAGGGAGAGGGAGAAGTAGACTTCCCACTGAGCAGGGAGCCCCACGCGGGACTTGATCCCAGGACCCCGAGATCATGACCTGAGTCAAAGACAGATGCTTAACTGACTGAGCCACCCAGGCGCCCCACATGAAGAATTTTTTACAAGCAGAACCTGGTAACATAAAGCCATATATGTAAAGAAGCCAGGACCTCTGAACCAAAGCATGTAGTAATAGATCACCAAATATTTTCAAGGCAGTACCAAGCCATATAAGATAACTTTGGGTAGTCAAGGCCAAATTTATGGCTGTATCGTAAAATTCTGGGGCCAGAATCCATCCATTTCTACATTCCTTCAGTTGTCTTTGTACTTCCTCCCAAGGTGGGGGGCAATTTTTTTCTAGAATCCAGAAAACCCTCTTAGGAACTATGATTGGTACAACCACTGTGCACCAAGCATTTCTAGGCACTGCTAGGAGGGCAGTTTTCCGCACCCCTTCAAGTTACATGGTGCCCCACCACTCTCCTTGGCTAATGAGAAGTGAGCAGAAGCGGTCTGCACCACTTCCACACGGAAGCTTGAAAATCCAGTGTATGACCAGCTGCCTTCTCCTTTTCCTGCCTTGGCAACTGTGGAAGTATGAGACCGAGCATCAGGCAGCTTCCATCCCTGAGTGAGGCTGACGCAGAGCAGGTGCACCTGCGGCATAAATGAGAGCAACAGCTCTGTCGTTTTCAATCATTGAGACTGACAGTGGTGCTGTTTGTTATCACAGGATAACCTAGTCCCTGCTGACTAATACAGGAATGAAACCATCCTCACACTGAACAAGATTACTTTAATGTTTTCCTTCACACCATTTTCAACAAATCTTTATAAAAGTGTCCTATGCAAAGCAAGGGAGGCATCTTCCATCCTCAATGATGTAATACATTTTAAAA
Organism: Potos flavus; assembly: GCA_028534135.1. Taxonomy (NCBI): domain Eukaryota; kingdom Metazoa; phylum Chordata; class Mammalia; order Carnivora; family Procyonidae; genus Potos; species Potos flavus. The sequence goes on along the minus strand of CM052896.1, from coordinate 5,918,171 downwards.
TGTCTCCGCCCAGTTCTCTGTCCCAAAATTGAGCTCTAATCTAATCTAATCTAGTCTTGTTCCACATAGAGCCAGACCATGACCTCCACTGTCGAAAGAGGCTCTCCACCCCCCACCCCAGATCGGACTTGGAAAGTAAAAGAAAACAACCCTGGTCGGGTCTCATGTTTTTAATGCGTCAGAATGAAGCAAACAAGCCAACCTTCGGATTAAGAAAATGATTTTTTTAAAAACCTCAACCTTTTCCTACTGATAAAAATCAAATATTGATGTGTCCCTGGTGGGTGAGAGCTTCACATCAACAAATCTGGGAGCAGGAACTCATAAAATGGAATAAGGTGAAAGCCCGACAAACACAATTAAAAATCCAGCCACGCTCAGAGAGGGATTCCATTTACTGTCTCATAAAAAGAGCCTAGTCCTCAGAGGCAAACAAAAGAAAATCAATTTCTTTAATTTTTATTGGCAGACGTGGGACAGAGGCCAAGTGAGCATGGGCTATGCCCAAGAGCATACCTGGGGACAAGTCACCAACTATCTGTTCCTGGGCCAGCTCCTGGTGTCCCTTCCCCTTAATGTCCCCTCCAGCTTCTGGACTGAGGTCGCCACCATGACTCCCCGGGCTTGTGGGCTGCCCAAGATGCCATGTCCTCCTCATTTCTCTGTGCCCCTCCCTGAATCATTTTCCAAAAGATAAGCTCTATTCTCTGGCTTGAATTCCCTCTTAGGGGAACCAAAGGCACTGTTCATGCCTCATTGCATCCACAGCTTGGGGGTATCACTTGGTGATTGAAAACGATGCCGCCTGATCAAGCAGCCCAAGGCCACACATTTAAGGGAAGGGAAGGCAAGACTGGCGCTCTGAACACGGGGCTTCCCTACCTCAGTTAATCATCACGACAACCCTGGGGGTAGAGCCTGCCATCCCTGTAATGCAGTTGAGGAGACTGAAGTCCCCGGTTTTATCATTCGCCCAAGGTCACACAGCTAATAAACGGTAGACAGACCCACTTCTATCTGACTTTACAGTCTGGGCTCACTTCACGGCGCCATGTGGCCTGACCTCTAGCACTGCTTCTCTGACACTGGGACAAGTTACAAGGGATCAAGTACAATATCCCTCCCACTCCCAATCTTTATTCCCTTGAGACTCATCTGTAGGAATCTGGGCTTCATTTAGGAGTGGAGCTCATAACATTTCCAGGGGACTTTAGACCCAGAACCTACGCACCAGGTCGTAGCTGGAAGGGGCAAGTCCTATGTAGGAGCGCAGAGGCAGAAGAATGGCAGGAAGCGAGGGGCCTGAACACAAAATAAGCATCCAAGAGGCAAGGCGAATGTCATCGGCTTTCTCCGAAGACTCTTTACACATACGGTATTTCAGACACCCCAGGCACAAACAGGAAGTGAGTAATTACCTTCCAGTTGCACATAAGTCAAGTGGAATACAAAAGCCGGGTGCTTTGGTCCAAGGCCCCATGAAAAGCTTGCAGCTCAAGTCTCCAACATTCCTCAGTTCGTCTTTAGCCCCCTGTTCTGGGACGACTCAGTGTCACCCCAAAATGGAGGCACTTATTTCCCCTGAAGAATTATGCATAGCTTTTCCCCCAACCTCGCAGGAACTTCTGGCGAATGAAAGGAGACCTCGCGATTTGGGAGCATGCTATCCTGGGTGCAGCCATGTTGGGTCACTGATGTCTCTGTACCCTTCACCCACTCACTCACGTCACCTTCTTCACTAACAGAACTGTTCTGCATGACCTGCGCCATGTTGTTTCAACACCGTGACCAAGAGAATGACAGGCCGAATTCATGTGAGCTAAAGCCCCAAAGCCCCTGATTCTACCCAATTCGCAAGTGGAAAACTCAGTAGCTAAAACCCCTTTGGCTGACCTATGGATGAAAGGTCAAGGGAAACTGAGGCCCTGTAGACATGGCTGGTCCGGGGCTTCCCAGGAAGAAAGGCCTCCCACAGGTGCACGGGGCTCACACACTGCTTTGCAGGCAGCAGCTTACCCGGGGACGCCTGAAGGAAACGCCCCTCAGAGTATTCCCGAGTACATGCGCAGTGATGCTGTAGCGTCTCATCACCTGGAGGAAACCCAGCTTCCTTCTCCAGAAGAACAGCTAAGGCCTGTTGAGCGTTTATTGACCACCAGGCCCCGGCCTGGGCTTTGTGTCCAGATGACCTCACTCAGGGCTCACAGTGCTCAGTGAGGTGGGGCCTGTAGTTAGAGTCAGAGTGGTGAAGTGGTCTGCCCATGGCTTGCAGCACATGAGTGACAACATCGTGATTCTAGATGGAGCTGGAAGGCTCCAGAGTCCCTATTCTTAATCACCCCCCTCCCTGCCTCATGCCACATGATCACATGGCCTCAGATCAGCGAGGTCTACAATGCAAACACTTCAGAACTACAATGCCCCCAAATCCAAGATGGTGAAATACCCCCTGAATTTATAGATGGAGAGAAACCATGAAAGGGCAGCAACTTCTTCCGGGCCATTCTGAGACTGTGAACTCATTCCTAAGGCCTGAGAATCCTGTGTTCACAGCCAGCTCACCCTGCCCATCACCTTATGCCAGACAAAGAAGATATTTCTCTCGTTATTAGAAAATGTTCGCTGGGAAGATATAAGGCCTCCTGGCAGCCGCAAGTAGGGAGGGAAATGAGATCATAGAACCTTTTAGAAGAGGAGACTCATGACAGATGTTAACTAGACTTATTGTCGTGATCATTTCAAAGTATATACAAATATTCAATCATTACATTGTACACCAGAAATTAACACACTGTTGTGTGTCAATTATACTTGAATGAAAGAAAAAGGATGGGAGGACCCCATGATTTTGGGCATTAAAACCCATAATCTAGCAGCAATGGATACCCCTCATTTCCGTATGATGCATTGTCACTGACAAGGCAATTTCCTCTCCATGAACTCAATCACCACAGCAACCCGATGAGATGCTCAAGGTAGGGTACATCCCCCTTTCACACATGAGGAAATGGAGACTCAGAGTTGTTAAACTGACCTACCATGGAGTCAGGGGAGACCTGTGACTTGAACCCAGCTCTTCTGACTCCCAATCCAGTGCTCTTTTGAGTCCATATCAAGCTTACTTCCTCTAGAAAAGTCAAGGGTAGTTCCTCATCTGGGAGTAAGACTCAAAATGGCATTTCTGAGAGCAGCGACGACTCCCCACCAATGGATCTCTGTAGAAGGCGTTTGGGGATTTCATGAGTTTGGCTGTGAATCCGTTACCTAAGATCAGAAACTGACACGGGCTGACTTTTACATCACAAACCTACCACGCGTGATAGACCCAGACAAAGGGGAAGTGTGCCTCGGGAAAGGCAGTGCAAGGCAAGGTGCAAGGTGCCCACAGAGTCTGGCAGAGTTCAACATCCCCTCAAGGCCCCACACCATGCATTGTCTGACCACAGGCCCTGCCCTCGCGGAGCTGATGGGCCATTATAGGTGTGCGTCCCAGCCTTTCTGTGGTCTCTCACCTACTGCTCCCTGGACCAGCAGGTGGCACCTGCCCACCCTGGCTGAACATCGCCCAGGCCCAGCTCTCCGTCAAGGCAAGCGCTGCCTCCAACGGGACTGCACCCCCAGCTCTGAGAGTCCTGAAGAGCAGCCCTCCGCCCTGCACCCACGACAAGGGTCTCTCCGTGGACGAGTCAGAGTGGTCCTGTGAAATTTCACCTTGGAACTTAGTTTTGCCATTAGCCTGTGTTATCATTTTCATCAGAAAAACCATGTTCTCAGAAAACTATGAGAAAGTCCTATCTGTATTTGACGCCCCCATCTGAACTTGTCCTGTTGTTAGACGGTCCTGGGGTCAACACTGATCTGTCTGCTTGCTCATCCCAATTCGAGCTCCTCAGCTGGCCCCGAAGTCTCTAGATCCTAAGTCCCTAAGGTCAAGAACTCTATCCTGTGGATCTCTGAAGTTCTCTGAGGCCCTAGTAAAATTCCTTTAATACAACAGGCGGTTGGAAAACAGGTGCTGACCAAAGGCTCTCCTAGGTACCGGTAGGCTCAGCCTCCCAAAGCGTATCAGGTTCCTTTCGCTGCCATAACAAAATACCACAGGCTCAGGGGCTTGAAACAATGGAAATTCAGTCTCTGACAGTTCTGGAGGCAAGAAGTCTGAGACCCAGGTGTCAACATGGCCGTGCTCCCTCTGAGACTCTGAGCAGAATGCTTCTTTGCCTCTTCTTAGCTTCTGTTGGTGGTCGTCAGCCCCTGGACACTCACTGGCTTGTAGATGCTTCACGCTCCCTGGTCCCGTGGCCGCCTTCTGTGTGTGTGTGTCTGTCTCTGAGTCTCTCATTTTTACAAGGCCACCAGTCAACTTGGATTGAGAGCCCACCCACTCTAGTATCACATCTTAATGCGCGTCATAATCATACCTGCAAAGCCTACTTCCAAACCGGATCACATGCACAGGTATCGCGGTTAAGACTTCAGCATATCTTTCTGCAGGACGCAGTTCAGCCCTCAACCCAAGTCTCCCACCTGTCTCTCTCTCAACCCTGGGAGGAGAGGGCATTATAAGGATCCCGAAAAAACTGATTCTGGGGTGAACTGGGAGTGCACCCTATGGGCATTTAACCTTCCAACGGCAACTTCCCAACGACTGTAGCACTAAGCCCATTCCAGAATCCTCAAAGGTGACCCTAACATTTTAGTTCCTGATTCAGGCCGCACCTTCCAAATCAGCCTTCCCACACACATGCTCAGCAAACTGCCTCGTGCACTGGGCTGTCACCTAGAGACTAGGGAGGGAGGGACATCCCCGGCCATGAAGAGGTCCCTGGATCTACAAGTAGGACGCACAATAAACCAAGAGAGAGGACACGTGTGGCGAGGAGCATGTTATAGGTGTACCCAGGGCAGGCTGACAGCGCAAGGGAGACACTGCGCGCCAGGGCAGGAGAGAGAGAGGAAAGCAGCCTGAGAGGGACCCCCGCCCAGCAAACACTCTAGGTCCATCACCTTTCATCCCCACAGACAGTCCTTGCCCGCCCCTGAGGACTCGCCTTCCCTCTCTCTGCTTACGTGGCAGCCATCACCTCCACCTTGAACCCGGCCACTGCCTCTTCTCCCCACACACCTGGGCCGCAGTTGGGCAAGGCCCTCAGCAGCCCCTATTAATCTCTTGGCTCACTCATCCCTTTCACAGACAAGCTGTAAAAGTGATATAAGCTTTTCAATCGAGCAGAGCTCCAGCAGGAACAGAGGAAGGGGCAGAGGGTCGATTGATTTCCAGCATGTGAAAGTATAAATACAATACCAAAATCAATCAAAGTAACACCGTATCAACTCTGTGATCTCTTCCCTTGTATGGCACGCTTCATAGACTGTAGCACCTGTGCCTGTTTGCACACCTGCCCCCAGCCTGGGGCGGGAGCTCCGCTGGCCAGGCCCGCACCCAGAGAGCTATGTTCTCTGAAAAGCCCCTTGTTGCAGAGGGCAAAGCAATGACGTCATGGGCACGGGTCCCACCAGGCCATCACACGCATGTTGGAGATCCCACGTGTGGTCACAGATGCACTTCTGAGTGAAGATACATGTGAACTCAGACATAAAGCAACACCAGTCTTGTTGTTCCTTGAACAGGTGAGTAAGGAGACTCACTGGTCTGCATTTCTCTACAACCTCGCTCCTCCTCCGTATCACCAAACTCTTTCCAAGGGTAATATATATAATATACTTAAGTGTAATGCATTGAGGATATTGAACACGCAAACCCAATACCCCACCAAGGGGTAGTGAGGTAGATGGAGATGCGAGAGATGCTAGTCATAGAATTAGTTGTTTATTTTCCTGAAGGTGGACACGTGGGCTAGATTGGTACCAAGGGAAAAAAAAATCCCAACTTAACCACCTAATCTCAAAATGTACCTTCTTCTTCAACTTTGTGACTTCCTGCAATCACTTTTCAGGTATTATTCTTGCACTAACTTCCAGATCAGGCAAAATATTAAACCTACCAATTCATAAGAACTTTTCATTTTCATCACCAAAACCCGGTTTCCTCATGAAAACATTAACCTAAAGGAGATTCAGGTAAGGAACTAAAACTTGTCAAAGGACCTCTTTGTTCAGTTCACGTATGTTTAGTTTGGAATTATTAAAAGGAGGGTGACTAAACATCCTGATTTTCCTAGGGCAGTCCTTGTATCCACTTGTGTGTGATTCTTCATAGCGCCCCCTCTGCTTTGGTGAGAAATGACAGAGCCACCCTAAGGAATGGTAACTTAGGCCTCCCGGGTGTAGAAGCGGAGGGGTGGAGAAAAGATGGTCATGGGAGAATCTACTGCCCTTCTGGACTCCAGACACCAGGGGGCAATACCACAAGGAGACAGTGAACCACTCTAGCCAACATGTTTCCATAATTTTCTAAATTCCCCAGGAAGCAATCTTGGGACATGCTGGCATGTATCTTCCAAATACCCATATATGAAGTTGTCCTTCTTGGGGAGCCAATAAATACCACTTGATGCTGACGACCATGCAGCCACGGATTTTTCATTCCCTCTTCTCCCTCTCTTCCCTTCTCCCTCTCCCCTTCCTCAGGGTACAGGTCAATCAATCTTAGGCCATCTTGATCTACTTGGAAAGCTTAACTGCCATGAAGCTAAACCACTTGTCCTCTGGCTCCAATCTCTTAGAGAAATTAGTGCCAATGGAAGTGTCAGTATCAATTTCATAATGTTATTGGATGAAGGCAAGGCTGGGCCAAGTCCCATATTCCTGACGGGCTATCAAAGTGATGAGGATTATGGGTAAGGAGACAGACAGCTCTGACAGGAAAGGCAATGACTCAAGATCAATTAGACTGACAAGACTATCTTTAAGCCATATCACTTAATGCTGACACGGGTACGTTTCCCACAGAGACTTGGGATACTGGATGCAGAGTGTTCCTGGTGTCTCCAGGGGTAACTAGAGAGCCTGGAGGCCAGCAAAGCAGCCCTCAGCCCTACACCTCTCCCGAGAGGCTCTGAACAAAGAGTTCTAAAGAAAATGAGGATTTTGCCCTCGTGATGGGAAGACTTAAATATCTGGCCCCCCGTTTTTCCTTTTCTATTTTTTTCCCCTGCCTTCTAAAGAAAATGTCAAGATAAAATGTAGGCTTCGTATTTAAATTTAATTCCTTTGCAGAGTCGAGGGAAGACTTGGGATTATTAAAATGGAAATCGAGATCTTGTAAAAGTCAAACCATCCTAGCAGGAAAGGAGATTTGTCATGGAAGGCAAGAGCAAGAGATGAATGCCACGAGGGTCCTGAATTCTAATCCACGTTCTTAGCCCAGCACTGCTGTGCATACAATGGTGTGCGATGCCGAAGCAGTCACGTTGTTTCTTTGGGGCTTCAAATGCCTCACGTAAGGTCAACCATGACCTCCTGCTACACCTCACAGCACTGCGAGGAAATGAAATGCCGACAGCCACCAAGGGCAACAGAGGGATCGGAGGATTTTTTTTCAGATCTGGCAAGGTATGCAGAAACTGCTTTTTTTTTTTTTCTTTTTCCCTGTGCTTGACAGAAGACACACAGAAGCAGGTCTGGAGCTGAGGATGATGGGATGGGGGCACCAAAGAGACAAGAGAGAAGAGCCAGCCCGACTCCCGCTAAGTGCGCCCCGTGCAAGGATGTGAGGCTCCCACCACTTCCATAGTAAGCCCAGGCTATTTTAAATCGTCTAGGTTCACAGTTTATTTCCCCTCGTCCTCATGAGTTTATGTTCCCAGGGCAGCAGGCGTAATTTCAAGCCTGTGAGGTTACAGCTACTTAAGCAGGTTTGCTTTATTATTTTTTAATTGCTTAACAATATTGTTTGTTAGCATTCTATTAAAAACCCCACAGTGTTTCATAATGGAATTTTAAATTCATCCTAGTTTAAAGTGTCCATTTCAGAATACGTGTATATTTACGGGGTGAGCCAACACTGATATTTATCGGCCAATCTTGACATTGACCTCGGCAGTTAGGCAAAGCAAAATGATCGACGGGAAAGATCCGTAGGTAGCAAGTCTTAGCTGGATAATGTCAATCCCGGCCAAGGGGCTGCTGTCAATATTATCTGGAACTGCTGACTTCCCAAACGCACTCAGAACATTGGCCTAATATGCAAATGTGCGAATCAGGGGATTCCTCCCAAGATGCCTTTAAATAGCAAGCCCTTTAAAGGCACAGTAGTACAGATGAGGGTATTTTAAGATCATTAACCAACTGAAGGAGAGGTTGGGACAGAGAACCTCGAAGGGTCAGAAGTCCCTGCTAATCAAAGATGGTTCAGATTTAATGATTAAGCATCTCTGGAACTGCTGGAGAAAATTCTAGGAAAGCATTAGACAGTAAAGAAGTCTGTTAGGCACACGCATGGCATTGCTCTCCTCGTGCTCTTAGACCCAAACGTGATGTACTCAATGATTTGGAAACACATATACTGGGAAAGCTTGTTGTAAACTTTTTTCACATAATGGTATCTTTGTTGAAGGCAGTAGGTCTTCAGTATATCAATTTGCCCCAGAATTTTTTAAAAAATGCAGTTAAGCATTATGAATATAAACAAGAGAACTTCCAAAGAGAAGTAAAGGAAGTGTTAATGTAATAATATCAGAGTCTTTGTTCATTGTCGTTCTTTACTGTTGGCAGGAATTGGAACATTTGTGGGCGAACAACCTTCATAGTGGGGAGAACTCATGGGTCCCAAACAAGAGGCTTCTCCAAGTCACCACACTATAATCTTGTTTTTTTAAAAAAGATTTTATTTACTTATTTGAGAGAGTGAGAGAGAGAGGACATGAGTGGAGGTTAGGGGAGAGGGAGCGGGAGAAGCAGACTCTCATGCTGAGCAGGGAGCCCGATGTGGGGCTCCTCACCAGGATCCTGGGATCATGACCTGAGCGGAAGGCAGATGCTTAATCGACTGAGCCACCCAGGCATCCACCACACTGTAATCCTTAAGCTAATAAGTGACATTTATTTGAAAAATGGTTGACTTCAAACTTCTTCCTAGAAACATCACCAAAGGCAAGGGAAGCAAGGGCAAAAATGAACTATTGCGACTTCATCAAGATCAAAAGCTTTTACACAGCAAAGGAAACAGTCAACAAAACCAAAAGACAACCAACAGAATGGGAGAACATATTCGCAAATGACGTATCAGATAGAGGGCTAGTACACAAAATCTATAAAGAACTTCTCAAACTCAACACCCAAAGAACGAATAATCTGATCAAGAAATGGGCAGAAGATATGAACAGACATTTCTGCAAAGAAGACATCCAAATGGCCAGCAGACACATGAAAAAGTGCTTAACATCACTCGGCATCAGAGAAATACAAATCAAAACCACAGTGAGATACCACCTCGCACCAGTCAGAATGGCTAAAATTAACAAGTTAGGAAACAGACGTTGGCGAGGATGCGAAGAAAGGGGAACCCTCCCACACTGTTGGTGGGAATGCAAGATGGTACAGCCACTCTGGAAAACAGTACGGAGGTTCCTCAAAAAGTTGAAAATAGAGCTACCCTACAACCCAGCAATCGCACCACTGGGTATTTACCCTAAAGATACAAATGTAGTGATCCGAAGGGGCCAATACACCCTAATGTTTATAGCAGCAATGTCCACAATAGCCAAACTATGGAAAGAACCTAGATGTCCAACAACAGATGAATGGATAAAGAAGATGTGGTATACATACACAATGGAATACTATGCAGCCAACAAGAGAAACGAAATCTTGCCATTTGCAACAACATGGATGGAACTAAAGGGTATTATGCTAAGCGAAATAAGTCAATCAGAGAAAGATAATTATCATATGATCTCTCTGATATGAC
>CM052896.1:5861648-5907800 GCA_028534135.1 Potos flavus | reverse complement strand
GGCACCCCTATACTCTCTCATTTAATCAAACTGCTGTTGGATGAATATGTACTATGGCCAAGAATTGTCCCAAGCAACTTATTAATATTGCCTCATTTAACCTTTACAACCTTGCAGTTATTTTCTCCAACTCAAGGACAAAGAAACAGAGACTCAGAACTATTTTATTAGCCTGTCCACAGTCCTTCAGCTAATAAATGATGAGGCTGGAATTCAAATCCAAGACCAGCTCCCACCAAGGCCAGTACACATACATACCTGCCACAAACTATCATTTTAAGAAAACCTACAAAAGCAGTATGAAGAGAGAGAATATTTGACATTTTCCTTGGGTCTGTAGGCAGAGTTTCCTTCCAGTTCACTCTCTAACTCTATTCGGGTGTGTCCTGATTCATAAACAGGTACAATTTAGGCTTGACACTCAAAGCCCATCATCACCTTATGATCTCCTAACCACAGTTCCTACTGTTGAGTAAAGTAACATTTTTTTGGTTATTTCCCAAATGTACAATGTACATGTCTATCCCCATCACACCTGCGCCCCACCCCGGCCCTCCAAACCGCACTTCCTGGGAGCCAGCTCAAGTCCATCGCCGCCTGGAAAGCTTGCTTGTACCTGACACCCTCCCCCCATTTTCCTCCCCAGCCTACCCATCTGGTCACTCCCTCCTCTCAATTCTTGCAGCCCATCTAAAGATCAAGGTTTCCCTGTCCCTCCCCTCGTCTCTTCAAATTGATCCTCATTCTCTGCAACCCAAGAATAAGGCTTTAAGGAAGGGAGGAGCTGGCTCTGACGCCATCTTTTTCCTCCTCTTGGCTGAGGCAAGACCCCAGTGCTTGTCACGATGACAAGAATGTCGAATTTTAAGCACAGTCCCATCATTCTGTTAACTACTATGAAATCGGTCGGGTCACTTCGCCTCTCAAATGTTTGTCTCCTCGTCGATAAAGCGGGGCTCACCTCAGTGACCGCCTCATTGGGCTGCTGTTAGGGTTAAATCAAGCGTTTATCTGAACCACTTGGCATAGCATCAGTGCTCGGCAAACGTTAATAATAATACTGATAAAAACACGCGGCAGTTAGCCAACACGAAAACTTTGTTGTTGATACTTTGAAGGCCTGTGCCAGTTACTGATCTGAGAGCCTCTTCTTTGAATATGGCCACTAACGGTGGCACTGGCATGTCGGAAAGTCTCCGTTCTGTGCTAGGGAACTGGAGTTAATCAAGGCTGCTCATGTCTGGTCAAAGAAAGTACTCACTGGGGCAAATAAGACATGAGCTTTGTCAGAAGTGGAAAAGAGGACCTCCGCTGACAGGCTGGCTACCTCTTTCTGGCTTCCACAGACTTCCGCCTGATTGTTCAGCGACTCAGGAATGGAGTAGGGACTCGGGAAACGTTAAAGAGCAGGGCCAGGGACTCTGCCTGATGGGCACAGTTCCCTAATTTCCAGACGGAAAGGGGGAATGCAGGGCCGGTGATACAGTAACTATTTCCAGGCGTTCATCTGAAATAACGGGACAGGAAGTGCACAGCACTTGACGTTGGGCTCCCTCACCCCATAGCATGTCCTGGAGAGAGGCTGATGGGGGAAGGAGCATGGCTGCTATCTAATCCCCCAGTGACGTGGTGAAAATAGGAGCTGTGGTTCAGAGGGGCCGGCACACACGGCTACAAAGTGGAAATGTCCGCTGGACCCGCACCTGTTGGACTTCAAAGGCCACTTCGCTATCTCTAGTCTTTGGGCAGGGATGCTACCGCTGTCCCCCAACGTGCCCATGTCCACGGGCAGCTTCTGAAGGGGCATCTGGACACCCGCTGCCAGAAATCTCCTCCTCCAGCCAGGCACTGTATGATACTATAAGGTTAAGTGTAATGAATGCTGATTGTAATCACAAGGAATTAATAGATGTATTATAATAGTCAGCTAAAAATGGCTTATGCTAATAAATCAATGAAAAATGCGATGGGAAAGTGAAAAGTCTTTGGGTAAAGGGGCTGGGGTGGGGGCTGCCGGGAGGGGACAGATGTGCAGAAGTTGCTGGCACACACGACAGGCAAGGTGTCCCAGCAGAAGCGCTGGCCCGTGGAATAGCGTGTCACGCTCCAGGTATCCGACCAATAAGGAGCGGGAAGTTAAAGCTACTTTGGGCACAAGGGGATCACCTGACAACTGCGGGGGCCTCATTAGCTGCGTGCGTGCAGGGTTGCTTAACTTCTCTGAGCTCTGCTGTCCTCAGCAGTAAAACTAGGGAATAAGTCCATTCGCCACGCTTGACACTTATTAAGAGTCTGCTGTGTGCCACGTACTGTTGTAGGGACGAGAAATACTACAGCGTGCAGCACAAAGCCCTCGTCTTGCGGAGGTAACATTCCAGGGCGAGGCAGCGGCCTGCAGATAAGTAAGCCCATCGACAGGTGTCAAACCATAAGAAGAGCCATGAAGGGAGATGTAGCCGTGTAAGGCGGATGGAGACGGCCGGGGGCTAATCTACAGATAGGGTAGTCGGGAGGCTTAGATGGTTCCAGTGGCCTGGCCCACGGGTAGCACATGGGAGACTCCTCGAGGTAGATGAGGCAGGAGACCTCAGACCCCAAACAAGAGCAGAAGCTTCGAGCTGTGGGCGACTTGAGTGGCTTCCTGAGACTGAAGGGTCCTTTTCAGGAATAGTCCTTGAAATCTGCAACCACGGGTGACTGCCACTGACCCCAAGTTTGACGAGAGCACACCAGCCATGGATCTGACTGCCAACATACAGTAAGGCCATTTGGTAACTTGGTGAAGGGCCCCGACTATGGTGGGGAGACCCTCTAAATTCAAGCCCAGGCTCTCTGGGTCTCAGCTGAGCAAGTTATTTTTTCTCTCCCGTGCCTCAGTTTCTCCCTCTGAATAATGGGAAAAACAACAGCACCTCCCTTTCGAAATTCTAATAATATTTAAATTAAAGAATGTCTGGAAAATGCTGCAGCACAGTGCCTGGCACATAGTAGGGGCTAGATAAATATTAGCTATGATTGATAGGAGTCCTGAGGTGTGGATACATGTCTGAACAACTTGTGAGATGATAATCCGTGATTAATGGAACTGCTAAGAATCAGAAGTTCCCATCTCTTCCCTGAGATGGGGCTCTGCAAAAAAGGCACTGGTTGTTTAATGTGACGCTACAGGAAGTGGAGAGAGGGAAGATCTGCCCCCCCCCGTCAGTGCTGAGGTGGGGGGGCTGTGCTGTGTGTCAGGGGAGGGCGTGGAGCCAGGTGCAGACCTCAGTGCACTGGCGATACTGCGGGCTCCAGCCCCACGACTGACGGAGCACCAGTTCCGTACAAGCTGGAGGCCCTCTGGGAAAAAAGAAATGGGAATAATAAAATCTGCCTCATTTGTTTCTACTGCCAGTTAGGCAGTCAGTCAATCCAAAAAATATACTGAATGCCCATAGTGAGCAACGCATTAAATAATAACATTAATAGCTACCATTTGTTGGGAACTTAATACAAGCCAGGCATGGGGTTCTGCATCGCCTACTGACCTGGCTTACATCCTCTTCTATGAGTTCTGGTCTGCGTGCCCCGCCACATTCACCTACCCAAGCCCCCTCCTCCCTCGGCGTCCGACCCCACTCTCCAACACAGTCCACAGCCCTCCTTGCCTTGAAGCTGGTTGTGGGGTCTTACGTTACAGGGATGGTATGTTAGCATCGTGTCCAAGTCCCACCAAATGAGCAATGCACTGACAGGCATCCTCTCCAGCTAGGATGGATGAAAGACTGGCTGAAGAGAGAATGCAAACAGCACGTACATCGTATTTCAGTTCTGGAGTTCTGAGAAGTCCTTGGTAGCTGACATTATGGTGGCAACCCCAGGGATCCAACCAGAATGCTCCTGGGGCTCCCCTTCCTCCTGGGTCATCAGGACACACGGAACTGCCCATTGCTTCTGCAAATACAGCAGCGCATACTACATACTATGTCCCAGGCATCGTGCTCTTTGCATGCATTTTCCCCCCCCACCGGCGTCCCACAATTCAGTCAGGTAGGTCTTCCTAATGTCACCATTTTGCAGATAAAGAAACTGAGGCTCAGAGAAATGTAGTCCCTTACCCACATCAAGCAGGTGGAAACAAACAGAGCTAGGATTTCAACATGTTCGTATCTAACCTTGGAGGCCCAACACTTCCCGTGCTTTACAAAGCCATGAGGTGGCAGAAGGTTGACAGAGGCCATGTGTCCAAGGGTGCAGTCATCCTGTGAGCTTAGATTCTGGCTCTGAATGCAAAGCCCTAGCCCCACAGCAGAACCCCAAACCCTTGGAACGCTGCAGACGAACTCAAAGCTCTTTGCCAACAATCCTTTTCAGCCCTCCCCGTCTCTCTATGGGAAAGAGATTAAGACAGATCTGTGCCACTTAAAAAATTAAAGCAGGAGGAGTAGGCAGATGGGGACATGTGGCGTCTCAGTGACCACATCCAACCAATGCCACTGGTGAATCAGTGGCGGTTCTAGAAGAGAAAGCACTTCCCAGTTTTGGACCGGGCTCAAGCTCAGATTGGAATAATGCAATTTTATAAGAACAACCCAACAGCATATTTCCTGGAAATCGAAGATATATTAAACCCATGACCCTCAGGAACATCACGGTCATCGTCATTACAGCATCTCCTTACGTCTGCACAGCACTTTATGATTCCAAAGCACTCTCAAATGCACTGGCTCATTTGCTTCCCTCTCCCGATTAGACTCTGATACAGATAAAGCAGGCCACGCCCTGCCCTTCCGGCCCGTGACCAAACTAGAACCCAGTGAACCCCACCGAGATGCCCAATCAGCCGGCCACCATGAGAACCCAGGATTCGTGTGGTTCCGCCCCACCTCGATTCTGTGCTGCCAAACACCCAGGACGGGGCGGAAGGCATTACAGGGGGCAGTCACAAAGCCTGCTCTATCCAAAGTCAATGTTTTCCCCCTCTCAGCAGCCAGAACAGACTTGGATTCAGGCTGCCTCGATAAGGGAGGGAGGGCAGGGCTGAAAGGGGCTCACACCCTATCTCCCCCATCGTCACCGAAATGAGGCCACAAAACTTCCAGAAGCCTGCAACCGGCAAAGGAAAGCGCCCAGGCAGCAGAACGGCCAGGATGTGGGTGAGAGCAGGGCCTGCGGTCAAACTGGAGAGCGAAGGGGCCCAAGAGGAGAACAGGAGAGGTGGGGACCATGGCTGCTGGTGGCGAAGGCTTCCTCGAGCTCTCAACTGAACATACCAGTTAAGGGGGGAGGCACTGTAAGCTCCAACCTTTCTCATATATATGTATTTTTAATGGGGAACCTCAATCATATGGTAAGAAATTGAAGAAATATGTGTATAAAATGGAAATAGAGCAAAATTTATATCTTTTTATAGCCAATGATTCACACAGTGATAGCTCTTAAATATTGACAACAAGTAAAAAATTTTAGGGCATAAGGTTGGAGACGAAGGGAGATGATAAAATTTCTGTGGTTTTTTTCCTTGTTGTTGTTGTCCATGATCCAAATTTAGAAAAGCAAATACAGTAAAGATTCTACCTATGGTTGGCAATACTTAATATAGTTTTTCATCTGCCTCAGGGCCTTGGTTCCACTGGGGAACAAATACACTGCTCCAGCTTGACAATGGGATCGTAATTTGGAGCTGGGAAGGAACTTGCTTCAAGAATTAAAATAACCTCACATAAATTTCAAATTGACAGAGACGGCGTTTTCACAAAATGGACAGCTCACTTAATGTCTCGTTAAGAGAGTGTGGACGAAATCCCCTCCGCCACTCCCCCAGTGTCTTCCCATGGCGGGAGGGCCCTACGGAGGGCAGACAAGTGCTCTCTTTCTGGCTGACAGGCCTGGGGCAGAGACAAAGTCCCTTCTAATTGTCACTTCCACTTGAACTCCTCCAGGTGCCCTCAGGAGCAGAGAGAAGCAGGTCCTGACCCATGGTGATCAGTTCCGGGTTCCTCGGCCAGTCCTGGAAGGTGCGGGAACAGGAAGGCCCCAATGACCTCCAAGGAAAGCTGAAGGTGCGTCTACGCTGCGGTCAACCACAAGTTCAGGAGAGCGCCGAGGAAGTCAGGTCTGCCCTCCCAGCACTGAGCTCTGCCCCTGGGGGCTGGGGGACACTAACACAACCCTGATCCCACCCCCCAGACCCCCTATGCTTGCGCCTGCAGACAGTCACTGCCTGTCCTCAAACCCACTCGAAGTTACTCCCGATACCTTTCTGGGAAGGAAGGATTGACCTCCTCGGACTTGCTCTTCTTGCCTCTAGGATGATGGGCTGGGAGAGGCCCACTGCCAGCGTGGGGCTGACGCAGTGAATCCCTCCCGCAATGAATAAGGACGGCCAGCGACGAATAGCCGAGCAGATGCTCGGAGCTCAGAAGCCATGGGAGACAAAGCTCACTCCCCCCGGGTGAGATCTCACACTCCTTCCAAGCCCATCCCTCTCCCCAGCAGGTAGAAGGCAGGAGCAGATGGCAGAGAGCACAGCGCAGGGCTCTGGACTCTGACGGCATCAGAGGCAGGTTTGCAGGAACTCAGGTGGCTTTAAGCTAAGGGGCAAACTTGAGCGTCCTGAGCGGCAGTTAAGCACAGGACTCTGACATCAGATCGATCGTGGGCTCAAATCCCAGTTTCTCCATTTCCTAGCACAGTGGCTTTGGAGACCTGACTTCTCTCTCAGTTTCTCCACCTGTAAATGGCAACAATAAGCCAAGCACACCCCACAGGATAGTTAAATGAATTAATAGATGAAAACCATCTGGGTGTGTGTTTTTATCCTAAGTCGGAGTAGCTTTCTTCCAAAGGTCAAAGGTCAGCAAGAATCTCAGGTCAAACAGGGGAAGTCCTGTCTTTGAGCCTCTCTTCTGTCCTGAAAAACTCCCAGCCTGGCCGTTTTCTATCTCTTGTCCAAAATTCTGCCCCAAAGCAACCCTAGCACACTACCCTCCAGCACAGCCTAGTGCTCCCTCCTAAGAAAAGAACCTGCCAATCTCCTGCATATTCAGACCCAAATCGGTCTCCAACTACGAGACACAACTCAGAGCTGACCAAAACCACAAGGAGAGCAACTCAAGAATCACGTGTCAGGTTCTGGAAATCACATCATCACACGCAGGATGATGATAAGCAAAGGGTCTAGCAGCCAGTGCAGTGTCCCCTTCATTTTCCTCTGAGTCCGCAGAGAGAAATGTGGGGCTCTGGCCTCTTCCCAACGATTCAGATGATGGTGAGCAGCAGCAAGCCAACTGCTCGTCCGCAAGAGACCCCACCGGCCCGCAGAAGGGACACGCGCCCTCGGCTTCGGCCATACGCAGCTCTCCGCCTGAGAGGCCCGTTACAGCTCTCCTGGAAAACATAAAATATTCCAGCAGCGACGGTCAGGGGGCAGGAGAGGGGCCTGTGCCACTCCAAGAATTTGACGAGTGTCTGATACCAGCAGCATAAATGAGCCCTTTAATAAATTAGAAAGCTATTCATTTCAATGAATTCTGCTGTCCCTTCAGTGCCAGTTAATCTGTAATTCAGACAGATCAGGGATGGGTCTGCTGGGAGACAAGAGTCCAGAATATAGAATGATTTTGTGCCCCGAGAGCTGGGGACTTCACTTGCTAAGGAGCGCACGTGCCCTATGTTCGCCACGCTGCCGCTCCCCTCCTTCCCTTGCCTGTGGACCCTGCATCACGGCCCGCACACGCCCCACAGCTGCACGCGCCTCACACACAGTCCATCCCGTGCACAGCTCCAGGCACGCCTGCGTGCACTGAGCAAGCATCCCAAGGCACCTCAACCAACACGGGCAAATGAAGGTGGCGGCAGGTGCAGGCCCCTGTTTTCCAGAACACTCGCCATGTCTGCAGAGAGCTGCCTTCACTCTGAATCCCCGTGCAGGGAGGAGGGGAGTGCAGACATGACGGACGGAGTCGTGCCCCTCAAAATCCACATGTTCAAGTCCTAACCTCCAGCACACCTCAACATGTGGCCGTATTTGGAGATAAGGACTTTTAAGGAGGTCATTAATTTAAAATGGGGTCATTAGGGTTGGCACGAATCCAATATGCCTCGTGTCCTGATAAAAAGATGAGACGAGGACACAGGCGCATACAGAAGGAAGACCACGGGGAGAAGACAGCCATCTAGAAGCTGAAGAGAGAGGCCAGGCCCCAGAAGGAACCAACCCTGCCGACACCTTGATCTTGGACTTCTAGCCTCCAGGACCGTAGGGGGATTTCTGTCGTTTAGGCCGGCCAGTCTGTGGTACTTTGTTACAGCAAAGTTAGGAGTCCTAGCAAACCAAGCCAAAGGGCGTTGTGCCCACAGGGTCGCACAGCCACCATACCGGGGGCTCCGCCCTCTGCACGAGGACACCTGTCTCCAGGAACCCTTCTGGTCTTCCAGGCCATAACGACAGAAGGTCAGTCAGAAAGGTTTGCAGACTAGATCGTGCTTTCGAGATTTCCTGCTGCTGCTTCTACAGCTGCTATGGAGTATGGGAGCCCAACTCAGGGTCAAGGTCTGAGCACTCCCAGGGCATCCAAGGGCCACGGCCATAGGGCAACAATGACAACAATAAAGGGACCACCATTTTGGAAACACTCTGTGCCCCGGGCCCACGTGAAGCACTTGCAGTCTAACATCCCGCTGACAGCTCCTAACAATCCTACCAACAGTAGGTAAGTTCAACTCCCGCCCTTACTGTGGAGCGGAGGAAACAGAAGCTCAGAGAGATTGAAGGAACGGTGTCAGTGACAAGCTGGGACACAAGCCCCTCACCCAATCACTACGGTAATCTCAGTTCCGTTCCGCTGCACAAACACGGACTGCATTTGTTCTTTCTCCAAGCCCCATGCTAGGGGGGCGCTAAAGAATGTCTGGTCCTTCTAGCCAGGGGCCCATCACCTACAGGTGTGGCCTCAAGTCAGGCTGTCCCTTGAGCGGCAGCCGAGGTCAGGGACCGTGGGTCTGGTCCCGGGTCTGCCCCGCTGCCTATCTGAAGGCTCTCAACCTCAGTTTTCCCATTGGGGACAATAACATCTGCCCTGGCCGCCTCCCAGGGTCACTGTGAAGCCCGAGGAGATGATAAAACGGGGAGGGGCACAGGCAAAGAGCAGCGGAGCGGCACTGGGAGCACAGCAGGCCAAATCCGCCCTCGCCGAGCTTCGTTCTGATGGGTGGGGACCAATGATACAGAGAAGGGTAAACGCCGAACATACCAGGAGACACGGTTATGTGCTGCGGGGGAACACGAACCCAGCCAAGGGGCCGGGGAGCTTCCTGAGAAGGTGACCTCTGAGCAGAGGCCTGGATGCGGTGGAGGGGGGCGCCAGGACCCGTCCGGGAGAAGTGCATGCCGTGCAGAGGGAACCGCGTGTGCCATGTCCCCAAGGGAACGGCGGGCTCGGCGTGCTCAGGAAGAGCACGGGGTTTGGGGGACTGGCGGGAAGGGAAGAGGGAGAGGAGGGCAGGGAGGTGGCCCCGTGCCGGGGCACAGCCATGCGGCCATGGGGAAGACGGGGCACACTGTTCTGCAGGGGTGGGAAGCCATGAGGGGTCGAGTCCTTTTCACGGGACCGCCTGGGCCGCTGTTTGTGCAGGGAGGAGGCTCAGAAGCAAGGAGCCCCGCGGGGAGGCTGCCTCCATCTTCCTCCTCCTGAACTTCAGTGGCTGGGTTTTGCCCCTTGCTATCAGACAAAGAGTCGCCATGCTTCTCTTTTCTTTTATTGTCTTTAAAAAAAAATAATAATTTTTAAATAATCGTCATTAAGAGAAAAAAAAAAACCTTGTTTTTAATTTGCTCATCCATTTCCATTTTTTTGTGTATCTTTATTGATTTTTATGTTTAAGTATTTCTCTATTTCAAAACAGACCCCTTGTTTAGCGATGTACAAATCTGGCATCGGGTAATCACCTGCTTGCCAAGAAACTGCTTTCCCCCTCCACCAGCTAATAAAAAAATCAATAAGTCATTACATGTGCCTTTAATAAAGATTAAATAAATGAATAAATTTAACTTTTACCTGCCCACGAAGCCTATACTTGTAATAGCAGAAGAGCATGGTCACGTTTGAATATTTAATGGTCACACTGGGCTCTGTGAACAGAGCCCCACCGAGGCCTCCTTCAAGCTATGGACGGACCTTCCACTTGCCCACCAACGGTCCGAAGGGACAGAGGGTGCTTGCGCCTCCCTCCCCACGACGGGGCAAGGGTCAGCCCATGGCTGCTAAGAGCATCCTGAAGGCCCTGGGACACCTGGGTGGCTCAGCTAATTAGGCGTCTGCCTTCGGTTCCAGCCATGATCTCGAGGTCCCATGGGATAGAGTCCCATGTCGGGCTCCTTGCTTAGTGGGGAGCCTGCTTCTCCCTTTGCCTGCCGCTCCCCCTGCCTGTGCGCTCTCTCTCTCCCCCTCTCTCACAAATAAATAAAATCTTAAAAAAGAAAAGAAAGAAAAGAGCATCTTGAATGCCCTGCCTTCAGTGCCCAAAGAAGGTCAGGACTGGTTGGCCTTAATTAAGAGAAGCAGCCCAGAGCAGGAGCACAGCACAGACCCCTGGAGGCGTGCCTGGCTAGAGAAGGCAGGCCCCACTGACTCTCACTCCCCCACGAGGCCCGTCCTTCTCACTTCCTGCTTCTTCAGCTGGTGCCCGGCGGGGTGGCAAGTCCTCGCCAGAGCCAACGTCACACAGGCTGGGCTGGTTCCAGGGCCTTGAGGCCCCACACCCACACCTCTTGCCTGCAGTTGGCTGTGATGCCGGTGTAGAGCTTGATGGGGAAGTCTTTGGACACTCAAGAAGTCTTTGGAGACACTCAAGAGCTGGGCAGGGGATTCAGATCTGCCCCTTCCTCACCGGGTAACCTCTGTTTCCTTTCTGAGCCCCAGATCCCTCATCAGTAAAATGCGAGTGATTACAATAATGCCTCCATCGACGTGCCATGTAAGGACAAAAGTGTTCTGCAGAGCAAATATCCCAAATATGATAACAGTTTCCGGCACCGACTAATACTTGCCTACCCTTATCCCATCTGGGGGCTGGGCAGATGTCTTTGCAACATAAAGACTACACTTCCCAGCTCCCGTTGCAGCTAGGTATGGGCATGTGACACTAATTTGGCCAATGGGTAACAGCTTCTAGGAAGTCTCCTTAAGAAGAATGGATCAGGTCCATGTCTGTCTTTCTTCCCTCTTGCCCCTGAAATGCTGATGTGACGGCTGGAGCTCTAGCCACCCACTTAAGCCCATGAAGCAACACAGTAAAGACAGCAGAATAGCAAGACAGAAGGACCCTGAGGATCACAGAACCCAAATAAAAACCTTGGACTGTTTATATTCAGACTTTTTTTTCATGAGAGAGAAAGAAACGCTGATTTTTTAAAAGATGTATTTATTTATTTGGTGGGGGGAGTGCATGCACGAGTGGGGTATGAGGGGGCAAGAGGGCAGAGGGAGGGAGAGGGAATCTCAGGCAGACTCCGCGCTGAGAATGGAGCCTGACATGGGGCTGGATCTCAAGACCTGAGCCAAAACCAAGACCTGTACACTCAACCGACTGTGCCACCCACGTGCCCCAAACATTGATTCTTTCTGCAAAGCCCTCATTATTTGCGGGGGGAGGGGTTCTGCTACTCACAGCCAAACTGATTCTGTCGGTATCATTGTTCCTATCATTGCTCTCCATACCGGCTTTGTTGGCGGGGAGCCTCCTTCCCCTGGGCTTCCGTGTGCCTTCTCTGGCAGCTCCCCCGTGTCAAAGACCTAAGGCCCCAGAATCCCAAGCAATTAGAACTTCTTGTTTTCTCCACATAAAGCTGTTTAGTGAATGAGATGCCTTCCCACTGCCTCACACACACACTGCTTTGGGGGAAAGGCCAAATTCCTCGGACTGGGGTCAGAGCAAGGTTCCATGGATCCCTCCATGGCGGGGATGTTGATGGTGGTGATGGCATGGTAATGAGGGCAAGGCCTGCCTGCCCAGCCTCCTCTCTTGCTTCCCTACCTCCAAGTTATGCATACCCCCAGGGACAGAGATATTGGTGGCTCTCTGGGCGTCCCTGCGGTCCCCTCCTATAGCCACGCTGCTCCTCTGCTCATGACCCACCCACACTTCCCTGAAGACTGAGCTCCCAGGGGGCAGTGAGCGTGTATGTCCCATCTCTACCTGGCACTGAGCACTGGGACAGACCCTGGCCGGCCCCCGGTCACCTGCATCACACTTTCTCTCCTCTGTTTTATCTTCGGGCTCCAACGCCTGGCACAGTATCCATCTGACAGGTAGCGGCATCCAACGAACACACCTGACAGGGCGGATGGATGAATGAACTGCTCCCTAGAGCTGCTTTTCTCGGGTCATGAAAGGCCAAGTCACCAGGAGCCCAGAAGCCAGAAACTGATGAGTTGGATAAAAACAGAAAGACCCTCCCTTATTTCTGTCTTGGTCAATGCAGTGGGCCGATCAGTGCCCCCCCCACCCCCCAAAAAAGGAAGATGATCACCTGGAACCTCAGATTATGACCTTATTTGGAAAGTCTTTGTAGATATAATTAAGGCAAGTACTGAGGAGATCACACTGGATTGGGCTGGACCCTAAATCCGGGGACACGCATCCTTGTAAGAGACAGCAAAGGACAGAGAGACATGGAGAAGAAAGCCACGTGAAGACAGAAGAAACTGTATGTATGCAGCCACAAGCCAAGGACTGCCTGGAGAAGCTGGAAGAGACAAGGAAGGATTCTCCTAAGAGCCTTGGAGAGAACATGGCCCTGCTGGCACCTTATTTCAGACTTCCAGCCTCCAAATGGTAAGATTATAAATCTCCATTATTTCCAGCCACCAAGTTTGTGGTCATTCGCATGGCAGCCCTAAGAAGCAAATCCAGACAGTCCATCAAGGTCACACACGACCTTCCTCCAGCTCGAAACTTCACATCTACAACCTCTACATCCTCTCTTTTGATTCTCTTTCTCAAAATGCCAGGAAAGGGGGCACCTGGGTGGCTCAGTGGGTTAAAGCCTCTGCCTTCGGCTCAGGTCATGATCTCAGGGTCCTGGGATCAAGCCCCGCATCGGGCTCTCTGCTCAGCAGGGAGCCTACTTCCCCCTCTCTCTCTGCCTGCTTGTGATCTCTCTCTCTGTCAAATAAATAAATAAAAATCTTTAAAATAAATAAATAAATAAATAAATAAATAAATAAATATAAATAAATAAATAAATAAATAAATAAAATGCCAGGAAAGAGGAATGCATGCATTGTCTCATTAACATGCCCAGAGCCTTTTGGGGTGGGTCCCATTATTATCCTTGTTTCACAGGTTGGAAACAGTCCAATGGAGGGGAGTCATTTGCTCCGGGAGGTGCGCTTGGGCCCCCTGCCCAGGTCTGTCTGGCTTCCGCATCCACAATAGCTATACTGTCGTTTCTCCTCATCCACACCTCCCCCCACCTCCCAATGGCAATGAAGTTCAATGTCTAGATCAAGAAAGGCTAGACATGACAGAAGCCCAGAGCCCTAAAGGTGCCCAAACTCAGTTCAAAACAGCTTTTTGGGGTCTCTGCTAAGCCCCAAGTCCCATCCCTGTTTCCGTGTCACTCCTGCACGCTGGGACTCAGTGTCCCCTCCCCCCACCACAACAATGGACCGCGCGGTTTCCTGACAGTTGAGAGAGAGGAGTGGTGAATGAAAATAATGTCTTTTGCGTTGCGCGCCCCTTCAGTGCCTGGATCTCATCTTTCTTTCCTCAGTCCAATGCCCGGCACATTTGCTGGCACATAACCCAGGCTTGATAAAAGTTTTTTGTAATCAATCAAGAGGCTACAAAAAACTAGGTCACTATAACCCCTATAACGACTCAATGGTGTCCCTGAATGTGACAGATCTGAGCTCCATGACTATACCTTCTCTACCCACTATAGAGAGAAGACCAGTTTTTTTTTCCAGTTCTATCCCCATCCTTTGTCTGCTGGGTTATCACCCTGCCTACCAGTCTGACCATTCCATTGTCGGCAGGGGAAAAATCCATGGTAATCATAGCTTCTGGCTCTCTAGAAGAAAACTCTGTCCTTCATCCTATTTCCAGTTCAGAAGACTTCAAAACTAAAGTCAAAAGTAAGCGAGGTGGAACCTTGAGAAATCCATATGGTCCCTGTCCCCAAGTCAGGTGGTTTGAGGCTCTGCCCAGTGACCAGATGGTTGTTCAGGGCTGCCCATTCTCTGGGACACCCCCCTGCCTGGAGTGGAGGGAAGGGTGTTCCAGACGGCCAAGACTGGGCAAATACCCCAGAATATTGCTGGAGCAGAACCCATGCCCCTACCATATGCCATCTGGACGCCTGTCCCCTCAATTTTTATTCTCATGAATCCACGGGGATAAACCCAGCTAGAGATTCGATTAGCCAAATTCCTACTGAAAAAGTTCTCCTGAGAATTGTTCCCCTTCTTATTTATGGAAACCTTTCTTGTCTACCAACAGGGCAGGAATTTTAACCCAACGGAGGTTCAGGACCTCGAGCTCTCTGCTAAACTCCATCTAAAACTCTCCAATCAGACAGCTGTAGGGCTTTGTTAGACTGCTTCAGTATACCCCTGCTTGACCCTCCTCACACTTCCATGAGTCATACCCCCACGATTCTCCTTCAGCAGACCCCGATTCAGGGAGGGAGAAGTGACTTCGCGAACATGGCCAACTGGTAGGACTAATCCCTGAGAACCATATCCAGACCTTACGACATCTGAAAGACTACACGGCAACTAAGTCATGTGTAGAAGACAAAATTCCTGATATAAAGGAAACAACCACTATACTCTTTGTCCGCATTGGAGACAGAACCACAATTGGCTTTCTGACAAACTATTCTGATATCGAACTCCTTGAAGGTAAAGACCACGTGCACCTATGCTCCCCAGCCCCAACCCACCCCCAGACAAGGCAGCATAATCAGTGGGTTATGTCTTCCAAACATGCACGGGAGAACAATGGGTAGTTAGCTATCAAAGCCAAGGCCCCCCGAAAGGACAGTCAACAGTCCTATCTCCCACCTGGAAAAGGAGAGATAAGGAAACAGGATCTCTGTTCAGGATAAAAGTCCACATCTAATGACTGCAGACCCCCTTCCTATTCAATCACCTGAAGGCCCATAAAGAGAGAGACACACTGTCGTGCTTTCCTGAATTGCAGCCCCCTCCTGCCCATTTTGTATGCCCTTGAGGAGAAAATTCTATAGCCAAACAGCACAGTCGAGAACATTCATCTAACAGAACTGCAAAGTTCTGGATGGTCAGAGGAGGGAAGTGGCAAAGACCAGGATGTGAAAGACACGTGAGTGTCTGTCTGTCCCAAGTTCACCCCACCTTTCCATAATCTTCCCTGGCTACCTGTAGGCAGAGCCTTGGCCAAACCCAAATCCAGTAACAATAGAACCACAATCACCAAAAAGAGGAACGGTGCTACCTTGGGATGGATTTTTCTCTGTGTGGTCATGACTTTGGGCTGCAGCCTCTAGATAGCCTGCTTATGACCTGGCTCACCTGCTGGGAGGGGCACTTGGCACTCCTTCCAGGACTAGAGCCCTGAACCTCCCTCAGTGGGGCCCCTGGAAGGGCCTGGGCCTGATGCCCTTTCCAGCTAGCCTCTGTCCTCCCAGGCTCCAATGCACGTACCACATCCCTGTGTCGGCTGAAAACGCTCCCAAGTCCACCTTCATCTCCCCCCACCCCGGTGAGGCTCCCCAGTTAACCCCACTCGCTGCCTCTCCCCAGCACCCCGCGTGGCCCCTGGCAGTCTGCCATCCACCTGCATACTGCAGACCTTCTCCTGCATGGGCTCCACCGAGCGTGTGCTCCTGAGGGCCCGGGCCCAGTCGGCACGACCCCTCGGAGTGGGAGACTCCCACGGCTGCTTTCATTTCACTGCCCCTGTATTATTCCACGATGCCTGGTCTACACATTTATCCACAGAGACTCCCATTGAGCATAACTCCCGACAATAATTATCTATGGTTTCCATGTATTTATCTCTGGTATCTATTTAGATAGAGTATCTACCATCCCTCCTGGATCTATTTTCATGTCTCCCTCTGTCTATAGTATTTATCTCTATTTTAACATGACTGTCTTTTTTTTTTTTTTAACCCTCAAACTGGGACAGTTCCCAGAGGGATGGGTTTTGCCTGCAGTTAAAGGCACGATATGATTCTACACGTGCTTAGCAGCTAAATTTGTGGTGGGTCAGAGCAGCAGTGCTGGTTCAGCAGAAAGGTGGGGACTGGAAGAGCCAGGAGGGCACTGGGGATGTGGGAGGGGGGCTGTAGGCTCTCTGGGACCCTCCCTGGGTGAGCCCATCCATGAGGAAGGAGAACAGGGCAAAAGAGGGGGCAAGAGCGGAGGAATCCGGAGGCACACTCTGGGTTCAAATCCCAACTCTACCTCTTACTGAAGCCCTCAGCCCCCGTTTTTAATTCTATAAAATGAGAATCCTATAAATCCCTAACGCAGAGGATTGGGGTCAAGATTAAGGGAGGTACATACAAAAAAAAAAAAAAAAAAAATCCCTCGACACAGAGCTTGACAGAGTAAGGGCTCATTAGTGGTAACTGCTCTCGTCGCTATCATCACCGCCGTCATTATGCCGTGACACCTCGTTGCTAGTTTTTATGAGAGTCACCACCTTGCAGGCCATGACTGTCTCAGGCTGCACACAGTGGCACGTATATTCCTACATCAGGAAGAGTGGATAATGGGACGTTTAATGAATGAACACACTTGCCTGGACACGTTCTTTAAACAGAGGTGAGGGAAGGTGAGGATCCAGAAGGACAGTGAGGTTCAGAAGGAGGAAGACTGCCAAGTACAGCCCCAAGCAGCTTCGAGTTCCACAAAGCAGGTGGGCTCTTTCCCTGAGGGTTACAGACATAAGCCACGGGTCTTAAAAGGGATGGACGGGGCCTGAGACTGCTGCTGTGGGGCAAGCAGGAGCGGAGTCAAAGGCCTGCCAAAGAGCAGGGAGGGTCCTGGCAGGTTCTAATGCCAGATTTGCAGTGGACCCACGGAGCACGGGTCTACGGCTGCCCTGCTCGGCATCTCAGGACTGGGAACAGAAGGTCACATGACGGGGATCAGCAGAGGAGGGGCTGTAAAAGCAGGAAGAGCACGAGGAGAAAGAGGTGGGGGATTCTAGGGTTCTATAGAAGGGAGAGACCTTGAATGGTTAACAATGGGGTGGGTTTGGATGAGGAAGCAAATGCACCCAAGAGGACCCAGAGGTCACAGGGGCCAAGAGATGGGATGTTAAAGTAGGGGATAAAGAGAAGGGGCAGCGGGAAGAAAGATGGGTATAAAGAGGAGGGGCAGCCGGAAGAAGGGAAGGAGAGAGAGAGAGTAGTCCAGATCTTAAGAGAAATTCCAAGCCACCGGGCAAGCCAAGGAATATCCTTGTTGCATGGCCCAAATGGAGTGGAAGTCAAGGTCAGTGACAAGGAAGGGGCCGATGACACAAGACAGATGGAGCATCAAGGGTCATCAGCCTTGCCTCAGATCTTAGAACTTCAGTCCTGCTCTCCAGCAGAAGACTGAACCTCGAGAACAACCTGGCAGGAAGACAGCCTCCCCACCTCTGGGCAACCACCTTGCCGCCTCGATCCAAGATGAATCAGAGTGTAGGATGTTGTTGGGAAGCTCACAGCACAACACCCTGAAGACCTGTTATTAATACTCCAAGTCCTTGTACTGCTGTGATCTTTATGACTCACGAGCAACTCTGCACAAGTTTATCCGGAGGGGAAACAACTGAAAGGTGCTCACCAAATCTACCCACTTAGAGAACTGGAGTGACATCCAAACATCTGGGATTCCAATGGCCATGCAGTGGTGTGGAAGGGAGCAGGGGCTCTAGGGAGCCCGTGGGAAAGCATGGTCCCTGTTGAGTCTGCCCGTGCAAGATGACGTGCAGGACCCAGCAATGCCCGGGTCCCTGTGAACAGGGCTGGCAGAGAGATGGGGCCACGACATGGAGGAAGCTGGCACAGAACATACAGGATTTTGCTTCCAAACTACCAGATGCCAGCTCCAGCTTTCCATCTGCCTCTTCGCGTCCTCTCCCCTTCAGTGGTGCACTGTGTCCATGGGACGCGGCCAGATACATTTGCTGACCTCAACAAAGCAGGCTGACCTGGTGGAAAGGCCAGGGACCTCAGCACCCACAGAGCTCAGATAAACAAGGTGCCTCCTCTCCACCATAGACCCAGAAAGCCAGAGTTCCCGGGTCACTGCTTAGAGTCCAGAGGGATCTCAGAAAATTCCAGGAGGCCACAACAAGAGCCACACCTGCCAGGGCAGGACTCACTGCACAACCTTTTCTGTCCTGCTTCCTCCTTCCGTCCTCCTGTCATCCTTAGTGCTGCCTTGTGACAGAGGACCAGCAATGGGGGAAAAATATAAAGACCCCATTAGCAAATTCAACAGAAAGCTGGCCTCCATGGACAGCCCTGTTCCAGAAAGGAGTCTGAGGGGTAGGAGGAGAAAAGGAGAAAAGCAAAAGCAGCAGCCGTTGAGCAGGTGGGGATGCACAGGATGGTCATGGATGACCCAGATGTGGTGACATGACCGGAGCTGGAGAGAGGGGGAACGTCAGCCGCTCTCCCTTCCACGAGGGCAGGTCCTAGCCAGAAGTCTGCTTGCCGACAGGTGGTCAGCACTCGGCCCTTCTCCTCTCTTTCCCATGCACCCTTGCTCTTTCTGCTCTAACTCCCATTCCGGCATCTACTCCCACCCTCCCTGATCACCAGAGTCCCCCTGCCGCCACCACCCCGCGAAACAAGTCCATCCACCCGTGTCCTCGGTGCCCACCTCAGGTCTGCGGGACCCAGGAACCCAGGGCCAGCCACAGCAGCACGTCTCCTCCGGTACTGAGCTGCAAGTCCGTGAATGATGCTCTTAGCAAGCAGGGGCCCAAGTACCCCTTTCAGCTGGTGGCCGAGAGGAAAAGCCATGACTAAGAACCAAGGAGAGAGAAAAGGGGGCCCCGATGAAAAGGGGGAGGAGAAGGAAGATTCCTAACACCGGAAGAAACAGAGATCTATGAAAGCTATTAGGGAATAAATAAGCAATACAGAAAGAGACATCGGCCTGGCCCGGCGTGATTTTTTTCTCTTGCTGCAGTAATGATCTGATTAGGGCTCAATCCTACCGCATTCTTCCCATCCTAACTCATCTTTCCAGAGTCTCAACTGCCTCTGGAAGATGGATGGCAGTCATGCAGGAGGCGGCTCCGATTAAGTCCAGGGCCCAATGAGCTGGGGATTGCACACGCCTCCCCGCACCTGAGGCCCAGGCCCTCGCCTCGTTCCCGAGAGGTGGCCGAGGGGCGGGCGCTGCTTTTCTCTTGACTGGTTCCGCAAAGAAAAGCCTGCCTTTGTGCCCGAGCGTGCCATGGGGGCAGAAACGAGGGAACCGCGGGGCCCAGTGCTCAGAAGACTCCAGCCCATCCCTCCTTCCTGTGTGTCTGTCTGAGCTGGCTACAGCCGGGGCGCAGCGAGGGGTGGGTGCTGGCCAACACACTTGGGAGCAACACCTTCGTCTCTGAACACCCAGACCTGAGTTCCCAGCGCAGCTACGACGAGGCCACAGGAGCAGCCACTGTCACACACGGACTCCGTGCTGGGCTCCGTGCTGTCTGGTTTTATGAACACACATCCCGTACTCTGAACAGCGAGCCTGTGACTTACCGTGTCATTATTCCCACCTTATAGCTGGAAAAACCGAAGCGGGGGGAGACAAATGACACGCTCCGTATCACAGAGCTGGACTGCACGCGCACCTCAGGAGAGAATGTTGGAGAAAGTAGGTTGACCAGCTATGCTAAAAGCACCAGGATGGGGCTAGAAGCGAGAACCAGCAGGCATATAATTCTCGCTTTTCCACATGTAATATCTGTCCCTCGGCAGGGCTCCGTACTCCAGTCTCCTCCCTGCCCCCCCACCCCCGTGTCTCAGATCTGGAACATTTCTGCCCCGGGAGAGTAGCTCAGACCATGAAGAACCAGAATGGCCAGCTTGGTTCTCGCCGATCCCAGGACAAAACCAACCCTCACCCCACACTCCCCTCAGGGGGTTCTCGGGGTCCCCAGGGGAAGGAAGGCAACACTCCCCCTACCGGCTCAGCTAGGGACAGCTTCTGGTTCTCTCTGGATCCATCCCTGTGGCAGGGCCCTGCCAGGCAGCTAAGCATTTATGGGGGATGGTGTCCGTTCTCCCCCAAGTGGCTCATCAAGTCAATCTGTCTGTCCCTCTCTGTTGTTGGTTGTCTTTATTCTTTAACTGCTTCTAGTTACATTTAGACAAGGCGGCCAAAAGCTCCAGGGCATGTGGTAATAAACACGGTTTATTTTATTGTAACACAGTTAACACACAATTTGACGGGACGCACAATTTGTCTTGGAAATTTCGGGAAGTGGTAGCAAGAGGCTGGAGGTGGGGTGGGTGTCTGAACGAAGGGGTTTGGCGGCCTAGCTGGGGCGGGGGTTGGGGGGAGCTGACAGGACCGCCAGGCTCTGCTGAGGGACGTGGGGGGGGGGGGGGGCCAACGCTGGCTGGGGGACAGCAGGAAGCCACAGACGGGCAAACCCAGAGCTAAGAATGTTGTTTCCTGGAGCCCCAGTCAGGACAGCTCACATTTAGGAGAAAAGAAATCAAGCATTTATTTAGCACCTACTATTAGCTTAACCAATCCTCACAACCTCGGCCTTTGTTTCCCTTTGACAGGAAAACTGAGGCTCAGAGAGCTTAAGCCTCAGAGTGGCAGAGACAAGTTTCGACCTCACGCCTGACAGATCCCAGAGCTAACACTGATATCAAGACACCAGTGGTTCTCCCAAGTGTGGTTTCCAGACCAGGAGCATCGGCCTCATCTGGGAACTTAAAAACGCAAAATTATCGGGCTCCATCTCCCTCCCCTTAATTGAAGGAGAAGCTCTGGGCATGGGGCACGGTAATCTGTGTTTTAACAAGTTCTCCAGGTAATGCTAATACAGATATTAGCCAACAGCCAGGCATGGACTAAAAGAGGGATCCCCTAAGTGCGGTCTCCAGACCAGCAGCCTCAAAATCACCTGACAACTTGCTAGAAACACAAGTTCTTGGGGGTGGGCAGGGGTGGGGGCCAAATGGGGGAATGGGAATGGGAGTTGCAGCTACGGGAAGAGTAAGTCACGGAGATGAAAGGTACAGCCCAGGGAAGGCAGTCCGCGGTACTGTAAGAGCGCTGTGTGGGGACAGGCAGTAGCTACACTTGGGCTGAGCCCAGCATCACTATGTCGCACACCTAAAACTAATGTAACATTGTGTGTGTCCACTACATCGCCATTAAAAGAAAGAAATGCAAGCTCTCAGGCCCCATCCCAGACCTTCTGAGTCTGAAACCCAGGGTAGGTGCCCCGGGGGGGAGGGTGCGGGGGCTAGTGTTGTCACAAACCCTCCAGGTGGCCCGGATGCACACCCAAGTTTGAGAACCACTCGCTGCTTTACCTTCTGCTGCCTCTTCTTCAGGTAGGACAGGGCAGCACAAGACACCCTCGGCTGGTCCAAGTGCCAAATGATGGGCATTCCGTCCCTAATTCACGAGCACCAGGAAGTCAATATTTCAATTTGTTACAGTGGCATGAAGGACAGATAGAGAAGAAGGCAGGAGGAAAAACAGAAAGATGCAAGACCCAGGGAAAAGTCCAGAGTGCCACAACCCACCCCTGGAAGGAGGAGTAGGCTCAGAGGTGGCTTTCGTATGAGAAGATCCCCGAAAAAAATAGGTGTCTCCAAGGAGGTTTTTAGTTTTGTTTTTTTTTCCTTTTTCTGGTGATATTTATTCCAAAAGCAACTAGGGTTAAGTAGCAGAAAGACCGGTGGCCCCAGGTAAATGCACCAAATGGAAATCAATGTGTAGGAGAAACATGCCAGACTCCAGGGCTCGTCTGGGTCTCCGGTGGAGATGAAGACCATGGCAGACTCTGATGAGCACTGACGGCACGCCCAGCGCCACGGAGCACGCTGTCCACGCACCACGGCTTCCTGCTCACAACGGCCTCACCTTCCCGTTCACACTAGAGGGGACAGAGGCTCTGAGACAGTGCACGTTTGACTCAGAGTCTCCCAGCTCGAAAGCGAGGAACGGGATCCACTCTTGCCTTGCTGCCAGCGAGAGCCAAGTGGCCTCTGGCCTGCGACTGTCCATTAGAACATGTGTAAGAAGGAAACCACTTGGCGCCGTCCGATATGGTAGCCACGGGTGATTACCGAGCCCTTGAAACGTGCCTAGTGGTACTGAAATGCTGGCTTTTAAATTTTGCTTAATTTTAATTAATTCAAATAGCCACATGTGGCTGGTGGCCACTGTATCAGACAGTGTAGACCAATGGTGAGTCTCAACTGTGATTTTGGGCTGGGCCTTGTCTCCTGAGTGACCCAGGCTCTGAGAGAAGTGGACACACAATTCCAGCACAGGCTGTAGTCATGGAACATGGCGGCAAACATCCTTTTGTCTGGATTCCCCTGGCCCCCCATCCTTTTGCCAGCAAATGGTGACGTCAATGGCCATAGGTGGCCTGGTCTTCCTGGGGCTTTGACAAAGCCAGTCTCCCTTTACCTGGGGCATCAGCATTCTGCCTTCACACTAGAGAAATCCATCTTGACATAAAGGTTTCCCAGGATTAGAGCTGGCCAGTCCTAGTCACAAATTAACCCTAGTCTTTAAGGAGAAGTATGGTCTTAAGCAAGCTACTGAGTTCTTAGAATCTGGCTCCCCATCTGTAAAAACGGGAATAAAGTAATTACCTGGGGAATTGGATTGCTGGCATGAAAGGAGTGGCTGTAGGATGTCAGACACCCCCTACACGTCCTGACCACCTTTCCCTGTCAGCCTGTACTCATCCACACACCAGTCCTCTTGGACCTAGAAGCTTCTTCCCAAGCTCGGGGGGGGTTGCTGGCTATTCGTGGATTATAAGGCACCTCACATCTCTGCCTTCGACAGTATTTCCCCAAACTCCTTCCAGAATTGGCATCCAGAATCCACAAGCAACTGTCAAGTCCCCTGCAGCCAAGCCCCCCAGCAGGCCGCACCCCTCAGCTCCCTCAATCAGCAGGGTCTCCCCCTAGCGAGCTGGGCCACACCGGCTCCCTCAGGCTTGGCCTGAGCGGAGGTCACGAGTGCCTCGCCACCCTCCAGAGGATCAGAGACTCCTTCCCATGATGCTGGCCCCTCTCCAGCTGAGACCACGGCTAGAATGTCTAAAATCAAATTAATTTCGCCTTCGCCAGTATGATTGTCAATAAAAAGTTCTTATTCAGTCAGGGGATGTTTTAATTACCAAATGTCAAGCACCGTCACCTCCCATTGGCAGTTTAATGGTCCTGAGAGAGTCCTTAAAGGAGCTCCGGGAGAATCTCTCTGTCCCCAAAGTGGACCCCAGAACCACCTTGCACTAACCATTCTGAATTCCCTTCTCGAAAATTCCCCAAGGGGGAAAGTCTCCCTCTCCCTTGGAAAGCATCCACGTGCCCAAAGTTCCCTCCATCCAGCTGGACTCTCTCTTGCTTCCATGCAGTGAGCGAGAGTTATTTGTAGGACAGTAAACATCCTTTATGGGCAAGTAGAGGGGCTCTGAGCACCATCTAAGGGGGTCATCCGAGAACCCCAGTCTTGCCACGGACTGTAACGCAGCTTATTCAGGACAAGTTATTTAGCTTCCCGAAGGCCCTAGTTTCCACCTACAAAATAAGGGTAGTCATACTCATTTCACAGGACATGACAGAGGTGAGGCATTCAGCTGGGAGCCCAGCGCGCACTCAGTGTTCAGCGTGTGCTAGAAACTGGTTTTGCTGTCGACGGTGCTGTTGTTGTTGTTAGCGAGCATAGAGAGCAGATTACATGGGATTTGCTCCATCAAATTCTTTCCTGCCTCTTCACTACACCCTCCTTTGTTCTCCTAATACACCATACGACGCTCTGTTCACCGATCCACTCATGGTTTCATTGATTCATTCATGGCTTCATTTACTCAATACTTATCGAATGCTTACCATGAGCCAGAAACTACCCTCGGGCTGGGGCTGCATGAACCGAGTAAGTAGGTCCTTCTCCTCATGATCTTTCCCAAAGGGGAGCTGAACTGCATGCCCACTACGTGCAAAAGCATTGAAAACCGTGACTGAGGGCAAGATGGAGGAAGAACGCCCTAAGGGGGGATCATGAAGGGGCCGGGAGACAGTCTAGTAAGTCAGGGAATCGCAGGGTTTTCAACACTCCTGAGGAGGAACTTGCACTTCTCCAAGGAGACTTCGGGAATCTGGAGGGCAAAGACCAGTCCCCAAGATCTAGCAGCGTTCCCGGCTAAGACCAAATGTGTACTAAGGGCTGATTGAATCAGTGAAGGAATAAGCTACGAAACGGGTGTGAGCGTGTCTGCTTCACCTCTGCTCCTGCACTTGGGCTTCTGGTCCCTGCACTCTCAGGGGTCTTGCCCTCATTTCCTCTGTCTCCCAGAATGCTCTCGGCCCCTCCCCGATGCAAAGTCACGACCTGCGTGCCTTGGAAAAGCCTCCCGGGAGCTACTGCCTCTCAAAAACCCCGACGCAGACATTTTCTACTCTGCCCTCACAGCCCTGCCTGCCAACCCTTGCCTCAATCCGGAGTTGTCGCCACATCATCCACGGGGAGGTTAAAAATGGAAAACCACTTGCACAGAAAACCTTGAAAAACTGGATGCCTTGAAGAGGTAAGCACTTTCTCAGGGAGGGTGGTTTATGCGTCCTTTGTCTACGTTAGACTGAAGGCCGAGGGCGGGAACAGACTGCCTATCTCCCAGCGTGCTGAACGCAGTAGGGGTGCCCAGCAACCGTAATTAATAACGGGGATGAGGCGGCAACTGGGAAAATGGAGCAGAGCCCTGCGAACACTCTGCTCGTGCACACGGAGCCTGGGGGCAGCCGGCGGTGTTTCAAGGCGCCCCGGAACCAGAGCCCTGGCTGGACTGCCTCACCAGGTCAAGGCACTTTACCCTCTAGGCAAAAAAGCAGGGAGATCTCCCTCCCAGACACGCATGACTCAGAAACACTGGTACCAACCAAGCCACTGCACAGCTGCCAGAGGAGGGCCCAGACTGCGAAAGAAAAAGACAGAATGTGGTGGGGAATCTGGGAGCATGACCAGTCGGGGCTCCAGAGACCCCCTGGACTCCGGAAATCCAACCGGCAGTCCCCACTGTCTGGGGAGAGGCAGCAAAGAGAGCAGACCCCAGCCCAGGGGTGGTACCTCTGAAGATAGGCAGAACACAGGCTCGGCCAGCGAACAGAGCTTGGATCCACAATGTGTTAATGTCATGACCTTGAACCTGAACTGGTTCATTAACATCTCTGAACCTCAGCTTGATCATCTTAGCATGGGGCTTAGGGGCTGTTGTGAGAATGTACACTCCATCGTAGGTCCTGAGGGGAGAGTAGGAGAAACACAGACAAGCCCCTGCTCTCTGAAAGCTTCCCTTCTAACTGGGGAAGAAGAAACAAACATCTGACATGGCAAGTCGGGAGAGAGATGATGATGACAGAGAAAGCAGGGTCAGAGAACAGCAAGGTCAGAAGAGGCCTCTGCAATCCTGTGACCTCAGAACAGAGACCTGAATGAAAGGAAAGAGGACTGGGGAAGCAACAGTCCAGACAGAGGGGAAAATAGGGAGCAGATCCTGGGAAGGGAAGATGTTCTCAGCAAGCCCGAGGGACGGCACGGAGACCGGGGTGGCCAGTGCCCAAGCAAGGGGGAGAGGGGCAGAGATTCAGGTTAGACGTGGAGGGCTCTGGGCTTTCTGCAGCGTGACAGAGGAAACCACAGCGGGTTTGGAGGCATGGAGACAGAACCCTCTGGCTGCTGGGCAGGGAGGAGACTGCAGGTGGCCAAAAGGACACCATCACCACGGCGGAGCAAGAAATGATGACGCAGAGACAAGCCCCCAGGGGTGGGGGCGCCGAGGAATGTCAGACCCAGGCAAAGCGAGGAGGACTGGGAGCTGACGCATAGGGAGAAGGAAAGAGTTAACGAAGATGCTCCCAGCAGGTGCACCATACGCGTTAGGGCCCTTCTCCCCTTCCTGACCCCACCTGCTGAAGGAGAGGGATACCAGGAGGCCTCCTG
Source organism: Potos flavus (assembly GCA_028534135.1). Classification (NCBI taxonomy): domain Eukaryota; kingdom Metazoa; phylum Chordata; class Mammalia; order Carnivora; family Procyonidae; genus Potos; species Potos flavus. The sequence goes on along the minus strand of CM052896.1, from coordinate 5,881,620 downwards.
CATCCAGAAGCTCAGGACACAGTGAGAACTTGTGGGGAAAGGTGGCAGAGCCCATGTCGACCGGGAATCCTGTCCCCAGAGGGCGGGCAGCCACAAGCTCTCAGCTCACAGGTGAGTTAATGAAGGTGGCCCTGAGATGCGGCCAGCTGCTACAGGCTCGAGTAGGGGGCGAGGATTCCAACACAGACCCTCGGAGGGCTGAATTTTGTTTTTAATTACAGAAGTAACACATACTTAGCGTACATGACATGTGACCTCAAAATTATTTATATGAATCAACAGACGGTTGTGCAAAAATTTAAGTCGGGGACGTTCATCAACGCATGATCAATAATGGAAAATTGAAAACAACCTGAATTTCAAACAGTTAAGGATACACTAAATCCCTTATTTGGAAAGGGCAAAAGGAAAGCACAAGGTAGAAAATAAAATTTGCCCGTTAATATCCATACCTAGAAAGAACCACAATTAGATTGCTGGTATGTTGTCTTTCCAACTTTTTTCCCTATGCATCTACATGAATTTTTGGGTTGCTGATATAAAATTGGGATCATAATGAACATACTGACTTACAATCTGACTTGTTTTATGTAGCAAATATTGTAAATATTTTCATGCCATTAAATATTGTTCTGCAACATATTTTAATGGTTTCATGGTGTTTCATTATTTGAACAAAGTATGATTTATGTAACAGATTCCATACTGTTGAGCATTTCAGTCACTTCCAATTTTCCACCATTACAAACAGTACCTCAGTACCCAGCCTTGTACGTGAACTTTCGTGAACATCTCTGATTATTTCCTTAAGGTAAAAGAAATGCCAAGACATGGAGTTGCTGAGTCAAAGAGAATATCCGTTTTTAATGTTTTTTTTTCTTTTAAATACTGTCAACTCTCCCAAAAAGTTGTAACAATTCATACCCGCAGAACAGGAAATGAGAGCCCCCATTCCTCTACATTTAAACCATTGTGTATTATCATTTTTGCCAATTTAATGGGGGAAAACAGAATCTTGTAACTGATTTAATTAGTGTTTCTTTGATCCCTGCTTAAGCTGAACAAATTTCCATATGTTTATTAGCCATTTTACTTTTTTTTCTTTCTTTCTTTATTCTGGGAATTGCCTGTTCCTGCCTTTTGTTTATCTTCTTCATGCTGATTTTTGAGAGCTTATTAGACCCAAAGGCAATTTACAAGGAAAAGTTACTCCAAAAGCCACCATGGGCTGGAGGACAAAACATCATTTACACAAAGTCCCTGTAGGTTTGGCTAAAACCCATGATGACCCAGGTCTTCCAACCTTGGGGTCCAAGGGCCCCAGCCTGGTGAGGGGAGGAGTTGGGAGCCAGGGCTAAAAAGACAGAGGCCAGTCCCCAGCCTGGTTCTCACCAGAGATGGGAGAGCAGGAAGGAAGGGACAGAGGCATGGCCTTGGTGGCCCCCATACGGCAGACACTTGGGATCTCCACCGGAAAGAAAAGGAAAGAAAGTGGGCACACACGGTTTGTCCAATCAGTGAAGTTCAAAACAATTACTTATCTTTCAAGAGGACGGGGCAGCATCAGCCTCTGAGAGTCACCAGGTTTGGTTTCCCTAGCCTTAGCACTAAACTAGAAGAGGCTGGGATAAATTAACCGGGAGGCGAATTTTAAAGCCAAGCTGTACATAGTTCACTTCTAGCACTGATTGGCAGAGGGCAAGTGCTTGGGTTGGAAAGAAAACTGTTTTCCAAAAGAGAACTAAAATCTCCCTCCTGCACGAGTGTGCCTGGCCTGGCAGAGGTTCAGGCCTCCACATATGGACCCTAGAAATGAAAGAGAAAGCCTCAGGGCCTGGATCCAATGACGGGCGCAGAGGCTCAGGAGGGGACAGAGGGGTGGGGTGGGGTGGGGTGGGGTGGGGTGAGGCGGGATGAGGCCGGAGATGTCCTGCACCTGCTGGACAAACAGGACCAGCCCAATGCACCCCTCCTCCGCCCCTCCACCCCTCGTCCCGTCAGGGCCTTGACCTGGAAACCACTACCATGCTTTGTGCAGGCCACATTCCTCAATCCCACTGACCGACTGTGTTTCCCAACCAGAGTCCAGTCACGCTAGCCCAACAAGGCTAATCCATCTCTTAGCAGCCTTCCAACTGCCTGGGACAAGTGCAGCCCCCTTCTGGAAGGCTGGTGGGCTGGTCGTGAATGCTCCATCCTCTTGTGCATCCCCAATAGGGCCTTTCTCTGTATAAGGTAGCAAGATGTGCCTGAGGCGGGGCTGGCTCCCCCCAACTTGTTCCACCGGACTGCAATCCCTCCGGGGCCCATCAAGCCCCACCCGCAGCCTGTCCGAGGTTTACCTTTGGCATAAGGCTAAGGCGACTCAGTCGGAACCCTCTCGAGTGCACTCAGTTCCACTGTGACCTTCTCAGTCACTAAAGCCCTACCTTGAGCTAGAGACCCTGCTCGTGCTTTTCCAAGGCTGACCCTTCCCAGTGCCTTCCTCCACTGCCCTCGTCCCTGTACCAATAATCTCCAAGCCCAGATTCTCAATCATTATGCTCAGAGGTCCACTGGAGAGTGGCACCCCCCAGACTTTGGCAGGGAGGAGGAAGGGGACGATGTTTCTGTCTTTTAATGAACAAATCGTATGCATATAATGAAGAGAATCCAGTGCACTGCTCTTCTGCGTATGGCTCAAGAGAATTTTTATATAGGCATACACCTGCGTCACCATCAACCACATCAACACACAGAACATTTCCAGCCTTTCAGGCCTCCTCCCAATCGTTACCAGAAGTGACCACCACTTGACTTCCATCAGCGCTGATTAGGTTTGCTTATTTCTGAACTCCATGTAGATGCAATCACATAGCATGTTCTCTCTCGTGTCTGGCTTCTTTCATAATGTCCCTGAGACATTTATTAACTTTGCCGCTGGCACTAAGGGCCAAAGAATTTAGCAATTCCTATTCTATAACACAGTGTGTACTTTCAAACCATGTTCCAAGGAGACCAAGGGGTCCTGCCAAGGGGGTGGGGGGAGAAGGGGCATAACGGGGAGAGTGAGCTCCCCTGTGGTTCATCTGATGACACTCTTTATCTATGTTACACAGGGGGTTTCCATTAAGTTTTCTTTGGCCTCAAGGGTTCTAAGGCAAAACGACAACGACGAGGACACAGTTGCAGAAGGTGCTCAGAATCTCTCTAAATATATGCTGTTTCTCTGCCCCTTGGTCAAAAAAACTGAGAAGAAAGAAGGAAGTTAGATAGAAAACATAATGGCCAACACTTTGGGACACCTGGGTGATTCTGGGTGAAAAACAAGCTGATTGTCGCTCAGGTATCCTTATTCCTACCATAAGACCAGAAGACCTCGAAGTCCCCATCCTCTGACAGCAAGAATTGTGTCCAGGAGATCCAAGACAGAAGCGACCGACCACCCTGCCCCACCCCGCTCTGGAGCCCCCTTCTCCTGGCCACAGAGGGGTGGTTTTCCTAAGAACCACATATGAACACCAACAGGTATTTATGTTGCCAGGAAGGGTTAAGATAGTTTAGGCCAACACGGGATGTTTCCTAATCAAGGAGTGGGCGGCAATATCCCGCAGGTCAGCGTGCCTCGTGTCAATTTCTCTTTCCCCCAAGGGTTCGAGGTCTTTGCAAGAGTTAGATGTTGGCCCCTTCCCCCACATGAAAGCACAGGGGAGATGTGTGGGGAACAATTCAATTAAGAGCAAAGGGACTGCAGGCTCGAGGAGTGAAAAGAACAAACCAAGACTTACTGGTGAGTCCCCTGGCTCAGAGCCCCACCCCTGGGGGAGTAGGGGATGTGGGGAAGGGGAGGTGGGCAAGGCTGCTCTGCCTGATTCCATCCCAGACCCTGGCGGAGACAGACACACATTTTGACAAACACTCTTCCCCTAATTGTGAAGCCCTGGTGGATTGCAAGGGAAATTTAATCCATATGTCTCTGATTCATTTTTACTTAACTCATCAACATGCTGTTTTGTAAGAGCCATTTCATGTCCAAGTGCCTCTTTTTTTTTTAAAGCTCTTAAAACCCTGGGTTTTTTCTTCGAAACAGGAAATCATACTGTGCCAAGAGAACAAGAACTTGAACCGTCAGAGGTTCAAATTGGGTTCAAAGCTCCTGCTTCCCCAGAAACCCCCACCAGATAGAAGGGTGTCCTGCTACCTCTTTGCCCCCCTGCACCACACTGGGGGGCAGGGATCTTCAAAGTAGCCAAATCAAACCAGGAGAAACCTGGAGAAAGCCGCAGCATGGGGCTATCTCGGGGTCAAAATGTTCTGTTCACAGCCAGGCCTGTGCTCCTCGGAGCCCACAGGGGCCTGCGGCCTGCAGGAGGGAGGGAAGATCGGCCAGGAGTTCCGTTCTGCTTCATTAGAAGTAACATCTTTACTCAAAACAGAATCCTTACAAGCAGGTTCCTCTGGAAATGATCCGGGGCCCCTGGTCTGAGCTCAACTGTGGGCTTTGGCAAGGTCTCTGGAACGGCAGTGAACTTCCAAGGTCCAAACCAGATGGATGGAAGAATGATGTGCCGTCCAGCCTCCCCTCCCACCCTCCCCTTCCCTCACCTTGCTAAGGCTTTTCGGTGGTCACACAGACACACAAACCCCTCTCCCTGCCCTCGGGCCGCGCCAACCTGAAGGTCATCAAGGTGACAGTAAATGAGTGGGTTGATTTCCTTTAACCTCAGCAACAGCTATCAACGCAGGCAGAGATTCTGCAAAAAGAAAAATGGGCTGGGGGCCCCCATGAGTTCTGGTCAGGCCTAGTCTGGACCAACAAGCAGGCAGTTGAGTCAAAAGCAGCAAGCAGCTTGCCCCAGTGTGCACGTGCACGCGAGGGGTTTGCACACAGCGCAGTTCAGATAACCTACGTTTCAGGGGCTGACCATCCTTGACTGCTTCCCGAGAGAGTAAAGAAGAGAATTTAGCACGAATTCCTCTGTTAAGGAATTCACAGGGTCAAAGGGGTAGAGAACCAGAAAGCCAATGTCAAATAAGGCACAGGCGACTCGGGGCAGCAAAGAATCTCTGATGGATAAAAGCCCCAGTCCTGTCCTCCTCTTACACTGAGAAACAGGCTTACAGCAAAACAGCAGCAGGGCAAGGGAGGGGCTCTCAGAGGCCGGGGCACCGCCACCCACAGCCAGGGAAGCTGATTACGGTAGGTTGTTTGGATTGTTAATATCCTGCCCCCTCCCTGCCCCACTGACTCTGGGTTTGGCTGGGTGACTTGCTTTGGGCATTAAAATGTAGGGAGAGTGACGGTGACACTTCCAAGTCAAGGCTTTAAGGGCACGTGTTTTTGTTCCTCCCCTCCCACGCCTGCCACCTGCCATCTGCTTAGCTACCCCCACGGGGGCGCACAATTCAGAAATGTGCACGCCCTAACCCACAACCTGGAGCAAAACTTCAGTCAAGCCTAGCCAGCGTAAGCTGAACCCTAGCCTGACCCACAGGCCTGGGGCCAAGAAACACGTGCTCGCTGGAAGCCATCGAGACCAGAGGAGTTTGTTACCCAGCATTAGGCGGCCAGAGCTGCCTGAGACACAGGGTTAAAGTCTGGAATAACCAGACTAGAAAGGAGCAGTTGGGTCGGCTCTGCCTTCCAGGCAAGATGGGCCCTGGCTCCGTCTTACTCCATAAAACTGATCCCCGTGGCCGTTCAAATCTCTGCCGTTGCTCCTTTATGACTTCATTCCACAAACGGCTACTGAATCCAAAGTGTGTGGCCGCAAGGAACACAGATCAATCGGGACAGAACGGTGGCCCTAAGGAGCCTGTATGTCGTGACAGACGCACAGGTCGAAACGCTGCCATCTCAGGGGTGCACCGACCTACAGTGGGGAGCAGAGTGCAGGGGTGAAACAAAGGGTGGCCAGGAAGGACCTCGTGGGGAGGGGTGATGTCGGAGGCGTGACTCATAAGAGATAAGCACCAAGACTGTCCAGAGGGCTCTGCCAACCAAGCATCCTTCCCCACACCTTGGGTGCCCTTGCCTGTTCGCGGAGACAGATACGGCCACGACTGCTCCCCTTATTGGTTCACACATATAACCCTTTCCTCGAGCACCTACTATGTGCCTGCCTTGCACCGTCCGACTCACTGGGGAGCTGGAAAGCTGGCTGGTCTAAGCTGAGATGCGCCGTCATCGTGAAAACACACTGATTTCAAAGACAAGCACCAACTCCAATGTCTAAATCACCTCGTAAATTTTTAACATCAGAATGTTGAAATGATACTGCGTTCAATGTATGGGGTTAAATAAAATACATTAGTGGAATTAATTTCACCTGTGTTGTTTTTTTTTTTTAATATGGCTCCTAGGAAACTTAAAGTACATATGAGGCTCTCGGTATATTTCACGGAGACAGTACTGTGCTGGACTCTAGGCCCAAATCCGGCAGCAGGAGACTCCCCTGAGGATCTTTACATATTCTAAAGCCTAGGCTGCCCCCCACACCAATTAAATCGGAATCCCAGGGGTGGCACCAGGCATCAGTATTTTGTGAAGCTCCCCAAGCAATTCCAAGGTGCAGACGAGTTCAGGAACCACCGCTCTAGCGAAAGACAGAGGAAAAGGCACAACCTTCTTTCCCTAGGGGTGGGGGAGACACACGTGGTCACTGTTGGTCTGTCACCATCCATGGTGACAAGTACAAATGTGCTGGGTCCGCCCCCCCCACACACCCCCAAGGAGAAATGGGGAGACACACCCCTCTTCTGCCCCAGGGCACATGTGGGCAGTTTTCCTTTGCTCAAGGGTGTTCCATGGGCCGCTCTCCGCTGGCCTCGGCCACCAAGACCGTGGTCTTTCAGGGAGCCAAGCTTAAGCCAAGAGCCATGGCCTCCTGCCCCGCACCTGAGCAGTCCCACTTCACAGAAACATTTCCCGTCTGCCCACACAGTTCATCTGAATATTGAGTGTGATGTAGATAATGGAACCATTAAGGGGACACAGGGAATTCCCCAGAGGCAAAGTGTGTGCCCCGGGGAGTCCTGAAATGCCTTTGGTTTGCCTGTAGAAGCAAGAGTGGCTCCTGCAGAGTGAATGAGGTTCAAGAGCTAAGAAGCGGGAGTGGTAGGGCCCCCTGGAGATGCACTCGACCTCCTCAAGGTCTTGTACTTTCTCAAGTAGCCTTATGGGAGCGCAGGGGCTGCTCTCCAGGTCTCACCTTCCTTGAATTTTGCCATCCCCCCCATCCCTCCTGCTAGAGGAAGCTTCCCTGGAAATCAGTTTCTGCTGTTTCTCCTGGTCCTTGGCCACAGGAAGCCAGAGAACAGTGGTAGCTGGCTGTAGTCATGGAAAAGCAGTGGGCAACGCTGAGACTTGGCTCCCGAGAGCTGTGGGATGGGGCAAGGGGAACCAGACAGGGTGACACCACAGACAGCTGGGGGCTCCTCGCGAGACCCCCAACATCAGCGTCATTAGAGCCCAGGGGCTCCTGAGCCCATCAGACTCAGGACATGTTCCCCAAATGGACTGTAGTGGCTGGATAAAAGGTCAAAGCCTCACGTTGTACATTTCAAATATTTTCAGATTGTTATATGTAACTTACACCTTTTTAAATCTTTTTATATATTTTAAAAGATCAGTGTGCACGCTCTATTAAAACAAAAAATCTTAAAAATAACAAAAGGGTGGGGGAGGCACCTTGGTGGCTCAGTCAGCAAAGTATCTGCCTTTGGCTCAGGTCCGGATCCCATGGTCCTGGGATGGTGTCCTGCATACTGGCTCCTTGCTCAGCAGGGAGCCTGCTCCTCCCTCTCCCCTCTGCCCCTCCTCCCCCAGCTCATGTTCTCTCCCTCTCTCTCTCCAAAATAAATAAATAAAAATCTTTAAAAGATCAGTGCTGTGCGACTTTGGAAAAGTAACAAAACTTTCTATCTTCAGTTTCCCCAGCTGCAAAAGGCGCACATTTTTAAAGCAACTCGCCTTTATAGTGAGGTTGTCATGAGGAAAGCCAGCATAATGCTTAGCTCACAGGCTCTCTTGGAAATACCAGCGCCTATGTTTCATCTAGTAGTAATATTAATAATTAGCACTACAGAGTAATAATTATAGCAATAAGACGAGGCCGTAACTTAAGAGGCATGACAGATTTCTGCTCATCCTATCAGGCCCCTGCCATCTGCCATAAAAGCAGCTTACTCTGGGACGCCTGGGTGGCTCCGTGGGTTAAGTGTCTGCCTTTGGCTCGGGTCATGATCTCAGGGTCCTGGGATCAAGTCCTGCATCAGGCTCCCTGCTCAGCAGGGAGCCTGCTTCTCCCTCGCTCTAACCCTCCCCCCTGCTCAGGTGCTCTCTCTCTCTCTCTCTCCTCCTCTCAAATAAATAAATATTAAAAAAAAAAAAAGAACAGCATGCTGTCCCTTCAGCCCAGGCTCCAGAACGAGAAACGGCCCCTGTTAATACTGATAATATAGGATTCATAGTAATAATGTAGTAAGAGTGTTAACGGTAACAGCCTGTAGTAATAGCAATATGATACATACAATGTTAGCATAACCTAATATGACACAGATATCGGCATATATAACAAACTACCATAATAGCACCAACATTGTAATAAAATAAAAATAGCATAGTAATAATAGTAGTGATAATGATTGTTAAAGCTAAGAGCAGTTCTCAGCCCGAGCATGAGCGAGAATTTACCATTCGAGGAACTAAGGCCCATGGTTCCTATCTTGGGAGGCCCTGCCGCACAGTATGGTTTAGAATACAAGGGTTAGCCCCTGGGTATTTACCTACAGAAAGTGCAAACACTAATTTGAAAAAATACATGTGCCCCTATGTTTACTGCAGAATTGTTTACAATAGCCAAATTATGGAAGCAGCGCAAGTGTCCACTGATAAAGATGTGCTATAATATATACACACATATGTATACACGTATATATAATATTCAGCTACATATATATAGAAAGAGAGAATATTACTCAGCCAAAGAAAAGAATGAAATCTTGCCATTTGCCACAACATGGATGGAGCTAGAGAATGTAATGCCAAGTGAAGTAAGTCAGAGAAAGACAAATACCATATCCTCTCAACTCATACGTAGAATTTAAGAAACAGAACAAAAGAAGGGAGAAAACAAGAGATTAACAACAACGACAACAAAAAAACCAGATTCGTAACTCTATTATAGAGAACAAACAATTCTATCAGAGAGGTGGTGGGTTGGGGGATGGGGGAAATAGGAGAAGGGGATGAAGAGTACACTTACTGTAAAGAGCACTGAATGTTGAATAGAATTGTTCAATCACTATATTGTATGCCTGAAACTAAGATAACACTGTACGTTAATTATATTGGAACATAAAAAGTAAATATATAGAAAACTTTTTAAAAAGAATGCGGGTGTTAGGGCTCAATCCTGGCTTTCCTACCTTCCAGCTGTGTGGCCTCAGGTACACTGCTTAACTTCTCTGATCTTCAGTGTCTCCATGTATTAGTGCAGCTAATTTTATTACTGCCTCTTAGGGTTAATCTGAGTGTCCAACGGGAATATTCACGCTCCGTGCTGAGCACAATTCCCAGCACAGAGCTGATTAAAGAATGCTGGCTAGTTTCCTCTCCTCGGCCATCGCCCTCATCAAAGCCACCAAAACTGAGGCCACTGGGCCCCTGCCTGCGGGCTGCGTGACAACGGATTTCTCCTCAGTGTGGCAAGACGGAGGGAAGATGGGTTTGGAAATCAACACGCCTGCATTCAAAGCCCACTCTCCCACCTCCTAGCTACATGCCTGGAGGTCGGTTACACAACCTTTCTGAGCTCAGCTCTGTTATCTAAAAAATAATTTAATAACCAAGAGCCTTAAAAATGCATATTATTTAACCCAACCACTTATTTTCTAGAAATTTAGCCCAGAGAGATAATCAGAGATGTACGCGGAGATTTATGTGCACAGACATCCATCGGCACATTTTAAAAACAGTGAATAGCTGGAAATAACAGAGTGTCCGACATAGGAGATTAATTATGGTACATCGAAATGAGGTAATCCTGTTCATCCACTAAAAAACATGTTGTCAAAGACTATTTAAAGACATGAGGGACACGTCCATGACATTAAGAAAAAAAAAAAAAGTGGTTTACAAAACCACCCAGGTCACTGTTAGCCTTAGGGCACCTTGGGTGAATTTGAGGAAGATTCTCCCCCTCTGATGGACACTGCTTCTTGACCCCATCGCCAGCCTCCATTCCCTGGCCTTGAGCAGGGCACAACCTGCACTACCGGACGTGGCAACCCTTCCTGCCTCCACCCGTTATGTTTACACGCCAGCCCTTTCTAAAAGACAAATCTGCTCATGTCCGTCCCCTGCTTTAAACACTTCACAGGCTTCCTGCTTACTCAGAATGGCCACCAGAGTCTCTACCATGCCTAGAAGGCCCTGTGTGGCCTGGTGCCATATACTTTCACTAACTTCAACTTCTACGAACCCTCCCACTCCCTCTCTCCCTCCCTCCAGGCCCTGTCCTCCTTACTTGTTCTTTGAACATGCCAGATGTGCTCCCACCTCAGAGCCTTTGCACAGGCAGCTCCCTCTGTCAGGAACCTACTTCCCCAAAAATCTGCATGGCTCACCACCTCATCTCTGTCAGATTTTCTCAAAGGACTCCGATCATCATTTGCATCCATGCATCAAATCATCGGGACACCCTTCCAATTAGGACTTTCTTCTGTAGCCATCCTATCAAAATCTGTGGCCTCCCCTCACTGCACCGTCTTCCCAGCTCCTTTTCTCCAGTGCGTATCACCATTTGGCATTTTATGTATTTTGCTCCCTTACTGGGTTGTCCATCTCTCCCAGTTCTAAAGTGAAATTCAAAAAAAAAAAAAAAAGGGAAATCACTAAGGGCAGGGTGTTTTGGTCTGTTCTGTTTACTGCTCTAGCCTCAGTGCTGTACACAGTTCCTGGGACATCATGGGTGCTTAGCAGATTTCTGCCGAATGAATGAAGTAGGCACCGTATAACCCAATGCTGATTTGATAGAAAATAATGAATTGACAGGAATTATCTCAAGATGGTAGGAAAGCAAGTAATTCTTAACTCTGTACTTTGCAGCATGACTATGTACTACTGTCGCCTTCAAAACAAAAAGAGCCGTGAAGCTAGTTTTCACTGGTTGTAACAAACCGACCTTAGCATGTGGTTGACTAGTGAGCATTGGCTCCTTTTCCCGAATCAGACGTGGCACTTTAGGGAAGGCGAAGCTGGTGCCCGTTATGTGGGGGATCACAAAGGAGAATGAAGTCATGTCCATTTATCAGCAAAAACCAAAGCAAAATCCCTGCTGGGTCCCCGATTTCTCTAGCACCGAGACCCCGCTTTGTCCTGCCATTCCTCCCAGGAAGCAGAGTCCTGTCGCTGTGCCCATCCCGGGACCCACACCTGTCTCATCACCAGACTTCCCTGTCGCTGATTTCTCATGTAGACCACCACCCGTCAGGCCTCAGCCAAGCTTGCTGGATCCGCTCCAGGGGCTCTGCTCCTGTGTGCTCTCCAGGAACTCTCCTCCCTGCTCAGCTGGCCCTCGTTCTAGAGACTTCTCTATCCAGCAGAGACCCCAGCCCCTCCACCTGGCTGCATCTTCTCCACCTTCTTCTCCAACGTAACATGGATCGGCACCTGACGCGTATTTGTTGGTGTACAGCTCGTCCCTCGTGTCCCCACTGGAGAAGCTTCACAAGAGCAAAGGCTCTACTTACTGCTGAGCCCCGATATGTAAACTAGTGCCTGGTGCATCGTGAATGCTCAACAATGAAGAAAAGAAGCAAGCAAGGGCGGGAGGGAGGAACTCACCCCCCAGGCCACACAGACAAGCATTCTTCTATCCGAATATCCATAAAGAAGTGGATAAGAGTGAGCTCTGCTTAGAATTTCCATCACAAAAATCACTGCAAGCCCCAGGAGGAAACCCTTAGTGCAACTCTAGCCACCGTCCTTTCTTCTTTAGAAATGAAATGACAGGATTTTTCTCCAGTCATTCCTGGGAACCAAACGCCAAACAGACAAAAATATTCACAATTGGCAGGTAACTTTCAGAATCTAGCTTTGCATTGTCTTCCTCCACCTTCTCCCCAACCGCAAGCCCCCTCAGGGCCCCCGAGGCTCCTGACCGGCCCCCCCAGTCCCACCGCATCCTCCACCCAGGCACCAGACCCTGGCAAAGCCAGGAGGCAAATGCTAGCTGGCAGCTGGTTCCTCGAGGCCGCTGCTGCCTATCTCCTCCTCTCCAGTGGCCAGGGCACAGCCTCCGGCAGTGCAGACAGGCACGTCTTCGGAGACAACTTAGGTACATGCCTGCCATGGCCCAGCAGCCTGGGAGCTGGGCGCATGCTGCTGGCGCTTAAGGCATCTGACCAAAACTCTCACCTCAAAAAAAAAAATCAGCCGACACCCATCACAGGACAGCTGCTGATTTCCAAATTTAGTCCCCCATTTCTCCTCTGTGATCTGTGACCCATGGAAAAGCCAGAGGCCTGATCTCTATTTTGACGTTTGCCGCGGCTCTAAATGGGGAACCAAGATAAATTGGGAACGGGTTTTATTACCTGCAGCTTAGCCCGGTCGAAGCCAAGGGGGGCTCGACTTCTCATTAAACAGGTGCTTAAAAAGGGACTTTGGAAAGACCAGCATACCTGCTGGGAATTAGGGCAGATTCATGGTATCTTAGCCTTGGGGAAGGAATTAGGAGGAATGGCAAATGGAAGTCACTTCACGTGTCCACCCCAATCCAGTGGTAGTGGCTAACTACGGCGCTGCGTTGGGAAGGCTTCGGTGCCTGAGCCCACGCCGACCAGTGCCGGGATCTGTTAGTGATGTCTGCCACGAGCAGGAAGGCACGAGGGTGGGGAGGTCGAGTATCTGACCCGTATGTGTGGCTAGAAGGAAGGGGCAGTGTTCCTTGGTCATGGCTCTTGGCCTCTTTTTATCTCTATGGCTCACCTGCTAGACAAGTGTCCCCCAAGTTCGGAGCAATTCCCAGTGTGGCTAAAACTCCACCCCTTTCTGTCCCACTCCAGAGAACATATGAGAAGGCAAGTTAGCAAAAGAACCAAGAATCTGCCCTAATTTACGGAAAAAAGTAAACCTTCTGCAGAAGTCAGCATTTTCATATTGCTAACAAATTACATGCACCCCGTCTCACAGTGGCTCATACACCACAACTTGCCAAATGGGAACCACGACTCAGACACCCTCCTGCCTTGCACCGGACGCGGCCTCCCGAACACCTGGGGAGCGCTCTGCCAGCAGCCCAGACCCAGCCCCGAGCTCCCCAACAGCCAACTTCCCCTAGGCACGCGGGGCTTGCAGGACAGAGAAGCACGACTGCCCACAGACCCTCAGAGGGCTTTATTTGACCACCAACCCTGGAACATCAGAGCAATGGCCTCACCTGTGGCAGGTCCGAGCCATAAGCAGGACCGGGGCTTGGGCTTCAATCTCCAGTGGGGAGAGATTTGCTTTCCCATCCCTGGAGTCTTCATGTTGCCAGGGCGCGGACCCTCTTGAGGAAATCAGGCCACCGGGCGAGCTGACCCCTGGTCCCCCGGTCAGCCCCAGCAGTATGAAGGCGTGTTGGTTTCCCAGGGCTGCTGTAACAAATGATCACAACTCGGTGGCTTCAAATGAGGGACATGTACTGGCTCATAGTTCTGGAGGCTGGAAGTTGGAAATTATCATTAAGCCCAAACCAAGGGCTCAGCAGGGCTGTGCTCCCTCCAAAGGCCCTTCAGGAGGATCTGGTCTTAGACTGTCCCAGCTTCTGGGGGATGTCAGCATTCCTTGGCTTATGACTACATTGCTCCAATCTTCAAGGCCTGCACCTTCAAACCTCACAGCCCGTTTGCCCACTGTGAGAGGTCAAATCTCCCTCAGCCTCTCTCTTGAAAGGATACGTATGGACAGTGCCTCTGGCAGTTCCGGGATGTGTCTCTGGCTCCACCAGTGCTTGGACTGAATAAACCCAAGGATGCCTTGCAGCCTCCGACCACCCTCCAACCTTTTTTCCAGTCACAACCTCTGGAGCCATCTTCTTGGCTATCCTCTGGCTCTGGGACCAGCCAACACTGCATTTTGAGCTCAGCTCCTAATTACCAATCAACCACTAACTCCCAGATTGGTCAGTCATCCCAGCGAGGTGGAGGCCGCCATTATCCACCCGGTCAACATGCGTCTTCAGGCCTCCTACACTTACCGCTCTCTCGGCTTCTCTTTCGACCGTGACAGTGTGGCTCTAGAGGGCGTGGGCCACTTCTTCCGAGAGGTGGCGGAGAAGTACAAGAGCCCTGAGCGTCTCCTGAAGATGAAAACCAGCGTGGCAGCCACACCTTCTTTCAAGACATGCAGGAGTCACCCCAAGATGAGGGGGGTCAAACCCTGGTGGCCAGGGCAGTTGCCATGATCCTGAAGAACCTGAACCAGGCCCCTGTGGGTCTGCCCGCACAGATCCCATGCCTAGGACTTCCAGGGGAACCACGTCCTGGATGAGGAGGTGAAACTCATCAAGAAGATTAAGACGAGACCACCTGACTCACCTCCTCGGCTGGCTGGCCCCCAGGCGGGGCTAGGCGAGTAGCTCTTTGAAAGCCTCCGCCGCCGGCACCACTGGGAGCCTCTAGAGCCCAGAAGCCTTTGAGGGGCCCCTCTAACATCCCCCTGGTGCCAGGGCCTGTACCTGAGCCTGTCTCTGTAGCTACTAGGCAGCTTTTTAAGCCCCGTGGAGCCCTTGCCCAAGCCGTGAATCACATGGAACCGATAAAGCTTTCTGCGCATGCGCACACGGGCCACGTGGAAACAATAAAGCTTCCTGCGCATGCGCGTCTCTGTGCAGGGCCAGGTGGAAACAGTAAAGCTTTCTGCGCGTGCGTGCGCACAGGCCACGTGGAAACAATAAAGCTTTCTGCGCGTGCGCCATGGAAACAATAAGGCTTTCTGCGCGCGCACACGGATACACTTGACTTCATTTAGACCCCGCCCTGGTAATCCAGGAAAACCTCTCCGTCTCAAAATCCTTAATTTAATCACATCTACAAAGACCCTTTCTCCTTATAAGGTACTACTCACAGGTTCCAGGATGGAGACCTGATATTTCGGAGGAGGAATGGGGGGAAGGTGGCATTATTCTGCCTACCACAGAAGGTAAAACCAAGCGTCACTTTACTTCAGTGTAAACATAAAATTATTTTCCCTTGATAAGAAACCTCAGACAGATGGGGAAGCATTTTTTGGCAAGGAAGAACCTCAATTTGGATCACAAAGTCAAGCATCTATTCTTCTCCTTTAAAAAGCCAGTTCTGGAGAGAACTAGAAACAAAGGAGAAAAGATATCCTCGTATCACCACCAAATGGGCAGCAGGATTGGGGCACAGGGAAGGGAAAGGACTGGAAGGGGCAAAAGACCCTCGGGTCAGGATTTTCACAGACAGGCTCCGTCTGCAACTAAAAGTCGTTATTTCCAACTACAGCATATTTGTCTCAGGTGATGCAAGCGGGCATCATAACGGCGATCATGCACTCTGATCCCTGGGTGGGCACCCGCCGTAACCACGACAGGGCGGGCATCACCCCTGCCACGGGCACTCTGCACCAGAAGGCAGGGTTCTGACGAATGACTCAGGGAGAACTCTAACCCACTCTATGGGCTTCAGTATTTTTTGTTATAAAGTAATAACATGGGCCCTCTACTTATCTTGTGCAAAGTGCTCTCATTTACTGAATGTCTCAACAGCACAAGGGGTATCCTCCCCATTCCTACAGGAAACTGAGGGTAGTAGAGAGCAAATGGCCTGAGCCGGGTCACCCACGTTGTACAGCCAAGATTGCACAGAGCCCTCCATGATTCTGAATCCCATGACACAAGAAG
Source organism: Potos flavus (assembly GCA_028534135.1). Classification (NCBI taxonomy): domain Eukaryota; kingdom Metazoa; phylum Chordata; class Mammalia; order Carnivora; family Procyonidae; genus Potos; species Potos flavus. The sequence goes on along the minus strand of CM052896.1, from coordinate 5,865,727 downwards.
AGGACACATCCCCACGCCCCTCCAAGGACGGTGCAGCACCTTGGAAACGCTTTAGAAAAAGACAGTGGAGTGGGCTCCTCTTGCTGCAGCCTTGGGAGGAAAGTGAGCTGTGGAGAGGTCTTGGAAGAAAGGAATCTTCCAGGAGCTTCCCCAAAGCAGATCCCTCCCAGCCTCCAGAGAAGGTTGGGAGGAAGAATGAGATCATAAGTATAAAATACTCTGCCTTCCGGGAAGAAGGATTACTCGTAGATTGTAAGCACGCCCACCCCAGGCCTGAGGGCTGGGCTGTGCACAGATTCAGAAACCAGGGCCTGGGGGAATCTCTCTGGCCCAGCAACAACACTAACTGACCGAGCAAGGCTCCAGTGCCCCGCAGATGTGAGTGCGTCTTCCTCCCTAAATAGCTGATTTACTCCCAGGGAATAACTTGGACAGCAGGAAGAATAGGGCTCAGTGTTTTCTATCATTCTGAATTATTATTATTGCTTAGATTAAATCTGTCCAAACCCATCGCAACAGAATGAAACTGATTGGCCCAATGCTTATTACAGAATTATTAGTAGAAATTTATTAGCTGAATGAGGGTGCAAGGCTTCTAGATCTTGTTTAGATAAGCAATGGCTCCCCAACACCTATTACCTGGGAGTTGTGGGTAAATCCAACCCAATGGCACACGGGGCCGGCATTAGCGGTACCTGCCACCAAGGCCCCAGACTCTCTTCTAGTTCCATTGACATCAGAACATCTCAAGAACAAAGAATGGAAGCATTCACATTCTCTAGAGAGTTGACTGTCTTCATACCAATGGTCACATTCTAGAACTTACTAATCCCCTCAGAATATGCTCTGGCTGAGAAGCCATGTAAGGAAATAGCTGCTATTCTGCTATTTGGGGGAATGTTTCAACAAAAGTGAGCGTTATCTCCCCCTTCTTCTTATTGAAATGAGACTGAGAGCTGATTGTACAAACCCAGTCCCTTTTCAACCCATGTGCTTTCCTATCCAATTAATTGCAGATCAACATCAAATCTCCAAATACAAACTTCAAGAAATACAATGAATTTTAAATCCATTGCAACCCCAATAAATGGGAGCCTAGCCCTCCTGGGGGTTGAAAGGCTGGAGGAGAAGTAAAGCTGAGGTGTAAAGATTTAGCTCTGGCATTCTGTTGCCCTTGAGGATGAGGCTGGAAAAAACATTAAGGTTTGGATACTCCGATTTCTCCAAATTCTACTCCAAGAGTATCTATGCCTCCAAGCCACCAATTCCCCTTCCGTTTTTTTTTCTTACTTTTTATTGTGAAATGATTATAGACCCACAGGAAGTTGCAAAAATAGTACAGAAAGATCCCACATAACCAATCACCTAGCTTCCCCCAATGGTTACGTCTCACATAACCATAGTGCCTGATCAAAAGCAGAAAATGGATTGGCACGCTCTTACTCAGATTTCACCGGAAAGCCCAATTCCCTTCTGCAAGTGGCCATTTGTCCATTTTTAGCTGCCCAGCATTCATTCCCTAATAGCAACTTGATTTCCTGTAGGGGAATCATCTTTCTTTTATCGTATGTCGTATAATTAGGAGGATAATTTTAGGTGCTGATCCTCCAAAAGGAAGCCAGAGTGACCTCTCTCCCACTCCACACTCGGAAACAAACAAGGGGACTGAGGGCACCTTAACCACTCAGTTTCACCACAAGATGTTAACGACGCAGCCAGCTGGCTATATCATAGAACAAAATCATATTCCCTCCCATTTCGCAAACCAGCACTCTCCTCCCCAGTCCCATGACATTCTGAGTAACCTCCACATCCTTCTGTCAATTAGCTTTTGCCTGAGGGCAAGAATCAGTTTCTGTTGCTTGTATACACGAATGCAGACCGAATCACCATGATTACTATCAACTAAGAATGACTGGGGCTGGGCTCATGCCCATTCAAGAAGAACCTGGGGCACCTGGGTGGCTGGGTCGGTTAATCGTCTGACTCTGGATCTCAGCTCTGGTTTTGATCTCAGGGTCGTAAGTTCAAGCCCCATGTTCCACACTGGGCATGCAGCCTACTGAAAAAAAAAAAAAAAAGATCCCACTGTAGCTTGACATAGACCAGAGGCAGATGCGGCTGTTGAGGCCCCACATGAGTTTACTGATAACTCTGGCCGATAGTCTCAGCACCCTGACTACAACCTCCCTCAAGAGCCTGCCTTTTACTTCCCCGCCTGCGGGTTTTCTCCAGCACCACAGAAGCGTGCTAGGGCCTGAGCAGGAACATTTGCCATCTGGAGGAGGGTGACCACCCCCGGGGACAAGCACAACAGTGAATGGAAGGCCGGGGTCTGTGAGTAGACGACCCCATCCGTGGATCTCCACGGGGAACAATTCTGAGGCATGTCCCACTCAGTTTCTCAGGCCATCCCAAGCAGAGTGACATAGCAGAAATCCAGGCGCCCATAGCAGAAATCGCTCAGTGTCACACCCATCTTCGGAAAACTCACCTTCCTCTCACACTTTCCCACTTGCTCCCACAGGCTTCCTGGAATCCCCTCCCAGACAAACTACCTGCCCGTCAAGTCCTTGCCTCAGAGTTGGCTCTGGGTCAACCTGAACTTAGGACTGAAACACAGAACAGACTTCCGGAGCCCCCCTAAAAGGAAGACGAGAGTTTGCTGGAGCTCTGTGCCTTGTTTCGGGGAAGGCGGCGTGGCCATTAAGCACCTGTGGCCCGAGCTACAGGTGGAAATGGCAATATCTCACATATACTGGGTTAAGTAAAATCGAGTATTAATATTACTTTCACCTGTTTCATTTTACGTTGATGAATGGGTTCACTAGAAAATGTAATGTTACATGCGTGGCTCAGATATATTGCTATCAAACGGTGTTGGCGGAAGGGATATGTCAGTAGCAGTGGGGATATTATTGCCACCATCACTGATGCTGTTAGCATGAGAAAAATGAATGGACCAGACCACTGGGAAGAGTGCCACAATTATTTATACGTCTATCTGAGGAACTCCTAGGGTAACAGTAACTCATGGATAGAAATGTTTTTCCCCAGTGCAAGGAGTGGGAAGAGGGACTTTCATCTGCTGACCATGGTTTTGTCAATCGGTCAGATTCTTCTGTCAAACAACATGTTCATCCTCCCCATCAATACAGAGGGCTAATTCCATCATCAGGAATCTCAACTATGGGATTAACCCTAATTCAGGAAAATGATATGCACAAAGATGTTCACTTCATTGGTCCTTATCACTGTATTTATAACCTAAGCAACCCATAAAAAGGGGGAATTATTAAATGTAAAAAGATAGATTGACTTGGATTAAAAAGCTTGTAATCCTTAAAAATGATGGTTCTAATGATTACATAATGATATGGAGACTATTCAATATGCTGTCATACTATGTGAAAGCAAAACAAAAAATCATATGATAAATATGTGAAAAGGACAGACAGGAAATACGCCAAGATTGTGTAGACAGTGGTTATTTGGGGGGTGCGAGGGCAATTTAATGTTTTTCTCTAGTTCCTGAGTTAGTGTGATGGGCATTTGCTATTTTGTTAACAAAGAAAACAACCTTCCTTCACACGTGAGCAGCTGCAAGTATGTGCTTGTTTGGCAAAGACTGTATCATTCTACAATAACCTTCCATTTTGTCACATACCTCTAGTCCAAGCTACTTCTGAAACAGGGAGGCCAACAGAAGCCCATCGTCTATGGGGCCGGCATACTATGAGCAAGAAAAGCGAGCGACGCCTGCCCACGGCGATGAGGTCTCTTCCCGACTGACCAAAAAAAGCACGGGTGGGTGGCCAAGGAGGCTGGAGGCGGAGATGAGTGGACTTCAGAAAAGCTACCGACGTGGCCTCTACAAAATCTTCCCTGAAAAATTAATCCAAATGGGCTGGAGCGTGCATGCCATCAGCCCCCAACACTCGCACGGCTCTAAGCTCTATTTACAGGGGCTTCTCTGCGATGCCATTCGAGGCGCTGCAGCAAGTCGGGCACGTGAGCCACGAAGGCGCTGCAACGAGGACGGCACAGACCCGGGCGGGATGGAAGCACTTGCTGGGAGA
>CM052896.1:5785192-5861148 GCA_028534135.1 Potos flavus | reverse complement strand
CACGTGAGGAGGGAAGAAATGGCCCTGACAGCTGACACTGTCACTCCCACTCAGACCTGCCTCAGATGGGTCGGGTACCAGCCCATCTCCATGGGCTCCAAGTGGCGTGAATGCTGGCCACCTGGAGCCTTGAGCAGTCACCAGAGGAGGGCCACAAGGACGTCTCCTGATGCCCACAGGGCCTAGAGGCCCCAAGATGGCTCAGGACCCCACTCAGCTAAGGCAACTGTGAGATACAGAGGGATCCCAGGACTTGTACCCCCACCGGGGGCACGGCTGTGGCTATTCTTCCCTAGCTTGGGAACTCGGAGGGACGTGGGGACACCTGATGCCCTGGGAACAGACTTTGAAATTATTCTTTCCCAAAGCCTGGAGAGAAAGAGAACTGTCACACTACCACCTTCTTCCTCGGCTGTGCATTCAGGCCAACCTGCCATCACTGTGCGATCTGGGGCTAATCGGTTCATCTCTTCAATTGCCTTGTCAGGGTAATACAGACACTAGCTACTGTGTCCTGTTATTTTAAGCTTTGCTTATGTCTGAAAAGTGTCTGGCATATAAAAAGCATTTTATTAATGGTCACTATTTATAATACGACCTGCTGTTAAATATAAGGAGCACTTGAAAAGTTCTCCCATCTCCTGATTAATTTTTTAAGGTACTACATCCATCTATATCAGGGGTCTGAAACTATGGCCTGTGGGCCACATCCGGTCTGTTGCTCCTTTTTGTAAATAAAGTTTTATTGGAACACAGCCAAGCCCATTCATTTACATGTTGTCTAGGATGGTTTTCCTGCTATGGCAGCAGAGTTGAGTGATTGCAACAGAAACCAGATGGCCAGCAAAGTCTAAAATATTTACTATCTGGATTTTATGAAAAAGTTTGCCAATTTCTGATTACACACAAAGTTCTCCCAAACATTAATGAGCACCATAGTCACTGAGGATGTTTGTTTTTGTTTTTGTTTCGTTTTGTTTTTTTAAGAATACGGCTTCCTAGGGCCTACCACCAGAATATTGGATTTAGGAGCTGCGGCCCAAGAAACTGCATTATAATTAGTCCCCACCACCATCGATGATTCTGATGCAAGTGGCCTGAGAACCCCTGGGAAGGAGTCCTGGGTCTGTGCAGTCAAGTTATCCTAAGTGACACCAGGGCCCAGGTTGTCCTCTCGAAGGGGCAGATGGAGCTTCGGTGGGGAGTGAGTCAGCACTCTGCGTCCAGTAAAGGAGTGCAGCCTTCTACCCCAGCAGCTTCCCGCTTCCTTTTAAGGTTCAGGGCAAAAAACGTGGAACACAAAGAAAACAAAAATCACAGAGGATGAAATAAAAAAGCATCCGTAATCCTACTATCCCAGGAGGACCACTGTTTCCATTCCAATCTGTCGATAAGGTCCCGGTATTTTTCCTAGATGTGAAAATATTTTCCCTTTATTTTAAAAAAGAAACCAACGAGAAACTGCTTGCAGCCTTTACTCACTTGGAAATACGTTGTGAACATTTTCGCGTGTCAATAAATATTGCTTTAAAGTATCATTTTTAAAATATGCAACTATAAAAAAAAGAACACAGTGTATATATTCATGTATCAAATGATCACACTGTACACCTTGAAAGTTACACAGTGTTATATATCAATTATAACTCAAGAAAGCTGGGGAAAAGAAAAAAAGAATGCAGTAGATCTCTGAGCTGATAGGGAACGATCTCAAAGATAGACTGTTGGCAAAAATAACATAGCGCAGAACAGTGTGACTACAAGCTGATGTCTATGTAAGGGCAGTGGGGGATCATCTATCCTTGGACAGGACTGACGGTCTCTAGAAGGATATGCAAGAACCGCAAATAGTGGTGACCCCAGGAGCAGAAAAGCAGGCAGAGACTGACACTTCTCACTAAGCTATCTTCTATGCTATTGGGCTTTCTTACTATTTGCACATTTAACCTTTCAGAAATAGTAAAAATCTGGGGCACCTGGGTGGCTCAGTCGATTGAGCGTCTGCCTTCGGCTCAGGTCATGATCTCTGGGTCCAGGGATCGGGTCTTGCACTGGGCTCCCTGCGAGAGAAGCCTGCTTCTCCCTCTGCCTCTGGCTCTCACTTTCTCATGAATAAAGAAAATATTTTTTAAAAAACTGTAAAATGTGCTTTGGAAATACGTCCTTCTTAATGCCTACAATGAATTACATCGTATGAATGGATCAGAATGTGCTTCACTAGCCATTTATCATCAGCTATTTAAAGAATTCTGACTTTATCGAGTTGACTGTGTCAGTCACAGTGGGATGAACAGCCGTACCCATAAATACAGGAGCCATTTGTGATTATTACCCTCAGGTGAACGTCTCAGAAGGGGGGTTTTGGGGACACGGGCTTCCCATGACTGGAGCCTTGTAATGAAAGTGCCAAGCCACCTTCCAGAAAGGCTGCCCCAATCCACACACTCGGCAACAGCAAACGTGTGCATCCGTGTCCCCTTTCTCTTTTATGGCCCCTCATTTCTGCTAGTGCTTCTCCTGAGAAGTCCGCGACCCCACACACAGCCCCATCAGGCAGGCGTTTCCCCCACAGCGAAGCACGCCTGAGCGGGACCAGAGCTGTTGGGGCTGCTGCCACACGAACGGCTAAGAATAGCGCTCTAACCCTGCCTGCTCTTCCTAGAGGCCGAGCCAACAACGGGGTGCCCCTCAGCACCCCTCCACTGGTCCCAGGCCAATGCACAGAACGCCATTTATTTGGAAGGATTCACTTTGAACCATTCAGGCGCCCCCCTCAGGGCTGCGGGTCAGGCCCTGCTGGCGGCCGGACAGACGCTGGTATTCTCCCCTGCCTGGAACAGGCCTGCATGGCCGCCACTGCACAGAGGCCCCTTTGAATTCAGGATTCCTGTCAGGTACGCAGCCTTGGCACTTCTGGGACTAGCAAAAAAAAAAAAAGAAAAGAAAAACTGCTCTAGTCTTTGGCCAACTCTTTGCAACTCTTCTTCCACAGTAAATCGGAAGGCAGGACAGGTATCCTGGCAAACACAGACTCCTGGAGCAGGAGGACTGAGGAGAACGCATTTCCAGCCTCCTCCCGCGGCGCCTCTGAGGCCAGCACGCAGCCTGGGCGGCCATCAGCTCAACCCAGATCCAGCCCAGAGCCTGCCAGGCCATGCTTCTCCAGTTTCCTAGAGCCCCCCAGCACCATCCTCAAGGAGCAGCCGTGGGAGGAAGAGCAAACAGGACATAGAAGGTTCCAGAAGAGGAGAGGAACTCTGGGCTGGGACTGCCAACTGACTGCTGGCCTCTTGGGGGCCCTGCCCCCTGCTCTCTTCAAGAGGCATGTCAGTGTTCATTGACCTCACGCTTGTCACTGAGATAAACGGACGAGGTAAGTGGCCTGACATGGAAGGACGTGGCAGTTTGGTTTGAGCCAAAGAAGCCACTACAGAAACTGCTCTAGGAACTATGAGAAGCTTCTTTACCCAAAGGGGCTAGAACTGAATTGCCTTATAAGTCCAGGCGTCCCTCAGAGACCCCGCCAGCTCAGTTCCAGACCATTGCAACAACGAGCAAATAGCAGCAAAGTGAGTCGAATGAATGTTTTGGTTTCCCAGTGCAGATAGAAGCTAGTTTACACTCCACCGTCATCCATTAAGCGAGCAAGAGCATAATGTCTAAGAAAACAATGTACATAACTAAATTAAAAAAAAAATACCTTATGGCTAAAAAATGCTAACCATCATCTAGAGTTTTCAGTGAGTCATCATCGCTGATCATAGATCACCAAAACACAAATAACACACATAATCACGAAAAAGTTTGGAATATCCCGAGAATTACCAAAATGGGACACGAAGACACAACATGGGCAGGTGCCATTGGAAAAAAAGGCACCAACAGATTTGTCTGACGTAGGGTTGGCGCCAACCTTCAATTTGCAACAAACGCGCAGTAAAAAGAGGCGTGCCTGCCGCGGTTGTACTCGGTAGTCTTGAGGTCACGTTATTATGCCACGCAGGAAAAGGAGCCTCTGCGGGAGGCCCATGTTGCTAAAGGCCCACAGGAAGAATGGAAAGCAGAGATGGGACCTAAGTCCCAGGTCACAGGCCTGAGGTTTTCCCCAGTGGCTGGGACCCTGGTAACTGGAAGTGTGGGCCGCAGAGCAGCAGCCTCTGGAAGCTTCTTAGAAATGCTGACTCTCAGCCCTTCTCCAGACGGTTCAATCAGAATCCGCATCTTCACGAGATCCCCAGCCTTGCCCAGGGTTCATCTATACCTGCAAGTCTAAGCACTGGCCATATTATCATCCTTCCTTTTTCTACAAGTCCAAGGCAATGGTTCCTGAACTTCAGTGAGCCTTAGAATCCCCTAAAGAGACTGCTTGTCCCCCAGTTCACCCCAGGTCTGACCCAGTGGATGTGGGGGTGAATCCCCAGCATCTGCAGGTGTCACAAGCTCCCGAGTGGTCAGATCGGCTGGTCTGCAGACCACACACCGACCCGGCAGCTAGGGGAACCTACGCGTGAGCATCACAGACAGGGGGCCCCACTGCCTCTCAACCTTGACCACACGACTGAAGTCACTCAATGAGTCAAAAAAAGCAGGCCTGTGCCCGGGGTTCCCCTCCAGATTCTGCTTTAATGGGTCTGGGGTACAGCCTGGGCCAAGGGCTTTACGTCATTTCACTAGGTGGTTAGAATGTGCAGCTAAGCTTGAGGACCACTGATTTCAGTGACCTCATTGAAAACCTGGTTTTGGGGCGCCTGGGTGGCTCAGTCGTTAAGCGTCTGCCTTCAGCTCAGGTCATGATCCCAGGGTCCTGGGATTGAGCCCCGCATCGGGCTCTCTGCTCCATGGGAAGCCTGCTTCTCCCTCTCCCACTCCCCCTACTTGTGTACCCTCTCTTGCTATGTCTCTCTCTGTCAGACAAATAAATAAAAAATCTTTAAAAAAAAAAAGAGAAAAGAACACCTGGTTTTCCTACTTACCAGTCACATGACCTTGGGCAATCCCCCCTCCCCCCAGTCTGAGCAGCTTTCTGGTCTTTAGAATGGGGAGAATAGCTACCTGTGAAGACTATTGTAAGATCTATTAGACACCTGGCCCATAGTAAATACTCAGTATGTGTTCGATGCCTCCCGTTCTCTTTCCCTGCTGTGATTACAAGTGACAGATCAGCTAATATTCCTGTCTTTACCCCAAATCCCAGGCTCTCTGGAAGAAGGAAGCATAGAAACAGGTTTCCATCAGGACCACTCATGGAAAGATCAAGTTGCTAGGGCCTGTATTCAGGGAGCAGAGCCGGCCCCAAGGGCCTGTGCCCCAGCTCCACGCTCAGGAGAGCCTCACGCTTGGGCATAAGGCTCTCCCATAGCTGTCTTGAAATTCTAACACTTTTTGAACACCTTGCACTGGGTCCCACCAATTAGGGAGCCCCTTCTTGGGGGGGCGGTGAGGGAGCTAGCGAGGCTGGTATAAGGATGCCAGCAAATCCCTCTCTGGCTGTGGAAGCAGAATTAATATGAGAAGAGCATAAAGGGCCTTGTACCCGAGTGGCCTGGCGAATCTCTCTCTACACTAAACGTACTAGGGTAATCTGGAAGGGAGGAAAGAGTGCGTTATGAACCCTCGGTGTGAAAGACCCAGGAAGAGTCCGACCTGAAGTTCTTCCTCCTTTCCCCCGGAAGCCTGGGGCTGGAGCAGGTGGCAGACACGCGTGGAGGCTGAGCCACAGCTGGGTGATTGCTTCTCCCGCAGCACACCCCTCCATCGCCCCGTCCCGCTCAGCCCCAGTGACGGATGCGCAGCACGAAGGACACAGAGGCGAGAAGGAGCTGTGGCCGGGGATTTGCAGCAGCCAACTGGTTTGTTAGTGTTCTCAACGGGTGGCTGTCCAAATGCGTGTTTCCCAGTCAACTGCTGTTTGCTCTCTTTGCTTTGCTGCCTACGGTTTGGAGGGCTCCTCTTGTGGACGCCCCAAAGCCTTCTGCAGCTCACGGGAGAACAGGCTGTATGAACATAGGGCTCAGGCACTGCACCACGGGGAAGTTTCTCATTCGCTCTAGCCCATGGTCACTCTTCCTCCAGGCAAGGGAAAGCAGGACGTTACGGGAGAAGATGCAGAGATGGAAAGAATGTGCCATGAGGAGATGAGGGCCTCTACTAGGGCAGCTTCTGCAATTTGACTTTGCAGGGGCAGAACCACGCTGGGCAAGGAACACTGGGAGCGAGCGCAGGTTGGGAGAGCCCACCCCTCTCGGTTTCCAGCCTGGTGCCGTGATCCAGTAGGATGTCTGGATCAGCGAGGAAGTATGTCACCAGAACTTTAGAGGGATAATAAAATACTGAGAGTTTGTGAATTTGGGGGGCATAAAAATTAGTATAGACTTGATTTTATTCCCAGTTTTAAAAACCCCTTTTGCTAACTCATATCCTGATATAGTTTCCTTAGGTGTGAAACTACTGGGAGGGCCAGCACTTGTCCATCAGCCTGCTCACACCTACAGGAGTGTGTAAGACCTCTGTCAGCTGTCACGTATGTCATCCCGGGACAAAAGATGGAGAACTTCTACCCTGCGGTATCGAAGGATGTTAACCCTGTGGGAACCAGCTCGAACCACCTGAATTAGTAAGAACTGTATTTTGTTTCCAAAATCAAATGAGTCAGAGAAGCAATCACTTTGGCTATGGAGCCAAACACACTGGCCATCCTTGGCCCTGCGGATCAGGATGGCGGGGCCTGCCGAGAACAGCCGGCCAGCAGGTAACCACAGAGAAGAGACGTTTTGTAGCAGACCCTATTTCCAGGGACTTTCTTTGAAATATAAGACTCTGCACTGGAGAACAGCTCGTTTCCTGGAGCGCCGAGAGAGGAATGGAGGAGCAGCGTAGCCCGAAGACGACCAATGGTGACAGTGCGGGGGCTTCTAGAACCTTTTGCTGCACACCTACAAAGCCCCAACAAAGACGGGGCAGCAAAGGCATACTAGAAAAACACACACTGCCTTCCAGCCTTCTTCTCAGAGCTCTGGGCACCGCATTCTAGAATTCAGTCACCAAGTGGGGCGAGACTCCATCCGCAGCCAGAAACTCACAATAAAGTCCAAGCGGAGAAAGTGAAGCGGAAGGCTCCTGGCTTCCATTCCTTAACGTTCTGCCTGTGGATTGGCCACACACCCAACCCATTTAACTAGGACTTGAACAGATGCTGGGAGTGTTCGTGGGGGTAAGAGGGTCTGTCGAGGAGCCCAAAAGGAGAAAAAGGGCATGAAACGTTTGTTCAGAGACTACGAGGACCTAGGCTAACGATCTAGGAAATGAATCCAAAAACCACTCTCACAGTTATGTTCCAAAAGCCACTGTCCACCAGGAGTCCCTTGCCAGGAATCCCGAGCAGAGGCCATTGCAAGGGTCAGAGATACCTTCCTCCCTTGAATAGCCTCAATTCAGAGGAGAGAATGGGAAAAGAAGAAAGAAAAACAAGCAAGAAGGAAGAATGAATGTATTCGAGGGAGTCAGGAAACCCAACTGCTTCACCGCGTTTTACTTCTGCCTTGCGCGGTTCTTGGCTTCTGACTCAGCTACCGAGAGATCAGGAAAGTCTTTCTCAGGGCAGTTTTAAAATGGCATCAACAGTGCGCTCATCTAGGCACCGCAACGCCTCTCAATTGTCTCAGAAGTCTGCTGTCTCCATACCACTCTTCTTGCCTCCGTCCCCTGCAGCGCGCTCACAGCCAGGGACACACGCCCCCTCCATCCACCCAAGGAAGAAAAGATGCCTCATTAGAGGTTAGAACATCAAACCTTAGGAGTCCAAGATCCCTCCCAATCCCATCTCCGTTCCAGCCGGAAGAAACCTTTCTTGATCCGACGCTCCAAGGTCAGGAGGGAGCCCAGAAAGGACTCGTTCCCAAGTCCAACCATCCCCCCTTACCGACAGGTTAACCAGAGAGAGAACAAGCCCATTCTGTACAAGCGGCAGCCCCCCGACACGTTTTGGCAGGAGCCAGCCCCTCCAAATCAAGACTCTGGCAGGATTCTACAATCCACTCAGAGGACAGTTACCATCTGTTTATGGAAGGAATGTTAATAACCCCCAATCATAATCAAATAGGCAACCACTTTACTTTAAGTACCTATTAACGGACGCTAATTCACAATGGAACAGCCCTGGAGTGCCCATCCATAGGCCCATCAGAGGCACCGGCACGTGTCCGACCATTAGGATAAAAAGCCAGCGCGGGCTGATGGAGCACTCAACGTGCGACCAGTCAACGCGCGACCAGAAGCCCTCGCGGCAGGTCGTGACCAGCTCCTCCCCAGCCCTCCGGCTCCCGCTGCCCTGCAGTGTGGTCTCCACCGTGCCCAGAAAGAAACGAAGGAAGTCTCCTTAGCCAGAAAGGCAGCACCCACCCCCACTCAGCTCCCATCTTCCCCCCCCGCCCGCACCCCCACAAGCCAGGTGAGCCCCGGCTTGAGAAAAGTAGATTAAGAAGGGGCATTGGTGAAAGCCCCATTCGAGGCGGACGCGCTCAAGGACGAAGCATGGGAAGAATCGGCTTGATTCTGTTGGTCCTCCGGCTTCTTGCCTTGGCCCTCCCCGGCTCTCTGCACACGGCACGTCCCGGGGAAGCAGGGCCAGCGCTGCCCTAGCCCGCTGCGTGCTCGGGCGCGTGACGGCATTTCTCTGTGTGCTCCCTTCTCCGTACGATGGGGACGTTCGCCCAAGAAGCCTGAGGTCTGTTTCAGCTCCAAGAACCTGTCGTTCTGTCTCCTCCGTGGGAGAAGAGGGAGCCAAGCAGCATGAAGGACGCCACCACGGCATCCCTGATCTGTAAGTGTGCAGAGATTCTTAGGAGGTCGTCACAAGGTCAGAGGCCAAAGAACATACACTCTCCTTACAGGTTGCGAAAACCCACGGGAACGCTTCTTTCTCTATTAAATAACTACGATAACTGATATGAAAACTATGGGACATGTTTTATTATTTAAAGACACTCTCGCATCATCGACCCGGCTGTTTTTCTAACGGCTTCGTGAAATGAAGATGGCAAGTACCCGGGGCTGGTCACCATGGGGCAGCCAAGGCCAAGGATATAGGTGGTTCGCTGGCCCTGGAAAGGGGCTAAGGCTGTGAGCGGGGAGTCCTAGCCCAACACGGCGTCACCGGACTGAGAATCCAGAGCACGACGCCTCCTCTTCTCACCGCGGCTTCTTCAGCAGTACACAGCTGCCACAAAGCCCCCGCCGGTGTCCGTCACGGTCTTCCGATGGCCGACTGAAACGTAGCTTGTGAGGGGGAGCTCGGTGCAAACGCTGAACCACATCGCTCCAGCCCCAGGGCGCACAGGCATGACATCCTTAGTTGTTAAAGACACTGAACCGTCTGGGGCGCCTGGGCGGCTCAGTGGGTTAAAGCCTCAGGTCATGATCTCAGGGTCCTGGCATCGAGCCCCGCATTCGGGCTGTGTGGTCGGCGGGGAGCCTGCTTCCCCCTCTCTCTCTGCCTGCCTCTCTGCCTACTTGTGATCTCTCTCTCTCTGTCAAATAGATAGATAAATCTTTTAAAAAAAAAGGCTCTTAACTTTAAAAAAATAAAAAAATAAATAAAATAAATAAAAACACTGAACCGTCTGGGGCGCCTGGGTGGCATCTGTCTGCCTTTCGCTCAGGTCGTGATGGGGGCAGAGTCCCTGGGATTGAGCCCTGCGTCTGGCTCCCTGCTCAGGGGGAGCCTGCTTCTCCCTCTCCCTCTGCCCCTCTCCTACTCTCTCTCTCCCAAATAAAGACAATCTTTAAAAACATAAAATAAAATAAAATAAAATAAAATAAAATAAAATAAAATAAAATAAAATAAAATAAAATAAAATAAAATAAAATACTAAAATACTGAAATGTCTGTCTATATTTCTGAACCTCCCAGTAAATGGCTCCTGCCCTGCACGTCCCCCGTGATGGCCCCCTCCATCCAGCAATTCAAGAGTTAACGCCCAGCACAGCAGGGTCCCAGGTCCCGGGTTCTGTTCTGAAACTCAGTTACAAGGAGGAACACTTAAAGGATTCCCTGGCTGCTAAGTAAGACCCTGGGCTTCAGCCACAGCCCCAAGAAACCCCACCGCCCTGGCTCAGCGCCATTTCACAACCCTCATGATTCCAAGAGACGCACTCCCCTGCTAGTGTGACCGCTCCTCGGGCCCCCTGTGATCAACAAGATGGCAGGGGACAGAAGTACAGAGGTGTTTGAGACACCGCTTTTCCTATGTATTCCTGTAAGATCTAGTTAACATCTTCATCTCCCATAAAGTAAGTGTCTATGCACACCAGCATGGGAGACCTCTGATGCCCGACAGGTAAACAAAGCGAGATGCAGAAGGAAACTGAGAGCATGAACATGTGCATCAGTTAAAACACACACAGAGTAATGCATTTTGTAACTGTACATATGCCCATGTATACACAAATGCACATGTATGTAGGTGTCGATTTTTTCATATACCGAACGTACATTATCCGTAGATATTGCATATGTGACCACTCTTGGGAGTGTTGCAGGCTCTAATCACGCTGGTTAAAGCAGTTATGGCACAAGTTCTCTTGTCCAAATAAAATGTATTAATAAGATCAAAATAAGAGATATATACACTTTTGATTGTTTTCTAGAAGTCTAGGAAGGCAATTTGTGACCTGTAAAGAACAAACATATGTATACATATACACAGAAGTATAAAAACAGGGGTGCCAGGGTGGCTCAGTCAGTTAAGCACCTGCCTTTGGCTCATGTCAGGATCCCAGGGTACTGGGATGGAGCCCCAAGCCCTTAGATGGGCTCCCTGCTCAGCAGGGTATCTGCTTCGCCCTCTCCTTCTGCCCTCCCCTCCACTTGTGTGCAATCCAAATAAATAAAAGGAAAATCTTTAAAAAATGTTTTTAAAAAGTATAAAAATGAACTGGTTAGCAGACCTGGCCACTGGCATCGCCATGGGGTGGAGGCAGCCCGCAGGGCGTGAGTCTGGCTGGGAGAGAGCCAAGGGGGGAGGGCAGGTGTGCAGAGACGACAGAGAAAGAGAGGTAGAGACCAAGGAGAGAGACATGAACAGTGAACTGAGGGACACACACGAAGCCCAGGCTGGTGGCAGTCTCTGGGAATGGGTGACAGTTAAAGCATTTTTAGTTTTATCAGCAATGTTTCATCTCTTTATTCGAGGATGAAAACATCGGATGCAAATATAAAAACAAAACCGTGAGAGTTGTTTATTCTGAGCAGTGTATTTGTTGCACCAACCTCTGTGTTTTTGTCTTTTTCTTATTTCTTAGAAGGAAGTAAAATTCACGCTAGCAATCGCACCTCGTGCACACACTGTGTTCCCGGCCCTCAGGTGGGGACGCTGGGCATTACGTATGCGTTCCCCCCACCATCTCCACTCTACGCCCCGCTGCCCAGACACCTCCCATCGCCAAAGTAGCCCTTACTGGCCCGTTACTGATTCACAAGGTGGGCTTTTTTTTTTTATGATTATAAATGCAGTCGTCCATTTTAAGTTCAACGAGCATTTGTCAAACACGTGCGAAGTTGCAGGCACACCGGGCTGAGCGATCTGTGGTTTCTGCCAGGCCGCTCCTGGTCTAGCAGGACAGACAGATGATGTGTGTGCAGAGGAATGACAAGGCACTGGGGTTAGTGCAGAATCAAAGCATCCTGACTCAACACCGGGTGCGACAAAGGCGGGCATGAGCACGTCTGGGAAGGGCAGCCCTTCATAGAAGGACAATGAAAGGAGCCAGGAGAGGCTTATACGTGAAGAAAAGAAGGGGAGAACTATAGCCGCGGGCCCCCTTTTATATTCCAGTTCCGCACTCATCTCAACACTCACAGCCAACCCATGGTGGCAGGAGAGGCTGCGAGGGGCGGAGCAACTTTGCTAAAAGCAAGGAGCACTTAAGTGGCACGGCAGAGCCTGACCCAGATTTGAACATTCAAAGCTGAGGACGGGCTGGATCCGAAGAGGTGGAGGTTCACCGGAGTCAGAGTCGGGGGGCTCCTGGTACGCACGCCTTCACTCTCTCCTGCACTGGGATGCCCACTGGCAAGAAAGGGTCAGGGGTGGGTGCAGCCTGGGGCATTTGCTTACTCATCCTAGGACGAGGCCCAAGCCCAGGGGATCAGGCCTAACAAAGGGCAGAGATAGGCAGTTTCAGCCTCGACAAGGTCAGCCTTAGACACGTCTCCACATCTGGCCTCGAAGTGCAGCCTCCCTTCTTCAGGCCGCTGGGGTCTCGAGGAGGGGACACTTCCCTTCCACCTAGTGGGCCATGTTCTCCTGGGCCATGCAGGGCCAAGGAGGCAGCTCAGCCCCAGGAGAGGGGAGCAGGGGGTGGGAGAGGCTCTGAGGACAGCTGAGGGGAAGGCACGGCCCTGGATGCTGCCTAATCCATCCGACATGGGGACACACTGTTCCAGAAACCGGATGACAATTAATAGGAAAAATCTGCTCTCGCAGCGCTGCCAAGCGTGTCACAGGGTCTCAGCTGGTGGCGCTGCCTCCTCGGTGGGGAGCAGAAATGCCCCATTCTCCCTTTTGGCCGAGGCCCTCATGTTTTCTCAGGTGGAAGGAGGGAACAGCTCTGGTCAGAGGGTTCCTCCCGTGGTCCGAACACTTTGCCCAAGCAATAAGGCCAGTCCTCAAAGCCACGGGCCCAGGGATCATGCTAAGACTGAAGGCTTGGGGCTCACCCACGGGGTTCGTCTTTGAACCCCCTGGAGCCCTGTCTGGCACAGGGGAACATGGCATCGAGGAGCCTCACAGTGGTCTGATCTTGTTTAAGTCGTGGGGCTTTGGGCCAAACTTCTATCGCCTCTCTAGGACTTGCCTGCACAAGTATTTCTCTTGGTCCAAATATTTCATAGGATTCAAGAGAACCTGGCTTGCCTTGCTCTGACTTGTTCGCCTTCAGCAAGAACAGAAGAGGATATGGAGATAGGCAGCTTCTGAGAAGCCAGGCAGCCTGCCCTCCTGTTTTCTATCCTTCTGTCATTCCACGGGGATCTCTTGCTAAATGTCAGTGTTGTAAACTTTTAGGGGAGTCACAGAATATTTTGAGAATAGAACACAAGGAGTGAACTAGTTCCCTTCCAAACCATTGCCCACCCCACGCCCACGTATACCCAAACATTTGCATACGTTCAGGGGACCACCATCCCTGTGGGTCTCATTCGCATGCCCTCCTTCGGTCCCTGAATCCCAACGTCAGGACTCTCCCCATATCCCAGTTCATGTGCAGAAGCTGTAGAAACTCATCTTTCTGAATCCCGTACTCTCACCAGAAAACCCCAACCTGGATCCTAGCTCAGCAATCTGACAGTTTGTTGAACCTTTTCTCACCCTTCCCTACCCACATCCCATCGAACATCAGCCATAAATGGAAACCCCATGGGGGAGCAGGTCTTGAAACCCCGGTTTCTGTTTGAGAACCAGTACCCAGCCACCCTGGAGACAACTGGACAGATCCATCCCTGAGACCAGGCAGATGGGTGCTAATTCACCGGGTTAACCCCTTTGGTACCACGCCCCCCACCCAAACCCTGGGGGGAAGCCTTGTTCCCACAGCCTGCCCCAGCCGGAAGGGGGCTGAGGACTCGGGGTGGTGGAAGCCGGCCAGCAAGTTCAGCAACCGTGTTGCTCTTGGCATCCGCGCCGGGACCCCGTGTAGAGCTACGTGCTGAAATGCCATCGTGTGGGCAACGTCCCAACCCCGGGGTCCGCCACCCGACATATAACTTGCTAATACCTTCGCGGCACAACTCCAAGGGAGGGTGCAGGCAAGAGCGAAACCAAGCCACTCAAACAAGGAGCCCTTTTTCTCACCAGCTTCCTTCACAAACTACCCACTTTCAGCAAACAGCCCTGCTCTATGATGCTTCCTGCACGCAGGGCAAAGCCAGGCAGACCACGGTGTGGCCCCCGCAGACACCAACACTGCCTCTAGCCCATCACCACCGCAAGAAGGTGCACACAGGAATCTCCACCAGGACGCCCTCAGCCCACTAGCGGAGGCCCTCTTGGAGAGCAAAGGGAGAATAAAACAGCTTCTTTCGATCAAAAGGAACCCGATTCCACCCACACCCCCCACCCCCACCAGGAGACCCTTGCAAGTGAAAATCCCACCTTACCCTTCATTCCAAATTTGGACCGTCGACCGTACTTGTTGATCATGATAAAGAGAACCACCAACAGGACGCAGGCGAACGCAGCAAGTCCCACCGCAATGGACACCTGGGAGGGGCCAAGAGCAGAGAGCTAAGAACAGTCACCGAGAACCCTCGGGCCAGGGAAAGTCACTTGCACCCAGACGGAAATAGTCCTGTCGGAGGAGCCGCTGCAGCCCATTCCAACCTGCGCCGCTGAGTCAGTTCCTCGGCAGAAGTAACTCATGAGGCTTTGAGCACATTGCAGGAAAGTTAATTCCCCAACTGGATGAGAGAACGTTCCACGGCTCAGCCTCTCATCTGTGGGCCATTCGTCACAAGCGACGCAAGGGCAGGCCTAAATGTCTCTGTCTACTGTTTGTTGTTTTCATTAGCAAAAAACCCTGGGGCACCTGGGTGGCTCAGTGGGTTAAAGCCTCTGCCTTCAGCTCAGGTCATGATCTCAAGGTCCTGGGATTGAGCCCTGCATCGGGCTCTCTGCTCAGCAGGGAGCCTGCTTCCCCCTCTCTCTCTGCTTGCCTCTCTGCCTACTTGTGATCTCTCTCTGTCAAATAAATAAATAAAATCTTTAAAAAAAAAAAACCCTCTGCACCTTCACATTGATATTCTTTACAGAATATCTTCCAGAAGGTTCTAGGAGATCTGGACTCTTAAAAAACAAAAACAAAACACCTTTGCTCTCCTCCTCAGGGAAATCTCTGGCTCTGAGAGTCAGGCAGGGGAGGGTTGGGGGAGGGACTTGAAAAACCCACCCAAGGGGTTGCTCAGAGCAACTCTGACTTTTATAAAAGGTTTGTGTGGTTAGCATTGCCTTCGAATCAGGCCCAGCCAGGCCCCTAACAGAGTGGGGGTTTTCAAACGGTTCTCTTCCGAACCCTAGGGCTCAGAGCGGATCCTCAAAGACTTCCTCGAACAATGACTTACTCTCATCAAACAAGGAAGGTTTCAACCACTTGAAAGGAGGTCATTAGGCACAGATTTTTTCTGCCGTATATGCTGGGGTTCCAAGCAAGATAAAATTCCAGAAAGTTAGCTCCTAAAACAAAGTCAGTAAACACCTTCGCCTTGATCGGGGAGTGACTTACCCCAAAAGTGTCTTCCTCCGGTTTGTGGGTCACCGTGATGGGTGTAGGGCTCACGTCGTAGACTGAAAACCAACCAGACCAGGAGGGTGGTTAGCTTAGCGGCCCTGAGAGGCTCAGCCACAGTCCCCACCTGACTCCCAGGCCCCCCGCAAGAGTTCCCACTGGAGAACATACCCTGGCTTTGCAGGGGTCCCCGGAGACCAGGTCCCCATCCAGCTGCCTGGCTGGTGCTGACAGGTCAAGGGCAGGCTCCACGAGGAATAAAGGACCCTCATTGCCACCCCCTACCCCCATTCCAGAGTAAATAATGTCACCTGGGCAACGCAGGCCATGAACTATTAGGTACAAAGGAGCAGAAAAAAATGGTTTGGGATCCAGGCCAGGGTACGGATTGGGCACATTTTGTTGGTGACAACAGATGGTGTTGGCATTCGGCTACCCTCTGCCGGAGGCTCTCCCGTTCCTGTCCCTGGCTCTCCCATGCCCTTCCTTTCTCCCTCTTTACTCCTCAGTGAGACCAGGAGACCCATGGCCCCAGGAACGACCCACCGTCCACTCCCCTACCACGGATTTCAGAACACAGTGGCCGAGCAAGGGAAGCTGCAAGTCCATCTGCCCCGGAAACACTACCTTTCCCAGCAAGGCCTGGATGGGAAGCCAGTCTGTCCTCCATCCCTGATCATCTCCTGGGGAGGAAACGGCCCCAGTTCAGAAGTCTCTGGAGGGACATTCTGGGAGATGACAAGTCCTCTCCGATCAAAGACAAATGAAGGAATCACAGATGATCTGCACATCCGTGCCCAACAGTAAGGGGTGTCCTCAACAGGACTGTCCACCATCTCAGGCCACACATAGGGCACGAACGACAGCGCTGCTGCTGTTAGTCTCCCATGGGGAGGAGAGGAAAAGCCATAAATACAGATTTCCCCACAGCCCATGACCAAACACCAAATTTGGGGGGGGTGGGGAACTGTCTAGTCCTAGCCCCAGATTGCTTTTAAACTGAGCCTCAATAATTCCACTTTAGGGGCGCCTGGGTGGCTCAGTCGGTTAAGCGTCTGACTCTTGATCTCAGCTCAGGTCTTGATCTCAGGGCTGAGTTCAAGCCCCGCATTGGGCTCCACACTGAGCATGGAGCTTACTTAAAAAACAAAATAATTCCACTTGAGTACACACAAGCCTGTCAGGAGACCTTGTAAATCACTCACAAGGTGAGTCCCAGCCAGATTCTGGGGCCCTGAGAGCAGGTGAGAAACATGGCTTTAGAGGTTTCCCCTTCTCTCCACAAGGACAAATGAGATGATCACCAGGGGTCTACCTGGGCATGTGAAAGTCCATGCCCTTCCTGACACCACCCCTTCCCATCCAGGCAGGGAGAGCCACAACATGCTCAGACCTTAGGGAACTCCCTGGGGGAAACTGAGGCACAGAGCCCAAGAGGTGTGCAAATGGAAATACCCAAGAAGTATTTCTACTCTCTGGTTCCCCTTCACAGTTCCCGGAGACGCTCTCAGCGGCCGTGGGTCTGGGGCTGGCCGTGGAACAGGAGAGGGGGCTATGTGGAATCAGTAATTACCTAAAGTATCAGAATAAAGCAGTTTCAAAGCAAAAGGTAAAGCAGACTTACTAGAGACAAAGTTATCCGTGCTCTCTGCAAAAAAGACAAAGAGATAATTAACAAGTGTCGTAAAAACCAGAACAGATGCGCTATATCTTCCTCATTGATAAGACCTCTCCCACTCACCACGAGTGCCCCTTTACCCCAGCAACTGAAAACTAAAATCCCTGACACATCACTCCTCCCCCATGCCACGCTACCCCTCCGGGAGGTGGTCTTCCAAGTAGAGAAGGAATGAGAGATAAAAGCTCCTGGTTCTGAGGGAGGTGGCCCAGCCTCCCTGGGGTCTATGAGATGGAAAATCACATCTAGACACAATGTCTCACCCACAGTCCTGTCCCCTTCAGGTACCCAGAGTGCTCGGGATGTTGGTGGTACCCTAAAGCCAAGAAGAAATGCTGCAGGGTGGGTTTCCCTGGACCTTGCTTAAAAATGCTAACTGTGATCCCAAGACAGAATTCCTGAAATAGATATAGAGAGTTTATTCTAGCAGGTCCCTAAGATGTTCCTGGGAATCCCTTTATGAACCTGCCCATCCCCCAGATGAAAATGTGCTATTGGATCTTTGCCTCTAGAAATGGCTCAGCGAATAGTGAAAGCGCATTATTAGACACTAATTATAAGCCAGAGGCTGGACTCAATGCTTTATGTAACACATCACTCGATCCTTATAACCATCCGAGGAGGTGGAGAGCATTATCCCCATTTAACCGAAATAGAAACAGGCTTCTAGAGATTAAGTGACTAACTGAATTTCAATGAGGGACTATTAGACTGAGCTGGATTCAAATCCAAGCCTGGGCTCTCAACCGCTCCAGGTGGATTCCCCAACCGTAGCATGCAATGGAATCATCTAGAGGGCAATCACTACCGTTCTCCAATAAAAGGAATGAGGGCTCCTCAGAGAAATGCGTAATTTCAGGCGTGGGGCAGAGAAAGTACAAGATGTGCCTGGAACATCGTGTGGTACTAGAAAGTAGGAGAGTGCTCCAGATTAGCGGGAGCATGGGAAGAGGGCACGGAAGCCAAAGTGAAGGAGCTTCCAATGACCAAATGTGGGACAATTTAAGCAACAAAATAAATAAACACAGCCATGGATTGTTACAGGCTGAATTACATCCGCCCCAAATTCATACAGTGAAGCCCTGGTCTCCAGCACCTCAGGAGAGGACTGTATTGGGAGACAGGCTCTTTAATGAGGTAATTAAGTTAAAATAAACTGATTAGGAGGGACACTAATCCAATATGGCCGGTGTCCTTATAAGAGGAGGTGATTAGGATGCAGACACAGCAGACGAAAGACCACGTGCAGACACGGAAAGAAGACCGCCATCTGTGAGCCTCAGAAGGAACCAACCCTGCTGACACCTTGATCAGACTTCTCACCTCCAGGACTGCGAGAAAAATACATGTGTCTTGTTTAAGCCGCCGAGTCTGCGGTACACTCTTGCTGCGGCCCGGGGAAACTACACAGATCCTAAGTCATAGCACAAAATAAACATCCCTGAGTCCATACCAACGTAAATAAGCAACTGAATGGGCACATGGGGGAAGAAGAGAACGCTCTTCCTTATAGTAGAATTCCATCTAACAAACATAGAAGGAATGATGGAAGGAAGAAAATTACCACTGGCAAATCCCACGGTTATAACCGCTTTGGGCAAGAACCATCAAGGAAGGCTGAGAGTAATGTGTGAAAGCATGATGAGACACAAGACGTCTATAAAAAAAAATCACCTTGAGGTGGAGAACCCTGGCAGATACCATGTCACCCAGTGATAGAGTTAAATGACATCACCAGGAATTAGAGGTGTAAATGCCACATGTCCCCCGCTGTGACGTCCTGAGCGAGCACAGCGTCGTTTCTGTGGTGTTCGTGCCAAAAATGTGTAACCGGCATTTAACTGCGAGGCAGCAGCAGGCAAACCCAAATTGGAGGGGGGAAATCTACAATATAACTAGTGAGTATCCTTCAAGAGGGTCCAGCTTGGGCGCCTGGGGGGCTCAGTTGGTTGAGCATCTGACTCTTGATTTCAGCTCAGGTTGTGATCTCAGGGTCATAGAATCGAGGCCCACGCCGGGCTCCACGCTCAGCAGGAAGTCTGCTTGAGATTCTTTCTCTCCTTCTGCCCCTCGCCCCACTCTCATGCCCTGTCTCTCTCTCAAATAAATCTTAAAAAAAAAAAAAGAAAGAAAGAAAGAAAAAGAATGCCCAGCTCATGAAAGACAAAGATGGACCAAGGAGCCATCCGAGACTGAAAGAAAATAAGGTGACAGAGCATCTAAGCACAGTGCATGGTCCTGCACTGGGTCCTAGAGAAGAAAGGACAGCAGCGGACGGGAAAGTCGGGTCCACAGATTCGATACTGTCAGTGTTAATGTCCTGCTTTTGCACGTTGGGCTGTGCTTAGGTAAGATGATACCATTTGGGGAAACGGGGTAAAGGGTATAAGGAAGTTCTTTGTACCATTTTATTACTTTTAGGGGATAAGTTTTTTTTTTAAGATTATTTATTTGCAAGAGAGAGACAGAGAGCAGAGTGAGAGAGGGAGGACAAGCATGGAGCGGGGCAGAGGGAAAGGGAGAAGCAGGCTCCCCGCTGAGCCCAGGACCCTGGGATCATGA
Source organism: Potos flavus (assembly GCA_028534135.1). Taxonomy (NCBI): domain Eukaryota; kingdom Metazoa; phylum Chordata; class Mammalia; order Carnivora; family Procyonidae; genus Potos; species Potos flavus. The sequence goes on along the minus strand of CM052896.1, from coordinate 5,841,632 downwards.
ACCAAGCCAAAGGCAGATGCTTCACCGACTGAGCCACCTAGGCACCCCTAGGGGGTAAAACTTCAACTATTTCAAAATGATGCGTTAAAAAGAATCCTAAAATTTTTTTCAAAAAAATTTTTTTTCAATAAACATCGATTATTGGTCCTCACCCCAGAATTTCCGAGTCAGGAGGTCTGGGGGAGGTCTTGGGAATTTGCATTTCTACCCAAGTTTTTAGGTGCTGCTGGTGCTGCTGATCCCTTTGGGAATCCCTGCATTATGTTACATCTGCTGTGGCCACGAGCCTTTTCACACTCTGAAAAATAAAAACAATCCACCCATCCATCCACCCATCCCTCCCTCCCTCCCTCCCTCGGTCTTCAGGCCCTGGGCTAAGTCCTCACAGTCATCGCAATTACGGCTCTATTAAACAGACATGAGCAAATATTCTCCTCTAACCACCTGTGGGGCAAGTGATGCTTTCTGCGAAGGAGTCTAGAGAAAGTCCTGTTTATGGTAAATGCACCAGTAACAGCAGGCCTGTCTGCTGTCCATTTTGTGTCATCTGGGGAAGGCCAACAGAGCCTTCTCCAAACTCCTGAGCCTGCCCCTCACGCTACTACCCTCTTGTAAGCGGCGGTACCTAATGTCTGATGTTTGGGGAGGCTGGCGGGGAGGGGGCCCGAGCCTTGGCTTCAGAGCCTGGGGAAGGACAGGCGCCAGATCAATTCACGGTTAACGCTGCTTTGCATATTTCTCGTAAGGCTCCCGTTTATTAGAGAATATTCTCTCACATTAGGCAAATGTTTTGGCCGAGTTGAACCCTGTAATCTGCCAGTCAGCCTACATGCCTAGCTCCCTTGCTGGAGCCTGGGAACACTCATCTATCTGGGAGACGCATGAGCCTGGAAACAGGGAGACTTCCTGGGTCCCCTCTAAGCAGTGGGGAAACTCTGAATTTTGCACTGGAAGAGGATGGTAGCCAGGAATGTTCCTCACCTCCTACCCCGTCAGCAGCTAGGAAGGACAACTGGAGCCACAGGCCAAGGTGCTGTCTGAATAGGAACGGGCTGGGCAGGAACGCCCGCTCCCCCGCTCCCAGACCGCACCTCTTCCAGGCCCAAATTTCGTCAAGAAGGGCCTTGTGGGAAGAGCCGGCGGGGTCCAGAGAAGGGAGAAGCGAGGCAGCAGCTTGTGTCTAGACAAAGAGGTGGACTGAGACGTGTCGTTGGGAGGAGATGCCCCGGGTTTAGGTGTGAGAAGGCAATGGGGAGGCCGAGCCAAGGCCCCTGCTTGCACTGCCCATGCCGCACAGACGCCCCACGTCCCTCCGCTGCACGCAGCTGCCAGTGGCTCAAACTGGGAGGAGAAATCCCTCCTTTCCCCCCAACCCGGCAGCCTGGGACCACATTCTATCTCCACAAGTTCCTTAGGGCAAGGAAACCAGCCTTGACCGAGGCTGAGGGCGCTGGGGCACTGATTTCTCCCATAGTTTGTACCCAGCGTCTTGAAGGAATTCTGCTTTCTGCTGTTCTAAAAATCTCCATGAAATAACTGGACTTCCTGGCCAAGGAAAAACTGAGAATGTCAGCATTATGGCAGCTCACTTATTCCTAAATATTTTGTCAAGTAGTCTCAGGGTATTTGTTGCATACACGCACACACACGCCACCCCCCCGCCCCCGCCCTTAGCAATATGCCTCCTTCTATCACATCATCATCTAAGGAACACTCTTGCCCAGACTACAACCTTCTAGCTACCACCTCCCACCCTGCCGTCACCCTTGGCCTCTCCAGGTCCTCCCCGCCTGACACGTGACTCCCTGATGCCTCGGGGCTTCCCACTCTTATGCCCAGATCCCCTCCGGCAGCCCCTCTAAGTTCCTGGAGCACCGAAGAGGATTTAGCTCCACCGACCTCCCTAACCAATCCTTGCAGGGACCTCCTTCACCAACGCTGGATGCCACGCTGAAGGTTCTAGCCCTTCTCTGGAAATGTAGAAGGAAATCCAACATTTGCACAGCATGTGGAATTTTAAAAAACAAACAACAAAAAAATCTTTTCCAGAACATTTTCATTTCAACATCCTACTCTGAGAAAATCCTTACTGATGGAAGCTTCTGCATTTCCAGATTGTTCCGTTAAATATATTCATTCCAATCAAATCTCTCCCATGGGTCTCAGGACCATGAAGAATCAGAAAAGGAGACCGTTACCTTCAGATCTGATTCTGCCCCCAAAACAGTTCCCCTTTCAGTCACCCTTGGGTGTGCTTTTCAAAAAAAATAAAACCAAACAGTAACTCTGTGCTTACTGTGTGCCAAGCACGGTCGTAAGCATTTCCAGTGGATGAATCCACTGTGTGTGAACCAATCTTCACCACGGCCTTTGAGGTAGAAGCAGGCGGCTTAGTTGGCCTGAGATGACAAAGCTGATGAGCGATTTAGATAGACTCTGAACCCTGGCATGTGGATGGCTCTGTGTCCCTACAGACGACACTGCCTGGAGCCTATCTGTTAGAACCGACGGGCTTGGCCAGAGAACGCTGCTTCTAGAATGCCTGCGTTCACTGCATCCCTCCGTCCCAAGAATCCTAGCAAGAGTTGACAGCTGGCCCGCCTTTCCTCTGTCTCAACACAGACCTAAACCCTTAGCATACTTCACTTAATCCTCATGGCAGCTGAAGGAGGGAGCGTTTGCTCTCACTCCCATTCCACAGACGGACAAGTAGAGGCAGAGTAGAGATCGTCTTTCACTGCATGCCAGCCGCGTACCATGTGCCAACCCCACCCTGGGAGCTGAGGCCACCTGTCTGGCCGGGTCACAGATGGGATCTGCACCTCCATTGGCTTATTTCAGAACCCTCGCTCTTAACCTCTCTGCTCTGCTTGCCTTGGAGCAAGAGAGGAGTTGCTGTGATAAATACGTCGCAACACGCTCGCGGCCGAAGAGACTCCACAGGCAGCCTTATACCCAGAGCTCGGCAGGGATGAGGTTTACTGCCCGCCCCTCCAGATAATTTACTCTCCCAAACGTTTAGACATTTTGTCATTTGACACGACTGGTCCATCTTTTCCCTGTCATGGCCTTTTCATCATCCACTGATTCCTCTAGGTTCATAAAACAAGCAAACCCTCGCGCAGGGCAGCCCGGGCGGGGTCCCAGGAAGGTGCCTTCCGGTAGGCTGTTTCCCTCCGAGCCCCACTGACTCTCGCCTGCATCCCACTTCCTGGGGCCCGAGCTCCGTGAAGAGCATGGCAGCTGACTGTTCCAACAGCCCGGGGTCTCGGTCCGGGGTGGGGGGAGGCTGGAGAACGTGAGTTCTAACACACGCCCAGGGGATGGTGATGCTGCTGGTCCAGGGACCCCTCTGCAAAAACTGCTGGCCTAAGGGGAGCTGAGAAGGCAGCAAGAGGCTGCTATGTCTCTTGGGGACAAACAAGGTGTCTGTATGGCTGGGAGGAGGCAGAGAACTGCTCTCAGGACAGCCCCTGTGGGGAGGGGCCCAGAGTGGCTCGCCCTCCCTCTGGAGCATTCCAGGGCTCTCCACACTCTCCAGGCCCCAGGAGATCCCCTTTGGAAACAAGCATTGCTTTAGGGAACCTCTCCAGCCCTTTGCACCCACAAGGGCTCATCTATGTGGCCTGGCTGTGCCCAGTATCTCTGTATCTAAAAGCTGCTCCTTCTACACAGCGGCGAGGATGGGGGGGCTCTGGGGGGATGGGAAACGGGACACTCTTCCAGCTCCCGGAGCAGAGATGGGCACGGCCTGCAGTGGGAAAAGCCCTGAGGCCTTCCACTGGGCCTGCTGAGGATGATGCTGGAAGTGCTGGACCAAATGGGACCGCCAGGGTCTTAAACATCAGCAAGGTCGGGACCCTCTCCTGAGCGATGGCACTGCACCACCCCCCTCACCGCCCCCGGACCTCAGTGGCAAGAATCTGGCTTCCCATGCAGCTTTCCCTCTCGGAGCTTCGAGCTGGAATTTCCTTGCACAGAGATAAATAAGGCCTCTGGAGGTGAGCTACTACCCGGGATGTGTGGGCTGAGAAGCCACCTTCACATAAGCAGATGAGGCACCGTGCTGGCTCTTGCTGGCCCCCTTTCTGTGTGTGTGTGTGTTTGTGTGTGTGTGTGTGCACGCGTGCGTGTGTGTGTGTGTGTGTGATCGGTCTTCTCACTCCCCTTTATCATGCTAGAACCCCTGAGTCCTGGAGATTGAAGGTCATCCAGCCTGTTCCCAGCAGAAATCACCAAGGTCATCAAAGATGCTCAGTTTCATTGACAGAACCCCATCAACTGCTGAACCCACCAAGAGAAGCTACAACTGCGTCCACGGGACTCTTTGGGGGTTTTCTTCTCTAGCAACTTAGGAAGGTATTGGAAATGCTGTAGCTCAGACACAGATAGTCATCACACACACACACCCCCACACCCCCCCCCCACACCCCCGGGGCAAAGAGTCAAACAAACAAAGCCCTTTCATTCCTTCAGTTATCAGCCCCGGCCCATTGGACGTGAGCGCCCCCGCAGGCTGGAGGCAGCACATCCTCCCCCACAAACACACCACAGAACATGAGAGCAAGCTCAGAGCGGGAAGCCTATCCCACTCCCCAAGCCTTGCTACCAACCAGCAAGTAGAAGGAGGTTCAGTTCATATCTCTGTTAAATGTGGGGTTGAACTAGAGAGACCCCAAAGCCCCTGCAATGGAAGGTCATCGAACCACAGTTGTGTGTCAAAGCCTGTGTGCTTAGTAAACCAGAAGTCCCGAGTCTTAAAGGAGCAGTGTCATCGCACCCATTTCACAGATGTGGGAAATTGAGGCTCAGACAAGCAAACTATCGAGCCCGGAGTTTCACAACAACTAAAGGACTGGGTCAAGATTCTCCGTCTTTCTCGTCCGGCTCTCAGGCCCTTCCTCTGCCAGGGCAGGGCACGTCCATGTGCGCACGACTGCGCATTTCTGAGGGGGCCTGATAGCACAGGAAAAACCGAGGCTTTATCTGGTTTCCACAAAATGCTGGCGGGAGCGGACTCTGCCCCAGGGAGCCTGGTTCGCCCGCGATAACAGTGTAGTGTGGGGGGCGGGGGGGACGCGGTGCCCGCCCCGCACCCTCCCGGGAGGCACTGTCAGCCTGCGCGGGCCTCACCTGGGAAGGGCTCCTTGAGGAAGTGGCCGTTGATGGTCTGGTTGGCCGTGCCCAGCGGGTTTTTGGCGATGAGGGTGTAGTTGCCGTTGTTGTAGTGCGTGGGCTTGTTGAAGAGCAGGCAGCCCTCAGACACCTCGCCCTCCTGGTAGTACTCCACGTGGGTGATCTTGGACTCCCGCAGCGGCTGCCCGTTGTGCAGCCAGTGCAGCGTGGGCGGCGGGTTGCCCCGCACCACGAACTCGATGCAGTGCTCCAGGCGCAGCTCGGGCTCCTCCAGGCTCACCACGCGCGGGGGGTCTGCGGGGGACGGGCCAGCTGGCTCCCAGCACGCAGAGCCCCCCATGTCCCAGAGCAGCACCCCCCAGACACCATGACGGGGATCCCGGTTCTCCCCATCCAGCTCGGAGAGGACCGAGGGGATCAGGGGCTCCCCCACCACCTTCCCAAAAGGGGGGAAGAGAGGGCTGTCTTCCCCCACGCTTCCTGGGTCCACCACCACTGGAGGGCCCCTCCCCGTGACCCTCTAGGAGGCGAAGAGAAGGCAGACGGGGGCCAACATGGGGGTATCCTGAGGACGAAGATGAGTTGCAGGCATACCATGTTCTGAGGGACAGGGACACTCCTTCTGGGTTACCGGCCAAGGACTCACTTGCTCGGCCCTGCCCCCCTAGCACACCGGCCCCCGCGTCCTGCACAACCGTCCGCTGGGTACACAGCCCCCCTCCAAGATGGCAGCCACTCACAGTGCACGGTGAGGGCCACGCTGGCATTGCTCATGCCCACCACGTTCTCCGCGATGCATGTCAGGGTGAAGCCATTGTCCTCGCTTGTCACATTGACCAGGGTCAGGTTGATGGCGTGTACGTTGGTCCAGTTCAGATTTGTCTAAAACCCCAATAAAAAAAAAAAAAAATCAGTTTCTAGAAGGCGGCTCCTCACCTTCCAAACACCTGCAGGAATCAAAAAGAAAGCTGTGTAGGAAGTGAAGGAGGCCTTTCCTCCTGCCGAGCACACTGACCAAGCGCCAGGCTCTCTATGCTCAAGAGCTCAGGAAATCCTCACATTAACCCTAGGGGTGAATGGTAGCATTATACCCACTTCACAGATGAGAAAACCAAGGTACAGAGAAGTTTATTAGCATGCTGAAGCTCAGGGTGGCCAGAAAAGGTTGCAGCTGGATGAGAACCAAGTATACACAGACTTTCCCTCTTCCTTCTCCGCACATCTCTCGCTTCTATTCATGATTAGCTCTTTGAGACAAAGAGGTCAAGGCTCCCCAGCCTCCTGATGGGGCCGGAGCCTAGGGCGCCTACCTGGTGGGTGTTGATGGACTGCAGTCCCGTGACTATCCAGTCTACATCGGGCAGAGGGGATCCAGAGCCGTTGCACGTGATGACGGCGTTGTCACCCTCTCGAACGGTCAGGTTCACGTGGCTCACACTGATCTCAGGAAGGTCTGGGAGGGAGGAAGGGTAAGTGAAAAGATAAGCCAACATTCAGTACCAAAACTTTGTCCCTGGGGCCGATGGTGGCCCTTCTCAACACAACCTGCTTGATCAAGCTCTTGGAAGGCCCCCAAGTCTCAGAATCTTCCCAGCACTCCCCCACCTCCCTACAGAGGTCAGAGTCGGAATTTAAGCCCAGCTGGGCTCTCCCACAAGGTGGGCGGTGGGTCGGGGTGGGGCAGGTGCTCAAAGAATGTAGTTCTAGCAACTGGCTCTCCAACTTTGGTCTGCTTCAGACCCCCACGAGGAGTTTGCTAGAAATTTAGCTTGCCGAGACCCATTCTGAGACATTCCGGGATCTCATTAAGTCTGCTGGGCCTGGGCATCTGCTTTTCTGAAAGTGCCTTAGACGCTCCTGATACCGAAGGTCCAGAGCCCACGCTCTGAGACAGACTCCTTCAGATACGGTTGACAAGTATCTCAAAGAGAAAAAGGACTCTGGTCTATTGAGAAGGGGTGCGCCGCACCCCTCTTCACTCCAGGCTCGCAGAGGGACAGGGATGACCAAGGAGGTCAACGGTAAGCCAGATCTGCACCCAATGCAGAGTTCAAGGCCAGGGGGGAGAGGCGGGGAGACCGGAAGGCCCTGGCTCTCCAGGCTCCTGTGCAGGTCCGAGGGCCCTCTGCCTGGAGCCTGCCGGGGCCAGGCGGCTCACTCACCGCACTGGCTGATGTTCATGCGGAACAGGGGCAGCTGGGAGCCATCGGCACTGATGCAGTAGAGGTGCTGGCTGTTGAGCTTGGCCTCCCCCTGCTCCTGCCACAGCTGCATCCAGCGGATGTCACAGCTGCAGTTGAAGAAGTTCTGCTCCAGTCTCCTGCGGGCAAGAAGACAGGGGAAGGGACCTCCTGAACCAAAGACAGCCCAGCTCCCCTCCAGGGCTGCGAGGGATGCCCCTACCTTCTCTTCAGGGACTAGGGAGAGGAGGGGTTTAGCAAGGTCTCGAAAGAAATGAAAAAATACTTCCAAGTCCATGAATTAATTTCATTTTTGCACTTATTTGAAAAAAAAAAAAAGAAATCCACTCCACTTAACTCACCTGCCAATGAGACCCTTTTAAATACATCAGCTTGGGATGCTGCTCTTCTCAAAACCCTCCAGTGGCTTCCCATCTCACTGAATGTCAAGGTCAAAGACCTACAGGCTCCAAAGTGCTCTCCATCACCTCTCTGACCTCATCTTCTACCTCATACGCCCCCCTTCCTCTTCTTCTACCACACTGACCTTGCTGTCTGTCAAGTTCACAAGCACAACTGGCCTGGTCCTGCCTCAGGGCCTTTGCACTTGTTGTCCCTTCTGCCTGAAGAGTTCTTCCCCATGACATGTCTGCTAGATTGGCTATCTCACTTAAAGAATCATACAGCCTTCTCCAAACACTGCTCTAAGTAAACTACCAGGACCCCTGCCTTAATGCAGCCCAGTCCCTGCCCTACTATTTGCTTCCCTCGAGTATTTGTCACTGCCCAGCATCACTTCAAAAATTTGTTTGTTATCTGTCTCTCCAAATAAAAATTAAGCTCCATTGAGCTCAGAGAAATGACATGTTTGGTTCATCTATATCTCCAGTATCTACGACTGAGCCTGACACATAAATACCTGTTGAATGACTAAAATGAGGGAAGAGAGGGAGGGAAGGAGGAAGGAAAGGGTTACTCTTGCTGGGGAGTAGCTGGTTCGCGATTTCCAAGATCTGCTCAAAGCACATCTTGGGACCAGCTTTATTCTTCATCAATTCAACAAAATCCTTACTAAGCACCCATTCCATGTCTGTCTGTGAGGTCAGTGCTGTTGATACAGAGGTGAATGAGACAGCCCAGGAGCATGGAGAAGAAGGGCATCTGATAGGGGAAGTGTCAAGTTCAAGGTATTCCTTCTCCACTGACTTTCTTTGTGACTGAGAGCAAGTCCCTGCCCCTCTAAATGGGATTATCCCATTAGAGGGACAATGAATGGCATTCATTGATGTAAGACTCTTCAAGTAAAGGGCAGCCAATAAATCTAAATGTCTGCATCAGTAGGAGGAACGTGATTCTCTTGCTGGACCAGTAAGGAGACGAGTGTGTTGGTGCCCAGCAGAGGGGCACTAAGATCTGGGATATTCTGGACAAGCAGTGGAATTCCGAAGTAGTTAGGCATGCATAAGAACTGACCAGCTTTCAGGGAAAAGTGAGGCCCTGGAGGAGGAATCCGTGTGCCCCAGCCTATGGGACACCACAGGTAGAAGGTGCCAACACCTCTGCATGATAGCCCCTCGGTCTAAAGGTACACTGGCCTTTCCCTGCACTCTTTCAGAAAAGGAGAAGGGACCTAGCCTTCAGGGAGCATCTGCTTCCCACAGTCACCCTGGAAGACAGCCAGCATTGTCCCTGTCCAGACGGGAGACACCCTCTCGCGTTGGGAGGGGTTAAGTCTCATGCTCCAAGTCCCTGGGCTAGGGGTGTGACAAAGCAGGGCTGTAAGCCTCAGCCTGCTGGACTCCAGACCCCACAAGCTCTCCACCCCGTCTACCCCATGCAAGGCACCGCTGGCTGTGAGCGGAGACACAGAGGAGTCAGCACGACCCCCGACTCTGCGGCTCCCGGGCAGAGACCGGGGAAGAGTTCACGGCCACGCTGGAGGCTGAGATGGGAAAACAGGAAAGAAAAGCTGTGCCAGGGCACAGAGTTCATGTCAAGGAGCACTGGGAAAGGCAGCTGGAAGGGGGAGTGGAAGCCAGATGGTGTGGGACCTTCACGGCCACATCAAACATCAACAAGCTGGGGATTCATCCAGGGGGTGGTGGGAGCCAGTGAGGCCCTCGGAGCTCGCTCGCAATGATGGGAGCGAAGCAGGTCTGTAAGAAGAGTAATCCAACAGTACTGTGCATGATGTGTGTGCCTTTCTCAGAGCACCCAGGCAAAGGGATGACCCAGGCAAAGGGACGAAATCCTTGACTTGAACGGCCTGACTGGACTCGGTGCCTGGCACGGGGCCACGTGCACCCAGACGGGGCATCTTCCCTCGTTCATGCAGTGGTACGTGCCAGCCGGCAGGATCAAAGTTAGTCTTCTCGGGCTTTTGGTCTCAGAACTCCTTTTCATTCTTAAAATTTCCTGGGGGCCAGGGTGCCTGGGTGGCTCAGTGGGTTAAAGCCTCTGCCTTCGGCTCAGATCATGATCCCAGGGTCCTGGGATCGAGCCCCGCATCGGGCTCTCTGCTCAGCGGGGAGCCTGCTTCCCCCTCTCTCTCTGCGTGCCTCTGCCTACTTGTGATCTCTCTCTCTCTGTCAAATAAATAAATAAAAATCTTTAAAAAAAAAAAAAAATTCCTGGGGGCCTCCAAGAGCATCTGTGTATGTAGATTACACCTACCCCTCTTTATCGTTTTGGAAGTCAAGTACAAAATTTTAAAACACAACACTGCATTTGCACAAACTCCCGTTTGTCACCAGAGTGGCGATGTTATCACAGATCAAGTGGCCTCTGAAAAACTCCTCTACACACCTTCTGGGGCACGGGAGTGAAAAGGCCAAGTAATGTCTCAGATTCCATCCCGTGGTCTCCCTGATAGGGTGTTGGGGGCCCCACGGAACCCTGGATCCCCACTTGAGAACCGCTGCCATGTTAACAGGGTCTAGAGTAGACTGGTGAAACCGGGACAGAGGGAAGGGAAGATGGAACAGACACGGTAAAGAAGACAAGGGGTATTTGGTGCTTTGCTGGAGGTGGGAAGGAAAGAGCGAGGATGACACCAAGGTTTTAAGCTCCAGGAGACAGGAAATCAACGGAGGAGAGACTCGTCTTTAGCTGAAAACAGAAGAGAAGGAACCAATGAAAAGGAAGAGGTTCAGTGTATGAGGAATCGGGATGAGGTCCTAGAGGAGGAAGGTGAAGCATGAGGCCCAGAAGTCCTGGCCGTCCTGCCCCAGCGGGGAGGCAAGACGGCGCCGGGGCTGAGACAATGGATAGAGAGGAAAGTAAACGAGCAAGCAGGAGAAAGTGAGGGCTAAGAAATAAAAATGGAAAAAAGAAATAAAAATGGAATGACATTTGCGTCGCCCCTACCACCTGCCCAACACCCTGCGGAATGCCCTCCACGTACCACCCCCATGAACCCTCCCCTCAGGGAGGAAGCGGGGGAGGCAGGTGATGGCCTCCTTGGAAAAAGCAGAAGGTCAAGCTAGGCTGCCCAGCGTGTGGAGGATAGGAAGGCCTGAGGACGTGGATCTGTGTTTGCATTCACATCGTGGGGGGCAGCGAGGGGAAGCCGGGCAGCCGTGCTGGAAAAATACTGAGGGTCCAGATGCTTCCATATATGCAAACTGAACCAGGTCAGCCTGGGTTTTCCCAGATGCTCGCTGGACAAGATGTGGTCATTCATTATGAAGTAGTTGTAAAAATACAAATTATCCACCTGGGTGGAAAAGATTAGCAAGTGAGGGGCTGGGCTTAGCGCCTTCGAGACCATGTGCTTTAGTGAGTCCTGCCTCGCCCGACCCCCGCACTGCTGGGTCCCCCCGACTTCTCAGTGGCCCCCCGCAGGGCTGACAGGGCCAAAGTGTGCTGACGCTGGTGGGAGAATCAGGTGGGATGATAGGGCTAGATGCAAGCACATTAACAGCTTTTTGTTTCCTTCCATTCTTCTCCTCTAGGACCTGGTCCCCTAGAAGCAATGCCCCCGGAGACCCAGCCCTTCTCCACACCACAGTCTCCTGGAAACCGTACAGAAACCTCAGCTTTTCCCCTCTCCCTTGGAACTTTCCTTCAAACAGCAAGACGGACGCACGCAACAGAAAGCACGTTGAGTCTGAAGACAGGGGTGTCCCGGGCATCCCGCCGAGCAAACCTCCCGTGGTCTTCACATCCTGACGAGAGAGGGCTCAGGAAGGGGGGCCGGAAGCAGAGAAGGGCAACACTCGGTCCACATGATGCCGCCCGCTCTGCCAGCAGTCAGGTGTCTCGAAGAGCAGCCTTCGGCCAGGGCTCCAGGCGCCGTCTCGAGGAGCCTGAAGTAAGCCTGCCTGCCCCGTCAATAATGCAGGCGGCCCCATGAAGGGTACAGTCGCAGCTGCTTCGGGGCAGAGCTTAACCCACAGCCAGCCCGTGCCTCAACATGGCCTGCGGCCTAATCGCAGGGCCCTAGGGGCGACCCGCAGATTAACTCAGCCCCATCCAGGCACACACAGATGCCTCGCTGCTCGGCCAAGGCCACGGCGGTGTATTCAGAAAACACTGGTTCCTCTCCGGTCATCACTCTGCCTTTCTTCTCTCCTCCACAGAACCGGTGTTGCCAGTGGCGATCCTGGGGCCGTAGAAAATGGGGAAGGGGTGTAGATCTACAGTCAACCAGGGAAGCCTGTCCAAAGGTCCAAGTGATGCTCGCCGCTGGCCTCCCAGAGATGACACAGAGGTAGAAGAAGTACACAAACACAGGCTTTGAGTGGAGCCCATGGTCACGTTGGGCAAGGCTAGTGCACTGAGTTGTGTCTCCCCCGAAGGATCTGGGCAAGGACTCACCCCCAAGACCTGCGAATGTAACCTTACTTAGAAACAGGGTCTTCTGTGGATGTGATCAAGCGAAGGATCACAGGATGATCACAGGACAAGATCATTCTGGATTTAGGGCAGGTCCTAAATCTAATGACAGGTGTCCTTATAAGAGTGAGGAGGGCAGAAGCCGAAGACACACAGACAGGGAGCATGGCCACGTGAAGTTGGAGGCAGAGACGGGAGCGGCATTGACACAAGCCAAGGCCACCAGGGGCCACCAGAAGCCAGAAAAGATAAGCAAAGAGTCTTCCCGAGAGCCTCTTGAAGGAAGAGTGGCCCTGCGACACCTTAGTTTGGGCCTTCTGACCTCCAGAAGAGTAGAGTCACTTTCTATGGTTTGAAGCCTCCAAATTTGTCGTGATTTGTCAAGGCAACCCTAGGAAACTAATATGGCCAGTAACTTCTTCCCCAAGGTTCTGCTTTAACTTCTGCAAAATGGGGGTAATTGTGCTCGACCCTCTTCCTGTACAAAGTTATTATGAGGATTAGCGATAATACATGATAACATGCTTCGTGAATTGAAAGGGACTATAAAGAGACCAGAAATTATTATTACAGTAACACTATTATTAACATGATCGTTCAGGGACTTCTCTGAGAGCCGTGGAAAGCGGTCATGGCCAAGACTGGGAGAAAAGAAAGTGCCAGGATCAGCCCAAACCCATCCCTGATACCGAGTTAATATTTTACCAAGTCGATTAAATCTGCAAATTATACCAGAGGTAATTATCACTTTGCTTTAAGAAAATGAAATATTCCAATCTGTTTTAATCATGTCTGCTCTGTGCGTGCAGGGTATTAAGAGAAGCCTGTTCAAGATACACTAATGGTCCTTAGGGTATTTCTGGAAGGTTTCTGTGCTGTGGGTTTATATCCTCTGGTGCCTCTTGCCTTTGCCTAAATTGCATCATGGGATTCAGAATCCAAGCTTCTTTTCTAATTCATTCTTTATCTGTAAGACAATCTCTTTGATTCCTGCTCTGACTTCTGGACAGACAGTTCCAGGCTTCTTCATAAGGGGGAAAAAAAAAAAAAACCACCATCTTGATACAACCAGAAACTTCTGAGAGCAACCGTGCAATGCTAACTCAAATTTCTGCAAACCCATGCCACTGACACAGTGCTAAGTACTCCAAAGGGAGTCCTAAAAGATGCTTCCAGTTCTCTCAATAAGAGAAACAGCCTAGACTGGTGAGGGCCAATAGGCCCGGTGTTTAGCCAAGACCATATCCTTCATCTGACAAGTGAGAAATGAGGAAGGGAAGCCTCCGGCTCATGACCAGGGCTCTGAGATGCTAACTTGTCTGGGTTCGCCCCCCACCACCAGTGATTCCACTCAGGAAGCCACATTCTTGAGAGTGGTTTCCAGAAGGAGACAGCAAGTATGGGGGAAGTTTGCTGAATTGTTTAAGGGTCTTTGGAAACAGCAGACCTGGATGGTGGTAATGCTAATTATCGTAATACTGATTCCCATTCCCATTGATAAGCTCTGTGATCCTGGACCAGTTGTTTAACTTGGCCAAGCCTCAGTCCTCCATTTGTAAAACTGTTTATAATGATACCTCCCGTGGGGGGTTGCTCCAAAGATGAGATAGGACTTTATTCATAATAGGTGCTCAATATATGGCTCTTCTGTCTCCTTCTCTACAATTGGAAAGGTCGTAGATACTCAGCCCTTCCTATGGAGAATCCCACCAGATCCGTTCTTGTAGCAAGGATCCTCCAGTGGGGGATGGTCCAGTTGGGGTAGGTGGAGAATCTCAGTGACAGAATGAAATGTGCCGAGAAGTCACCGAATGCCCTAGTTACTCCTTCTGTCCCCGCAGAAAGTGGCTCAAAGCCTCCTACTCTGGCTTTGTGATCTTCTGGCCATCACGACACAGAAAGCCGTCCCTCCGGCCTCTCTCCTCCGGGGCCAAGATTCTTCCTTCCTGGAAATGCCCAACCCATCCCCACACCCCAGCCCACAGGCTCCACTGGGCAGACCCTGGCAGTCTCAAAGGCTCGTGGCAGATGGCGCCATGTGGACTAATCAGGAAGTCGGACAAGAAAATACTACCCCTCTTCCATTTGCCAGGAACTGGGATTGTTTGGATTTTAATCATAGCCACAGCGAAGAGCCAACGTGAGGCCCCTCCAGCCAAAAGATAAATTTTCCACTCTCAACATTCAACTCTTCCTCAAAAAAGAGACCCCTACCAGGACAAGTGCTCCTTAGAGGTGGGCTTCTTTATTTTCCACCATAATTTTTTCTTATTTAACCATATGACAGAAATAAAATACTCTGGGACATGGTGGCCCTCACGCACTGACTCGCACCGGAGGGAACGTCTTCATTCTGCTGTAAGTCACATCTAGCTCACCAGTGTATTGATCCCGGGCAAAGATGAATGCAGAATCCCATGATCCTCTGGGAGAAATCTGACATTTTCTTTAAATATATATCCACGGAACAACTGTTTCTGAAACTCCACGAAACAGGTCATCGGGGCAGCACACCATTGATTTCACATCTGATGATTTTTTAGAAGGAGCACTGAATGTTTTCTCAATAATTCAGCCAACTGCAGACCCCAGATGGCCCCTGGAGAGACGCTGTCCCTTGCTTCCTACAGAGGAAGGGGAAGGCATTCCGGGAGACTCCCAAGAAAGAGAGCACCCAGTTAGCTCCTTTACGGCAAACCCCCTGATCACATCTAGGGCAACGTGAGAAAGAACTGCAATCATGCACTTTTTGAGAATTATCGCAGAACCGATCCTTGAATTGGAAACAGATTTTAAGAGGCTGAGGGACAGCTAAGCAGAGTGGCTAAGACCTTGAGTCCATATGCTACTACTTGGCCAATGGGTAACCCGAAACAGGACACTTCACCTTGCTAAGTACCTCAGTGTCCCCCAATGTGACGTGATGGTAATAATTCCTACCCGATAAAGTACTACAAGAATTAAATTAAATAACGAACGTACATAATTCAAGAGATTGCTTGGCACAGTGCCTGGCACTGGAGTCAGATCTCAGAAATCGTTAGTAGTGATCTCAGCAGTCATGTTCATTTAGTGCTATGGTTTCTTTCCATCTATAAAGATGGGAATGAATACAATGCATCAAGTCTAACGCTCTGACATTTAGCTGTCTGTGACATCATCTAGGTTTTCAGTGTTGTATAAACAAGTAAGTATATGTTTATATTTTTCCCAGCTCGGGTAGTTTTTAATTGGTGTACCTCATGATCTCAGCCCTGTGTGGCCAAAGAACTGTGGTCACTATATCCACTGGGGCCGTACCAGAGGAGTAGCCCAGAGGGGTAAAATCCTAAGAAGGGAAGGCAACCCACAGCAGTACTGTCCTAACCTCTCCAACACTGTTGAGATCACCTCTGTACTTCCCACCCCTAGAATGGCCTTTCAAAGAATCAGGGGCACTCAAGTCCATGAGGATAAGTGGGTGATACAAGGCCATCACGGGGTAATGGGCTATTGGGTCACTGGATGTAAATATTCCCCTCCTCGACCAGCTGGATTGGAAAAGCTAAGATCCTGACTCATCTGTGAACTCAGGTCTTTCCAGGTGGAGGGAAGACAAGTTGAAAGGTCAATGGCATGGGCAGAGATCCAAGGCTACCGACTCTTGGTTAAGATTGTAAAGCAATCTGCATGCAGTGAATTTGGATCTGAGTCACTAAGTAAAAGGGAACACATGAGCAGTGTCTCTGGAACCCTAACTCCCTAATTTCATCCATGCCTCAATTCCTTTCCAATTTATTCCTTGATTTGTTCCCTCAACATAACACGCTGTCCTTCATGCACAGAGATGACGCCGATGACTCACACATCAACATGACTTATTTTTTCCAGCAGTGGTCAGGAATTTTCACTCCTCCATCCAACAAGGGTTTGCACACAATGGCTGGAGGGAATAGGGGTGCATCAATCAGCCTGGGAAGATAGTCAGGCCAAGCAGTCCACAAGCAGATTAAATAAATACACGGACTTGCTTCCCACCCCCCACCATTGGGATGCCCATACGCAAGCCAAATAGGCTGACAAAAGATTACGAGTGACGGAAAGGGCACACAAACAGAAGTCAGAGGCCTGGGTTCAAGTCCTAGGTCGGCCAGTCCCTAACAATGCAATCTTGGCTGTGTCTCATGTGCCTTTTGGGGGCTTGGGGCCTTCACCTTAAAATAAGAAATAAATTTTACACTGGAGATATAATAACATCTATCTCCCATAATGCTCATGATGATAAAGCTAAAGTCACGTCAATGAAAGCTCACCTGATAATCTACAAGATCGTATATTATGAATGTCCTTTATTATAAATTGAAAAGACTCTTTATTATTATAAATATAAATACTATTATTACTAGTTACCTACAGATCCCAGAACTAGGTCCTGCGCAGTAAGATTCCGGTCTTCTTCAGAAATGTGCCGGAAAGAGCATCAGAAATCAAGCAACAAAGAGGGTGTCTCGCTCTCACTGAACATGGTACACTCCGTGTCACCCAACCCAAGGAGTCCCTTCAAGGGCACGCCCAACCTCAGGTAGTGCCACCGCAGGTGGTTCCACATTTCTCCCCACCCAACCTCTACCACCACGAGACTGCTTGGATGGTCTTCAAAACCAAACTTACAATTCCCGAAGACTCAGCGTCTGGAAGAGCTGCCATGAGAGTGTGGTGAGCCGGTTACTCGACAGGTTTCTGCAAGAGTGACAAATAAAGGGGAAATTAAGGGACAGCTCTGGTGAAAGTAATGCTCTTGGTAGGAAGCTTGGTTATTTCGCGGGAGCCTGGCTTTGTTGTTCTTCCCCATTGCTCCGTTCTGCTAACGATGTACCTGCCAGTAGTCAAGGCCCAGAGCAGGTTTGGAGAGGATTTTGAGGAAAGGAAAGCGAGAGATTTACAAATGTGGAAAAAAAAAAAAAAAAAGAATTGTTGGTCATTTTCCCACATTCTCTCACCCCGGTAAAGGTTCGGGGAACCTTCTGGAGGCTACCCTCCCACAGGGGGACAGAGTTCTCAGGATACACAAGCCAACAAGTATTCTTCTTCATTTTTTATTATTGAAGTGTCACTGACATTAAAAAAACTGTGCATATTTAATGTATACATCTTGATAAATTTCAAGGGACATGTATACTCGCGAAACTGTCACCACAAACAATCCCATAAACTTAACCATCAACTTTAAAAATTTCCTCCCTCCCTCTCTCTCTCTCTCTCTTTTTTTTGGCAATAACCATTAATATAAGATATAACCTCTTAACCCATTCTTAGGTTTACAATCCAGTATTGTTAATGACCCACGATGCTATACCGTACATCTCTAGGACTTACTCATCTTGCATAAATGAAACCATGTCCCCTTTCACCAACAAGCATTCTTAACATTCACAACAGTGGGATCAAACCCTGCAGGTCACCTACAATTTCTTCTACCCAGTCCCTCCCCCAGAAAAGAGGCCCATCCACGATCAAGACATCAGCCTTTTGTTCACACTTCTGTTCTCCTCCTAATGGCTATTTAATTGTTCTCATTAGGATGTACAGGGGAAAGGAGTAGCCATTAGTCTTCCAAATAATAGAGGAAACACACCCACGGCGATCACGTTGCCAGGCTCAACAAACAACGTTTGACATGATAACAGCCCTTCGAGGCAGCAGTTAGACACGGTCGGAGTCGACGTGACCCCGCAGGAGCACTACTCCTGCACTGATGAGATCGGATGGTGGTATGGATGCCACGCAGGTCAACATTATACACACACACACACACACACACACACACACACAGCATGTGTGCACTGGTGTCAGTTAAACACGCAGGTGATAAACCCAAGCACAGACTCTGGTTCATACGCACGCGCATACGCTTTATGCACACCTCTACTTAGATGATTTCTACAGCAGATACCTGGGGAGGACCCAAGTACAGGCTACTTGGGGGAACGAAGGGTGGACGAATGAGAAGGTCCCTGGGAAACTTACATTCGAGTTACAAATGAATAAGCAAGGGAACTGCAGTTTGCCATGAACAGAAGGAAGGGGACAAACCAAGTGATGCCATAATGGATGCCGGAGAGGGAGACAGCTCCTTCACGCAGGCGCTTAGAGAGGTGCCCTCCAAGAGGGTAGCATGGAGCTGAGCCAGAGCGAGAATGAGCCAGTGCCAGGCCTGGGGTGTTCTGGGCAGTGGGCGCAAGAAGGGCAAAGACAGAGAGGGGGCCAGTGGGAAAGGAGGTAGGGGAGAGTGGTTGGGGGTAAGGAGGAGAGGGGAAACCCACAACCATGTTGCTGGCCATGGTGAGGACCTTGGATTTTTATTTTAAGGAACAAAGAGAAGGTACTGGATGGCTTTAAGTAGGGAAGTGACATAACCTAACTACCATTTCTTAAAGTAAGAGACCAAGACAGGCGGACCAATTAGGAGGCTGCTGTAGTGTTGAGGAAGGGGATTAGGGATAATGAAGCAGGTGGATTCAAGGGGGTGGGGGGGAGAGCGCCGCCAGAACCTACTATTGGGCTGGATCTGGGAGAGGAGGGAGGAAGATGCCAGCCACCAGGCCAGCAGCCAGATCATTTAATGAGACCGGGAAGGCTGTAAAAGGGTGATATCTGGGGTTCAGATCATGAGCCTCCCCTTGCAGGGGAGATGCCTGTGAAATATCCAGAGAGAGAAATCAACTTGAGATGAGATGCCTGTGAAATATCCAGAGAGAGAAATCAGCTAGTCTGGTGGATACCTGGGTCACAGGGAAGTCCAGGCTGGTGGCATCACAGACGGCACACACAGCTTTCACAGGGACAGAAGGCGCACACAAGGACAATCTAAGGGACAGGGTTTCCCCTTCGCATCTGAGGCGGTCCTACCCATGGTGACAGCAGGTGACTGTGTTAGAAAGGCAGCCCCCTTTCTGCAGGTGCAGGGGACTGGTGGACAAAGGAAGGGAATCACAGGAACAGGTCCCCAGGCTTCCTGTTCCACTCCCCCTGCACCCAGCACTCTCCTTAGAGTCCCCAAGCCCACACATCGCTGTCGACAGGAGACACCCCCATAGCCCGCTTCCTGCCGCGGAAGTAAGAGCTCTAAGGCACATGAATCACCAAAGCTCATGAACCTTAACCTGTCCGCACACTCAGCTTCCCAGAACCCCTACCCCCGGTCTGTCTGGGGCCTGCAAACTTGCTCCACGCCCTGCTGATCAGAAGGAAAGGGTGATAAAGGAAGGCCTGCATGGTGGCTACTTAAGGGCATCACTGCGGCTCAGCTCCCCGACCCACCTCCGGCTCAGGAGAGTGGAGTGGGGATCAGGTGCACGCGTCCAGTGAGCAGCTGACTTTACACTGGGTTTTGCACCTGGAGCTCAGACCTTGGGGTCAAGGACACTGGGTCTCCATACCACACATGAGTCCCCATTACCCTTAGCCTCTGTGAGGTTTCAGCAAATGTGAGTGACTCGCCCAGGTAGAAGTCTTCTGTTCCATTCTCCCAGCTCACTATCTACCCACAACTGCAGCAGTGGCAGCCGAGGTCAGACAGGCCCACCTGCCCTGAGGTCTCCTCCTCACTCAGCACCTCCTTGAGCAGAACCCCCAGTTCTAAATCCGAGCAGCATCCCATGAGAGTCAGCAGCCAGGAACCCCAGATTCGCCGAGTGCTCAGAAGCAGCCGCGTCTGTCTCTGCCCCTCCCCACCCCAGTGAGAAGAAGGGACCAATGCAGGTGTAATGGGGTGAAGTGGGGACCCTGCCCATCTCTGAGGGAGGACCAGTCTGGGAGCGAGTGCCGGGGGGGTTCCTGGGGAGCCTGAGGCAGGGATCAAGCTGCCAGCAACGTCCTTTCACAAAGGTCATGTTTTGCTACATTAGACAGAAATGTCATGAGAAAATTGGATTCTAGAAGAAAGAAAATAACAGGCATTCTGGGCAAATAAAGAATAAGAAATACTATTATCTCCTTTTTACAAGTTGGAGGGGGGAGGGGGCCTGGGACATTAGGCAAGAGGGAAGTGGGCCCCTGTTCTTCTGGGGGTGTCTTGGCGTCATCTCCTTCCTGCCACGCCCACCAAGCCCCACCCGGAAGAGAAAGGGCCCCTCGATTCCTCCAGCTCTTAGGCCAGATGGAGCGGCCGCTGCAGAACTCCCGGGCTGTGTCCAGGACGACCAACTCCCCTCCTCCCCAGCCACCTGCCTGGGACACAGACCATCTTCTCCCATTGGAGGGAAAGCCTGCCCTTACTCCTTCGGCAGACCGGCTACTCTCCTGTGCTCCCACCCCCCTGCCTCCCCGCACCACCACGACAACCAACAGCCGCTACTCACCAAGAGCTTACTACTAAGCACCGGGTACTGTGTTCAGCACTTTTACATTCATGACGTCATTTAATATATACAGCAACCGAACCGGGCGGGTGTTACTACCGTCTCCAATGCAAAGACTCTCTAATGCAAAGACTCGGTCAATAAGCCACAAGCCACACCCCCAGGAACGTGCGCAACCGACGCGCAGACGTGTAAATCCCCAGGTACGCACACACACCCCTCGGCGTACGGCGTACGTTGCACGTTGCACGTACAGCGGCACTGCGCTACGTTGAGTCCCTGGAGGAACGCAGTGCGCACGACCTGTCCTGTACGTGTACGCAGCGCCCCGCCAGACACGCGAGAGAAGCCCTCAGCCCCAGAGACAAATATGTACACAGAGGACAAGCAAGGCAAACACAGAGCCACCACAAGGCAAGCAGGGCACGCCTCTGGCACCCTGCCCTCACGGGCATTTATAAATGCTCATGGTGCAGGAAAATGGGGATGCTGAGACACGGGGCTTTGACTGACCGCCCACTCAGAACTCACTGCCCCTGATTTTCCTCCCAGCTAGTACCTCACCTGGATTCACCTGCCACCCGTAATTGATGGGCTGGTTATCCTGCTCATCAGAGTGGAGGGTTAAGAACCATCCTGCCTCCAGGCCCCACAGCAGCGTCTTCTGGAAGCATCGTCCCTGACAGATCCATTATCCCCCATCTCTGACTTGTGCTTGGGTCAATGGCCAGGTTCCCAGCCACCTGACCACTGGAACTAATTTGGTGAGCAAGATTTTATGAGATGAGGCATCAAACACTGTCCCAAAATCAAGCTCTGTGACATTGCCCCCATATCCCTCATCCAAGACTACCAAACAGCCATTAATCCTGTCCGCACTGCTGGCTCTCTCGCAGCCCAGACTCTGGGGCCCAGAGTAATGAACAATGACGAAGCTCCTGGGTGCTCTGGGAACAGGGAGCCAGACACGCAGATGGCCAAAATCGGACCCAGAGGAAGCAGAGGGCTGAGATGGCCCTTCCTGCCATTAACTCCTTGGTGAACATGGGTCCTCCCAGGCTAAACACCTCAGCATGGCAAACAGTCTCATGACCTTCCTAAAGGGGCAACCGACTGCAGCAGGATAGAACCTGTGATCGGGGAGGATGTCACCCTCACCCTGGGAACCCTCCTGTCCAACCAGAGGGTCACTCAAGATGGACCCTGTCACCAAGAAAAGGCAACCAGAGGAATTCCTCTGTTGCCCCAAAGGCACCATATCCCTGGGGGCTGAGACTCGAGGAGGGGACAGTAAGCCCCATCCACAAGTGATCTTGAAGCTGGGAGACTTTGTAGAGTGCCTGGACCTATAGCATGGCTGACATTTGGAAGGGCCTCCTCCTCTCGGCAGAGGCAGGCCCGGGAGGCAGGTTGTGTTTCAGGACTGGAGTGTGTAAGGGATCGCCAGAAGGTGCCAGATTCTCTCTTTGAACCCCCGACCCCTCTTTTCCATCTTCCCAGACCTGGGGGCCCCTGGACCCCCTACAACTCCCCTTACATCTGTATAAATACATGGGATGTTAATGGAGGCCCCACCACCACCACCAAAGTCATTATCACTGTGTGATAGTCTATGTCTCCTCTCCTGGGCCCTCCACCCTCTTCCTCTATTTATCTCACACTCTTTTTTGGGTTCCGCCCTGAGCCCTCAGGCCCCCTTCCAGGTTCCTGTTTATAAGCCCCATCCCCTCTGCCCTGGACTTGGATGTGAAACTCGTCTCAATAAACCCTTTGGAGTAAGAAAAGAGAAAGAAAAAAAAGAGAACCCTGCAAACCAGGAGTGTGTTCAGCTGCAGCCCAAAGACGAAGGCAGCTTCTCCTAGAGGGTCCGTTCTACTGCCTGCAAAAGCCCCTGTTCTCAACACCGTCCGGGCTCAGAGCATCGAGCACAGCTCACCGGAACACAGCAGAGTCAAGCCCCTCCTCGTCTTGTAGGCTCCCGGGAGCTGTGGCTTGCTGGCAGCGTCCATCATGATCTCAATCTTATTTCCTTCATCCAAGAAGGCAGCATTTGAAAGGTGCCATTCTTGGGGCACCGGGGCGGTTCAGTCACTTAAGTGTCAGGTCATCATCTCGGGGTCCTGGGATCAAGCCCCTGAGTCTGGCTCCCTGCTCAGCAGAGAGCCTGCTTCTCCCTCTGTCCCTCCCCTCACTTGCGTTCTCTCTCGCTCTCTCTCTCAAATAAATAAATAAAATCTTTTTTAAAAAAGTGCAATTCTTCCTTCCCTTTCCTGACATCTGATGTCCCCCTGGCAATCTGTCTGTCCTCCTTTCATTTTCCCCATAAGAGAAACATCTCCTCGGTCTTTTTGGAAATAGCCAACTCCCTCCCCTGCCAGCCCGTACCAGGATTCTTTTGAAATTGCTGAAGAATATGGAGGAAAGGTCAAGAAAGGAGAACCACCACCCCACCCCCATGCAGCACCAACCCCACATAGAGTTTGCTGGAAAGGAGCCAACCCACAAGGAGAGGAAGAGGCTGCCAGTCTACTGCCCACTTCTCCAAGACCCAGGGCATGTATGCTACATTGACCTTGACCTTGTGACTTTGTGCAGTCGGCCCCACACCAGAGGTGACTGCAGCCCACCATCAAGAGTCATGAAGGTGGCTCCCACCAACCTCCTTGGGATGAACCGGTGGGAAGGAAGGAAGCGCCATATGCAAAGTCATCCCCCAGGCCTGCCACCAGCCACCAAGGAGGCTCTACGAGCCAACCTCTTAAAATCCAGTGCCTATGACAAGGAAGCAGGGGCTGCCGCCCAACGTTCCTCTTGAAGACCAAGAAATATTTTCTACATCATTGATATATTTGGTTTTCCCTCAATTAAATTGCTGTAAAAGGGGGTGGGGGTTAAAGCCATTTGAGCCATTTTTATTCAGCTAAATTACACTGGATGGCTCATTTAATGAACTTTAATGAAGCCAAAATGCTTTCTCTAATCAAATCTCAAGTGACGTGACTGGTGTCTTGACCTTAGATCAGGAGACAGGAGGCAGCTTTTCCACAAGGCCCTGTGCTGGGCTGAACCAGGGTTTCAGAATCTGAGATCTGAAACCTGATCTGAAACCTCAGATCTGAGATCTGAGATCTGTTCCCGAGAATCTGAGATCTGCAGTACGTTACTGGATATTACAAGGGGAAAAAAATTCCTATTGCTTGAAAAACGTGGTTTTAAACAAATTAAATGGGCTCATTTACTGCAGAACTTCTCAGAGCCTTTATGAAGGGAAGGATCTGACCTACTGAGTCTCAAACTTACTGGACCACAGAACCTTCTCCATTGAGCATCTAACAAAAAATATCACCCCACATAACATCCAGAAATGATGGTTGTGGTTAAGAAATAGGTATTTGCTCTTGGTCCGAGGTTCTTGGCTCATAGCTGCCAAAACCCTCAGAACTTCTTGAGCAGTAAGAGCGATGGGAGCATCTTTTGTTACAATATTTGAGCTCTTCTCCTGAGATTGCTTCAGAGAATGAGGCGACTTTTGCACAGCCCCTGAAGATGGGGGCTGGTTGCCAGGGGAACCGACCGTGGATAGAGGACTAGAACTCTCAGTCCCACCCCCTGATTTCTGGAGAGGGGAGAGGCAGTGGAGGTTGAATCAATCACCAATTGCCAATGATGGAGTCAAACGGGCCTATGTAATAAAGGCCCCATAAAAACCCCATTAAAAAAAGGGAGCCCCGGGGTTGGTGAACCAGAACTTTCACGTGCCGCCAGGCCAGACGGCAAACTCCACAAGGACGAAAGCTCCTTTGTTCAAGACCTGGCCTTATGTATCTCTTCATCCGGCTGTTGATCTGTACTCTTTCATATCCTTTGTAATAAACCAGTAATCCAGGGAGTAAATTAGTTTCCTGAGTTCTGTGAGCCACTCTAGTAAATTAATCGAACCCAAGGAGGGGGGTCATGGGGACCTCTGATTTACAGCCAAGGTATCAGAAGCACCAGGAAGAATCTGGATTGGGGACTGGCATCTGAAGTGGGATCTAATGCTGTCTCTGTGTAGACGGTGGCAGAATTGAGTTGAATTGTAGGACACCCAGCTGGTGTCCCAGAATTGCTTGGTGATGTTGGGAGAAAACCCACACATTAGAATCTGGGTGCGGAATCACTCATCATGGAATGCCGGGGTCGGCGAGCTAGCATCTGCAGGCCAGCACTCTGTTCTTGTAAATGGATTTTGGAATACAGCCACACCCCTTCACGTCTGTGTTGTCTGGGCCCACGTTCAAGGTGGGATAATGGTCCTCCAAAGAGGTCAACATCCAAGTCCCCAGATTCTGAGAATAGATCAACTTCCTGGGCGAAAGAGACTCTGTGGGTGTAATTAAGAGTGTGGACCTTGAGATGAGAAAATTATCCTTAATTATCCCCTGGCCCCAGGGCAATCACAAGCATCATCAGAAGTGGAAGGGCGGGGACAGGGAGGTCAGGGAGAGATGTGACTAGGGAAGAAAGGAAAAGACATGGGGTGTGCTGGCTCTGAAGATGAAGAACAGCGCCACAGGCCAAGGGCAGGCCAAGGAGGCAATGAAACAAATTCTCCCCTAGAGCCTCCAGAAGGGACCCCAGCCCCACAGACACCAGGAGTTTTTAGCCCAGAGAGGACCATGCTGGTTCTAAGCTACACAGTTTAAGACAAGACATTTGTGTTTTTAAGCCACAATGTTTAGGGTAATTTGTTACAGCAGCAATGGAAAACTCATACATCGTCGGAGCCTGCATTAGAGCCACAGGGTTGAGTAGCTATCAGAGAAGACAGAAACTACTTAGTATGTGGACCTTTCCAGGAAAAGTGCACCAGCCCTTACCCATGAAAATACAATGGGAGCCATATACGCGAATTCAAATTTTGAAATTTGAAAAGTGAAAAGAAAGAAATGAAAGTAGTTGTATTCATACATTATACTTAACTCAGTAAATATAAAGTGTCATCCATTTATGTGATCAATCTAACAAATGCTAATGAGATAACTCATGTTCTTTGTGTGCGTGTTCCATCTTTGAAATTCACACATACTTTACGCTCACAACACGTCTCCATTTGGACTGGTCACATTTCAAGGGCTTAAGAGCCACGATGGCAGCTCTCAACCATCTGTACAAGCCAGGCGCTGACTGGGTCCCTCAGTGGACTGGAGCCGCCAACAGGGGGAGAAGTAGAACTGTTAAGTTCTCCAAAGGGCAGCTGTCCTCTCTCCAGGTGCCAGTCCGTCCCGGAACCCAGCAGCCACGTGGCTTGCCGTGGGGAAAGGAATCACTCTGCCTGACCCCAACCACGTGGCAACACCACCGGGAAGGTGCTGGCGTCCTCTCGAGCTGGAGAAGCTCAGGACAGGCAGGGAAAGAGGCATGTTGAGGAGATGGAGAAGGAAGGTGGCCCCACACAGGATACACAGACTTGGGCGTGATCGCTGAACGTTCAGAATGCCCACCCGGTCCACCTAATCAAGCCCAGGCTCCGCCTTGAAGTTCAAGTCTTTTCATACAATGACCTCAACCCCCTGTTTGCATGTCCTTCCATTACCTCCCACCTCCCTCCCATAACTAACCCTAAAGATGCCCCACACCCCGCCATGAACACAGTGGGATCACCGAGTTGGCAGAACCCTCACAGCTTCCTGGCACTTCCCCATCTCCACACCACGGCGCCCGGTGCCCTCTACCCATTCATGCTCCCTGTCCTGCAGGGCCAGTTCGGACGGTCCTAAGTATGGCCAGTGCCACCCACTCCGGAACCTTCTTGCCCTCCTCTTCTTCCCATGCATTTTGTCTGGCCCCACGTGTCAGGCTGCCGGCTTTGACAGACTGTTGGTCTCCTCCCCCAGAAGACTGCTCTTCCTGCAAGCGGAGAATCACTTCTGTCCAGCTGGAGAGCCCTTATAGCCCCCAAAGCAGAGTAAGCGCTCAATAAATGCACAGCGAGCTCAACTGAATTCCCATAGAACTTGGGCATCAGACGGGACTGGGAGCCGGTCCTTCCTCTGCCTCGTCCATGTTCTGTGACCCCGGGTACGTTCCTCAACCTCTCTACTTCTGTATGCGCCGGGGACATGCACAGGGCCCTTCCCTGTGACTGGCAGTGAGGGTTACACGGGCTGTGGTGAACAGGGCACAGAAACCAGCTGGCACAGGGCCCGGCCCTCGACGGACACAGTCTATCATCATTCGAGCGTGGCGCCTCCCCCCTTATCGGCCCATCTCCAGTTACCGCTGAAGCTGCAGCAGGCCCAAGCCCATCAAACAGGTGCCAGAGACCCAGGCGATGACCCCCTGAACTCGGGCATCAACTAAATCTCAGTTCATTGAAAAAACGCAGAAACCCATTTAATGAGACAACGAGTAGCATCTACCCACCCCCCACCCCCCCGGAGATGAGCTGGGACCTGAACTCTCGCCTAGGCCACCGCCCACAGGCCTGGGCAGAGCCTGAGGGCCCCACGGGTCAAGGGAAGGTGGAGAGCTCACCGTGAAGCCTGGGGGCAGGGGTCTGGTCGCAGGGCTCACGAGAGGCCTGAACATTAGCTCTGAGCCTTCACGTAAGCTGCCTCTCGCCAGACCTTGAGTGTTATTGAGACTGTTCTGAGGGGGTTTGCTCCTTGGGAGTTTCTTTTGAGACAAATTAACTGAAAGCTAATTGCCCTGAAGCAGGAGAGCTCTCTCTAGAGCCCCGGGGGGGAGGGGGGTAGCGAGGCCTGACAGACGGGGGCGTTCCTACCAGCAGGTTCCTGGGGGCAGAGCAGGCTGGGCCTGGTTCGGGGAGCCACGGCCCCCAACAGAGATTCTGGTACGTGAACAGTGAGGTGGGGACACTCATGTCTCACTGGAGAGACGTGGTGACAAGAGAAAAACAGACACACAGAAAGTATCTGTGGGATCATCAAGAAAGTAACCAGAAGCAAAGCAGGGGCTATCGAGGGAGGAGGGAAGCCGCGGAGAGCGTGGCTGCGGCCCCACGGGGGCTGGGGAGGAAAACGCCAAGCATGTTGTCAGGACCGGGGAACCTGAGTCTGGGGTCCGGGGAGGCTGGCAGGGAGAAGGGGGGGAAGGGGCAGGAGGGCCACCCCGCTCTTCAAGATGCGGAAAGCACGTTCCTGCTGGTTATCTTTTAGCTACACCAGGCAAGCACCTAAGATCTCTGTTCTAAGATCTACTCTTGGGATTCAAGGAAGATCGATGGCTCTCCCCAAAACAACAAAATTATGCACAGAAAGCTGCTCTGGCCTGTGTTATAAAGAAACGTGATTAGGCTGACATTGCATTTGATCCCTCCTTCACGATGAGAGGTCGAAGGAGACGAGGCCCAAGGTTGGGTCTGGGGTTAGCATCTAGGGCACAGGTTCTCCGGCTCTGGGGATCAGCAGCACCTGGGGGCTGATAAGACCCAGACGACCAGGCTCCACCTCCCAGAGTTTCTGAGTCAGGGTCAGGCCTGGAATTTGCATTGCTAAGCAGTTCCCAGGGGAGGCTGATGTTGCCGGCCTGGGAACCACACTTCTAGAGCCACTGACGTAGTGAAATTCTGTCTTCCCAAGGAGTTGACTTCACCTCCTATCAACTCCTTCTGTCCTGAAAACCTGGACGATCATACGTGTAGGAGAGAATAAAACAGCCATGTGTCCAGATGTAAAGAGACGCCGTTTAAAGAGCTGAGGGATCTCCTGCAAGAGCTCCTGGGAACAGATGCCGCCGTTAGTAACCAGAAAAGGGACTCAGCATCCCCACCCAAACCTGGGCGGAGTGCCAAGTGCCAAGTGGGAGGTGCCGCCAGGCCATCAGGAGAAGGGCGGGGACAGCATTAGAAACCGACTAAACTGAGCAGACTGGAACCCTGCTCGGCTGCCCAGTGGACGGGGTCCCCTTGAGGCCAGAGGACGCACCAAGAAGCAGAGACCTTAGCCCAGAACCTGAGGGAGTTTCCTAGGAGCTTGGAGCATGGTCATCCCCTAGGAAGAAAGGGCTAATGGAGGCCACTCTCTCCAGAGCTGGCTTTGTGGACCGCTGCCGAAGGGCTTCGGGGGCCCTTTGACCAAGAGCCCCTCAGTCCTCCCTGTCTGTCCCTCCCCCTTCCCAGATCAGACCCTGTGTGTCGACTTCAAGAGCTGCCTGACTGCTGTCTGCCTCCCTTCCAGCAGAGCTAGGAGGGCTGTGGATGCCCCTGTCGCTAGGGGCCTTCTCGTCCACGGGGCTGGCCAGCAGACTGGGTCAAGGACACCACGTGAGGAAGTGGGTACCAGTCAGTTTCTAAGGTGGAATGTATGGGCATCTGGCATTGCAGGGAGAGCCGAGGCACGGCAGCGTGGTGGAGAGCTCATCACGTCCCCAAGGTACTGCTCTGAGGGCCCCATCCCATAGGGGCAGACAGGAATTTCCCAAGTGTGGTCCCCAACCCGGCAGCGTCAGCATCACCGGGACTCGTTAGAAATACATCTTCTCGGGGCCCCAGCCCAGACCTGCTGAATCAGAAGCCCTTGGGGTGAGCCCCCACCCCCGTGTTGTACCAGGCCCTCCAGGCGATGCTGGCTGCTGCTCCAGTGTGAAGAGCAGGGGCCCAGCGGCGAACAGCACAGACTGTGGGGCCAAACCAACAAGCTAGACTCTCGGCTCTGGCCCTCTGGATGGCGTGACCCACCCTCCCGACCACCAGAGAACGTTACAGAACCTCTCTGCATCCGTCTCTTCCTCCTGAGCCCTGAAGTCCTACCAGTATCTGCCTTACAGGGCAGTGCTAAGGATGAAGATGAATTAACGCGTGTCAAGTGTCCAACACAGTGCCTGGCACAGAGCAGGTCCTCAGCGCACGGCCACTGGGGTATCGCACGTGGTGGCAATGACAGCAGCTAACACACACAGCCATTACTCCGGGCCAGCTCTCGTGAAAGGTTCGACACGCAAGAGCTCACTTAAACAGTCCAACAGCCCCATGAGGGACGTGCCAACACCACACCACCGTCACCATCATCATCGACATTTCTACTTTCCTGAAGGAAGATCCTGGAGCAAAGAGGTTAGGTCCCTTGCTCTGGGTCAGCAGCTGCTGCAAGAGGGAGCCGAGAATTGGACCCTCACAGCCTGGCCACAGTCCATGTTCCTTACCACCTACCCGGAGTAGCAGGAGGAGGCGTGTTACTGGGGTTCCATCTCCTGTGCTTCCCATGACCCCTAGCTTCCCGTGACCCACTAGGACAAAATCTTACCACACTTAAGCCGAATTTGGAAAACCTTTCCCACCCCCAGGTCTGGGAAGACTGGAATTCTTGGCCTCTGAAAGCGGGAATCGAATCAGATTTCCCACTGTGTCCCTTGGTCTAATTGGGACCTTATGTAAAGCCAAAAAGGATGGCGATCCACCTCTAGCACCGAAGGGCCCACCAGGAGAGGCATGGAGAGCCCTCATCCAGCGATGCAGTCCCCCCTTTCCCTGCAGACCAGACCACAGGCAGAGAGGGGTCTGCTGGAGTCAGACACGTAACAACGTGCCAGGGGTAGAGTGCCCCACGGCACATCCCCAGGAGGCATGTGGGCAGGAGATCCAAGGCAGAACAAACGTGCCGAGTGGCCACGGAGTGGAGCACAGGTCAGCCTGTTTGTGTGACTGCCTCGTGCTGGGGGGCCGGGCACATCCGGGAGCACTGCTATTTGTCTCTGTACACAGCTGACTTTAGAAACAGCAGGCAAAACGGAAGCACAAAAAAGAAGTAACGGGGCTCCGTGTCCGTATCAAACACGTGTCCCTGTAATGAACCAGCAGCACCTGGGACTAAGAATTCTGCAGAAGACTCTGCCCCAAGCCAAGTCTCTCCTGGAGCCTCCGAAGCACCAGCACCATAGCAAACAAGAACACAAAGCCTCCAGGAGGTTCTATCCTTGTGTGGCTGCTTTGTGGCTATCTAATTCTTGGAAAGCTCTCTTCAGCACTCGGAGCCGCCTATCTCCTCTGAAATGGGAGCAAAATCTCTAGCACGTTAGATGGAGGGAATGAAATAAAGCGATCCACGCAGACGCCCCACGCGGTGCCCATCCTATGTGGGCAGTCCACGGAAACGGGCTTTTATTACCAGTGGAGAAATGGAAAGAACAAGGATGGTGAGATATCACAACTGTTAACGAGATAACCAAGGGGGGGGCACCCACCAGGGGAAGGGGAGGGACGAGGGGCAGGGCCCACTCTTGAGTTCCCAAACCGTCCGTGGCCGTGGCGCGTGGAGGGAGTCATTGCCACAGGAACAACAAAACAAGGAAACTAGCCCCTGACAACGCGCTCGGCAGACACCACTAAATGGTTTCCAATTAATTAACTGATTACATGATAGAACAGAAGGGGATTCGAAAGAGCGCTGTTGACCTTTAAGAATAATTAATATATCAGGATAGCAAACTCATCCAGGGAAAATAATGAAGAACATTTTAATATTACATTCAGAAGCTCTGGATGGGGAGGCAGATGGACCTTTCCTAAGCAACGCCGGGCTCCCTCCACCTCCCCCAGCTGCCTGTCTACCCCACCACCTCCCACCCGGCCTCTTCCTCCAGATCCTGAGACCTCTGGACTCCCACCTCTGCACACCAGCACTGTGGCCCCCGCCCAGTCCTGCGGCCCTCTCTTTGCCGGGGGAACGATAGCAAACTAAGGAGGGCAAGCCGGTGAACGGCTCCCCACGCCACCGAATGGGAGGGGTTTGCTGAGAGGGGCACATCAGCTCCCCCTTCACAGTCCGCATGGGAACCTGGAAACCTCTCTCTCCACCGAGTGTGCTGCCGGGGTCAGCACTCCAGACGGGGGTAGGAGCCTCGCCTCCTGGCTCCTGGCTCCTGGCTCCTGGCTCCTGGCTCACACGGCAATTTCACCATCACAGCCCTGATGGAATGTATGGTTGTCTATCTGATGGCAAGCAGTTCAAATGGTCTGTGAGGTCATGGGCACGTCTATCTTAGTCACAGTTCTATTGTTCCCAGCATCCAGCAACGTAGTATTTTTGAGTTGATCTGCAATGAGTTCTCTACCAGGAACAGACTTCCTTGACACTCTGGATCCTCCCGGAATTTCAGGCAAATGCCTAATCAACCTCCAGGACTCCCTGAAATAGCCTTCCTCCAAAAAGCCTTCCTGACTACCACCTCCCGACTCTTAGTTTTCCCACCCCAGGGTCCCAGAGTAGTCTGTCCCTCCTTTTACTATAGCACTTGTCACACTGTGAGAGAGTCTGTAAATAGTCTGGCTTTCTTCTAGCCAGGGGACCCCCTACAAGTAAAAAGAGGGCTTCTCTTGATCTCTTTGTATCGCCAGTACAAGCAGAATACCTGGTATACAGTAAGTACCCAGGAAATATTAGCTGAGGATCCCAAGGATAAATGGAAGTTCATTGGCTAAAAGGAGGCAAATCCCATAAAACCTCCACTCCCCTTAGACAGCTCCAAGGATACGAGATCCCAACAAATACTGATGACGGGTGATCACACATCGCTGTTTGCCCAGACAGTCCCAGCTCTGGGCTGTTGTCCCAGAATCCCGTCCCGTTAGTTCCCTTTCACTCTTGAAAGCATCCCAGTCCAGGGGCGTCTGGGTGGCTCAGTCGGTTGAGCATCTGACTCTTGGTTTCAGCTCAGGTCGTGATCTTAGAGTCATAGGACTGAGTCCCCCCTTCTGGCTCCGTGCTCAGCGCAGAGTCTGCTGGGGGTTCTCTCTCTTCCTCTCCCTCTGTCCCTTCCCCAATACCCACACTCTCCAAATAAATAAATAAGCAAATAAATAAATAAGTAAAATCTTCTAAAAAAAAATAATGTCCCAGTCTGGACAATAACTGTACTGAATTCCTACTATGTGCTATGCACCCTTCGGCTGTTGGTTTACAGCAAGAACAAGAGACACAGGCCAATCCTCTAAACCAAGTAAGTTTTAGTGTCATCTCAGCTTTTACTATATCGAAAGGCAACCACACCGCCTCAATCATTCAGCCCACACTAATCTGGTACCTCGTCCGTGCCAGGCAATGCTAGGCCCTGATGTGCAAAGCAAAGGAGACATGTTCTTCCACGGAAACCGTTCACTGCCTATGTTTCCAGAAGAATCTTGGGAAGGGGATCTGTCTGAAAGGTTTGCATGTGGCTCAGAATGAGTGTTCCTTATGGTCTTAATCCTTGCTGGCCCCACAGAATGGTAGGGGCAGTCAGGTCGGCCATAGCCCCCATACCCATGCATGTCAGCTGGCCCAGGATAGGTATCCTTGCTCTAAAATATCGTGGGGTTTTTTTTCCTTAATCCTTAGAAAGGGCAGGTCCAAGGGTATTTGCAAGAAGGTATACAGCCGCAGATAGGAGAGATCCTGGAGAGTGATCCCCAGAACCCTGTGACTCCTAGGAGACCCAGCCCCACTCCTGATCCCCCTCCTTCTTCTCCATGTTCTCATCTGTCTTCACACAGACTTCTCCCAGCCCAGCTTATTCTCAATCGCTGCAGACTTCAGGGTCCTATAGCTAATCTTATTTCCAAAGCTCACATGGCTTTGCTTCTGCTAAAATTCTCCAAGTTACCACTCTCACTCTCCTCCTCAGTGTCAGAAGTACTAGCCTCCTTTCTTATTTGCCTTGACTGCCAGGAACGGCCATGTCCCTTCTTCTGAGCTGCAGCCCCAGTTAGGGGCCAGCGGCCCCCCGGCCTCCCACTCCACCCCCATCTCGATCTCGCTTCCAGTGTCAGCTGAAAACAGGGCTTTTCTCCTTTTAATTACACTTCTCTGCTCCCTCTCTGTTATTGGCCTCATGACTCAGGGCTTCAATTTATTCACCAAACAATGTCATTACACCACTGTTTTCCGTAATTTATACCATGCACGGTCTTTTGGCCTCTGTTGTCCAATTCTGCAAAATGTTTGGGGAAAGCAGTATTCGTTCCTATTCCCCATGGCCTCTCTCCTGCAGAGATCTGGCAGAGTCCCCGGAGACTTACGCAAGACCTCTTATCTCACATTGAATATGTGGAGCCCAGAACCAACCCCTGCTCCACTTAGTTCCATGTCAATTCTCAAAGGGTTGTTTCTTCACCTCCCCCCACCCCCACAGGTTATGTGAGGATCCGGCACACACTGGGAACAGGAGGGCATTTGTCTGTGGAGCCAAGGCATTTCGGATTGAGACTTAGAGAAAGGAGAGAGAGGAGAATGGAATGGAAAAGCACACGGGGACATGGTCCCGGCCAAGACTGGCACCCCCAAGGGTGACCATCCACACGAGGAGCCATGAACTGTGTTTCTGCACACGGTTTTTTGTTTTTACAAGGCAGAAGACACAGTTTGCACTTTGATCACAAACTTTGTTACATGAAAGCACGCAAGTAAATTTCACTGAATGGCTTGAATTTCACACATCTTGCACTAAGCAGGGTGCCAAACTCCGCTAATTCTTTCTTATACCAGCCGTACAATGGCTGACCTCGACTTAATTTAAACCTTGAGCTTTGAACACAAGTGCAAACAATTAATTAACTTGCTAATCATTTTTCCATGCTATGGGGATTCTTCCAGAATCATTAACAATAATCATGTGAATAAACTAAAGAAAATTGGGATACAGAAATAATTTTCTGAGGAACGGAAATAATGAGTAACATTTATTGAGTGCTTGTTAGGAACTAATTACTAAAGATACTAGATATCAGATATTAAAGATATTAGTACACTGAACCTTCCCCCAAAACCATCTATGGTCCATATTATTATTATGATTTGTTCTCATGTTACAGATCTAAAAAAAAAAATCTATGGCTTAGAGGTTAGGTAGCTAGTTCAAGGTCACAAATCTGGTACTGTTAAAACAGGGGCTGAATCAGTGTGTCTGAGTCCAGATTCCATGACCTGATTAGCACTCTCCCACGTGTGTTATTTGTGTGTGTATTACACGTGCACGTAAGCCAGAACGTGTCTGGATCTCAAGCTCTGTTTTGGACACCCAGGTGAAAGCCTTCCAAGAATGAAGAGGGCAGGCACATCATCACAAAGGACAAAGCCACTGGTACCATAACTCCACTAGCTTTGCTGTGCTGCTCCCACACTTTGTCCCCCTCCGACTATTCCTATGAGAAAGCACATGGCAGAGTCACCGGCTTTTGGCCCCATTCAATGGAAACAGAACAGGCTTGGTAAAGGGATGAGCATAGCAACTTTGGACCACAGACTCTGGGAGCTCCGCGCTGGAGGAAAGAGCCCCTGTCCAGCTCAGTTCCCTTCTCATGCCTCTAAATGATTCCCCAGTTCCAAGTAACCGAAGTCATTAATCACAGTCCTCCTTCCCTCTGGCCTGGACCTGGGAGGAGAGAATAGGAAGGAGTAGATCCTTCTCAGGTGCCCTTTCCTGCTTAGGTCTGGATCTCGCCAGGCAGGCTAGTAGAGTTCTGTCCACCCCATGTGCAAGGCTCTTCCTGAATGCCATGTGGCTCTCACTTAAGGGCACAGACGAACCGCCAGCAACCAGGAGGAGGGTAGAGAGAGAAAAATGGAGAGCCCAGGATCAGGGAGCCTCTCTCTGGGGAGCTGTTCACAGCTCACTGTGCTCCCAGGACTCCCTGGGCTCTGGCCATGGTGCTGAATCCCCAGGGAGAGGAACATGGAGGCCGAGAGCTGGGGAGACAAAAGTAGTGGTAGGGAGATACCAGTTTCCCTGCCAAGAAGAAACGATTTTTCAATACTCCTTTTGGAAAAGCTGGGCTCCTGACCGCCTTCAGAGACGTGAACCAGCCTTTGCACTGTGATACAACAGAAAAGAACATGAGTTCTGGAGCAGACATGTATGGATATGAATCCATATCTTTAGTTGTGTGACCTTGGGCAAGTTACATAACCTCTCTGAGGCCCCGAGTCTTCATCTGTAAAACAAGAAGCATATCGCTCATTCAAGCAGGATTGCTGTTGGAAGAGTGCTTAGCAGAGAGCTTAACACAACAAATACTTCTCTTTCTCTTGGCTTTGTTCCCTGCTTGCTTGCGAACGCACACACATACACACATGCACACATAATCCATGCGTGGATTCCTATATAATGCTGCGTGTACGTTCCTTCAAAAACAAATTTAAGACCCATGTCCTTCCCCAGCATCCCCAGGATACACAAACTGTTCTGCCTGCTATGGTCAGCATCCTGGCATTTCCGGTCTAAGAAAGCTGACTTTATCTTCCCTACTAGACTGAACATTCCAGCTCCATCTGGACCAAGTCCTGCCTTAGTTTCTCCATGCCTCCTCATCCCAAGCCACACTGCTGGCCACAGGAGGAGACACTGCCAAAGAACCTTTCACCTGCATTTAACAAGACCCAGGGTAGCACTCTCCATCCGGGCACCTAATCTAGATCATGAATCTAACAACATTTGAATGTTTTCAGACTACTTTTGAGTTAGTCTCTAACAGTGACCCAGCTACCACAATACTGCCAGTAAAGCCAGTGTTGGTATGTGTTTCCCATGTAGTAGGAACAGTAACTTAAAAAAGGAAAAAAAATGAAGGTGGTGATGGATCTGCGGAAGGTGTCAGAGCAGCGCCAAGACCCGGAAGTCTAGAGACCAGGTGAGGCCCCTCCCAGGTGCCAGCAATGCCTTAG
Organism: Potos flavus; assembly: GCA_028534135.1. Classification (NCBI taxonomy): domain Eukaryota; kingdom Metazoa; phylum Chordata; class Mammalia; order Carnivora; family Procyonidae; genus Potos; species Potos flavus. Next base: position 5,805,506 of record CM052896.1, on the reverse strand, counting down.
GGAAGAGCCCCGTATAACAGAAAAGACAAGGCACTGGGAGTCTGAGACCAGGGTCCTGGTCCGGCCTTCAGTACTTCCAGCTCTGCACCTGGGTGATTCATTCTCTCTGTTTCCTCAGCAAGAACATTGGGATGACAGTAATTGCTACTTCCCCTTAATGCTGCATGTTAAATGAGATGGTACTTTCAAGAGCGGTTTATAAAGCATTATAGCCGTACTGGGGGTGAGCCTGTTGCTCAGGGAACTGGGCATCAGTCCTAAGAAGAAGCTTGTCTGTGTCACTCTCATAACATCACACTACACGACCACCCCCACTCCGTGTCTACCGGCAGGACCCCAAACTTATCCACCCATTTCACAGGGGTTTAGGAAACCTAATAGGTGCCTAGCATCTCAGTGTGAGTCTGGAACAACAAAAATAGAACCTCCATAAAATTTTCATATGATCTAGAGCTATATGGATGGAAAGACCTAACATCTGTAAGGAACTCACTATGTGCAGGACCTCGAATGCATTCTCTCATCCAAGTCCCAAAACACAAGCCTAGGCGGGGGGAGATTTTAGCGCCAGAGCAAGAACCAGCTCAGAGAGGTTAGACGTCTTGACCGAGGTCCTGTAGCTGCTCAGCAGTCGGGCTCGGATGGAGCCCAGTTCTCAGGGACTCTGGTGTCCGTGCCCTGAGACACAACACCACGCCCCACGCCCCTCCTTGGTGCTTCACCAAAATAAGGGAGGGGAGGGGACAAGGCAAGAGAATCCTATGAGGCCCACGTGCCTGTGCGATCACCTAATAAATGCTGTTGATGTTCTCTGAAAAGACCAACATGGACCCTCATGCATGCCTACTCGGAGCTGGCGCGCGAGGCTTTCCAGAGGTGCCCGAGGTCCGAGCAGAGACTGACCCCTGTGAGAGAGACCGACGGGGACAGGAGTAGGGAAGGATGAGAGGAGATGGAAAGAGCAGAGTAAGAGAAAGCTGCTGGGGATCAGGCCCGGGGAATGCAATTATTAATATTCTAAATGGAGTTCTGACTGCTTAAGCTTTATTTAAGAACATGCCCGACTATATAATTACAAGGCCTTAATTTGTTTTTTTTCCGCACAATAAATAAGGAGCACACGGTTGCTCTTTGCACACACCGCCCTAGCTGGCATCGGTGGAGGTTCTTGATTGCAGACGGACAGCTGGCACGCAGAGGGGCAGCCCCACTGCCGCCTGTGGGGGTGAGCAGCCTGCCCCCGGAGGCACAGCTGGGCACGCCAGATGTGGGGAAGGGCAAGAAGACCGAGGTGCCCTTTTGTTTCTGGAGAACAGCATGGGATTGGTAAGTGGGGAGGTCACCCCCTTGATTCCCCTGGGGAGCGGGCACTCCTGGGGGCACCTGGTGCTCAGTGGGGCCAACACAATATGGCAATGGGCTCACCAAGCAGCAGGGGAGGCCGTTCCATCTGTCAAAGGCAGAAGCCTACTTCCCAGTACCCCCGGCTGTGTCTGTGCACTGGATGCCTCAGGGCATCAGACCCACCGATGAGAAAGGGGAAACTAACCTCCCTTGAGTCCTCCACGCCTCCATCCACAGATGCATCCACTAAGTGCCAGGGTTGTGCCGCGTGCTGGGTGTCCAGTGGTGGAGGAAGGAGATAAGCGGCCCATCCCCAGGGAGCTCTCAGCACAGTAGGGACAACAAACATCACATAATTAAAAGCATAATGATGAGAATCAAAGACATGCTTACTGGGAAAAGTGCAAAGGAAGGACAAGAACAGGGACCAAAGGAAAGGGATGGGGCGTGGCATGGTGAGTGGAAAGCTTTCAGGGGACCCTTGGGCTGAAGCTGGAAGGAGGAGTAGGCGCTCACTGGAGAGAGTAGGGGCCAGACAGGTGAGGGCCGTGCGGGGAGATGGCCCAGCACACTGCCGGCGTAGAGGGAAGTCAGTGCAGCAAGTGCAGAGAGCAGGGGAGGAGGTGTAGTGGGAGGCGTGTGTGCAGAAGTGCTGGAACGGGTCCTGAGGTTGGCCCCCGACCTTTGCCACGCTGTCCCATTCAGGTCTCTGCCACAGCAGCCTGCCCAACCAGGAAACTGAGGCAGAGAGTCTGGCTCTGCCCGACAGCATCAAAGGCACATTGAGGAGGCTCCGAGTGAAATGCTTTAACGGTCTCTGCCAGTTGCGTGGGGAAAAACCGTGTCATGGGGTAGAGAGTGGGAGCTCTCGGGAGAGCTCTTAGGACACGGGTATGTCAGAGAGGCACCAGACCTCCCTCTGGAAGGAGGCATGGAGGCGTCTGACGCACACCATCTGGCAGAAAATGGGGACCTGGGGGGGGCCCTGCCCCGCAGCCCTGATCCCCCTCCTGCTCGGGATCTCCCTAACATGACCAACCCCTCAGAGTTCTGCTGCCTTGGTGACAGAGGTCTCAGATCATCAGACAAACCTGGAAGACAGCGGAGCTGGAAGCAAGATCCTAACCCATTTGTACTGACCCGTTAGGGAGCACAGGGCAAGATGGCCCTGGCAGGCTAGCTGCCAGCCCGATTCCAGGGTCGGTGGGGGGCCTATGGTCCCTCAAATACCACCAGGCCTCTGGACACGCAGTACACAGCTCCCTCTACCGAGAAGAGCCCTCACCCAAGACCCCACCACTCATCCCCTCGCCAAGCTCCTTCCAGCCACCGCCTCCCACCCACCCCAGGTTTCACGTTGTCTGTCACCACCCTGGGGGTCCCTCCCTGCTGTAAGCCCCCCTTACCCAATGATGTAACACCTGCCTTTGTTAAGTGTTCCTCGGGGATCCTTAGTCCCCATCACATCATAGAGTAATGGCCTCGACCCCCCGCCTCTCTCTCCTGTCCCCAGCCACGTCACTGAGCCAAAGACCTAAGTGTAATTCATCTTTCCCGCTTTGCCCGAGAAGCACCAGGACAAGGCCAGACGCTCCTGATGGGATTTAATGAATTCACGTCTTGGGAAAATGCCACATAACCCCAAGGGTCACTGGGAGTGAACTTCACAGGACTCTAAGACACAAGGTTGGTCGGGGACGGCACTTGGCTGAGACCCGCTCTGGGGGACCCAATGCCCTTCCAACCCGAAACGGCCACCCCAGCTGGAGGGCCCAGAGCCACTGGGAAGGGCAGAGGGCCACGGCAGCTCCCAAGAGACAAAGGGGTTAACCCGGCCAGGCACTTCCACAAATCCATCAGGGGAAAAAACAGGGAGAGAGAGAGACACATGAGCCTGCCGGTCTGCTGAGGAATGAAGAGGGACAAAAATTAATGATGACGCCAAAATAGCCACGAGACTAATCTCATTTTCTAAATCTGTCCTTAACAAGAAAAATGGAGAAAAGAGATGTGGACAAATGGAAAGTAATGAAGCCTTAGGGGAGGGCAGGGAAGGGGCCAAGGAAAGAAAATCTACTAAGAAAAATCGAGGCTGGGAAAAATATGGGCACACGGTCTAATCCCCAAGGCTGGGAGCCGCGGAGGCCAGAGTGTTTACTCGGCATTAGACGGAGCTTTCGGAAAGCTGACAAGGTTACAAGAAGACTCTTACAGTTCAGTGCAGCAGATCCTAGAGATGCCTGAAATTAAAAGGAGCACAGACTCGGTGCTGAATGTAGGGCTTCAATGAAGAGAATCGCACAACCTCACGAACGCTCTGGGTGGCCATCAAGGCACGCGGCCACACCATCTGGGTCACGCCGGGTCTGCCCTGGGTGGATCAGGATGCCGTCCGCAAAACAAAGTGAACAGAAAGAAATTATCAGGGAGGACATCCTTAATCCCAGGGCCACAGGGTGTCTGCAGGAGAGACACAAATGGACAAGAAAAAAGAAACTCAATTTAGGAAGCTGGCTACCTGCCTCCCTAAGGGAACAAGATGTAAATCCTTTCCAGGGATCCAGAAAGGCCACCGCCCAGAGACTGAGGGTGTGATATGACTAGAAATGGGAAGCAGCAGATACGTGAGCGGGGGCTAAGCAATTCCAGGTGGAAAATCCTGAGTTAGGTGAGTTCCAGGATACGAAACCCATCTGGGTTCAACAGAAGCGAGAAGTACCCATTTGAAAGAGGGAACAACAGGGGCTCTGCCTGTTGTCCTCAGATGCCGCCGAGGCCGGGCTATGGAAAGAAGACCCGGGCAGACCTACAGAAGTAACACCACTCGATGGCACAAGGAGATGTCAGGCGTTGAAGCCACACCCATCTCAGCACAAAATCATGAGCCAGTAAGACAGGGACCTTAGAGCTCATCAAATCTGGTGCATATCCCTCCCCTCCCCACCCCAGACTAGGTAGTGGGCTCTGCCACCTACAAACACCGTCTTTCCTGCGGGCTGGGGTCAAAGACAGCCAGGGCGGGGGCCAGGCAAGGTCGCCTCAGCTCCCTGCAAAGGGACAGAGGGAAAGCCTCCTACTCGGGCAGGCATACGTCGTGTGCGCAGATTCATCCCCACCTGTTCCATCGACCAGACTCCATTCTCGTCACCGAACACCAGCCCGTGTGACCCTCTGCTGACGGCCCCGAGTGCCCTGCCCACCTGCCTAGACCCTGCTGGCAACTGGGCGAAGACAGCGGACTTGGTTTTGGGCACCCCCTCAGTGTTCTCCCATGGTCCTTCTCCCAGAGTAGCCCCCATTCTGAGAAGTGCCCCCTTCCAGCTGGCTCTGGAGACCTGACGCCTGCCCAGGCTGGACCGGAAGGGGCCACAGCCGGTGGGAGCCAGAGTGCAGTTATTAAGAAGATGGGCTCTGCGGTTCCAGAGGCAGCCCACCTATGGCTGGACTCAGTCTCTGCCACTCAGGAGCCGTGTAAACTCAGGTGAATCAGTAACCGCTCTGTGCCTCAAGTTCCCCATCTGTAAAACAGACAGCGAATGGCGTTCACCTGCCGTTAGGAAGATAAAATGCTGTATTAAGTGCGCAGACCGATGCCCGGCCTGTAGGTAGTGCTTCGTTAATGTTGAGCCCGTGGAATGCAGTGCCCTGGAATGCCTGCCCCCACGGGGGGGGGGGGGGGGGGCAAAATAAGCCGACCAGAGCTTTCCCCTGGCCCTGCCCCTCGACGACCTTTCTTCCAGGTGCCACCTTTCTTCCAAGAATCTCCCAAAATGCTGAGGCCAGGTCTGGACCATTATAACACCGCCTCAGTTTATAGATGTAGAAACAGACCAGGTGGGCTAAGCAGCTCATCCAAGGTCAGGGAGCAATGCAGAGAAAGAGCAAAGTAGGTGCAAGGTGTGGTCACTGCTGAGAGCCCAACAGTACCTGTGACGAATGACAGCCATCCAGGTTCAAGCTGCTCCCCACACTCGTGTGGACCCGAACTTCAGATCCCCTCCTCTCCTGGCCACCACCCAGACACACCCAGGCATACAGTCCTGACGCAGGTTCCCAGATCCTCAGATCTGGGAAAACCCTACTCCCCTGACAAATGGCTCCATTTCCAAATCCGGTTCCCTTGGAACTCTCTCAGAGGTGACCCGCTGGCCAGACCCCGGAGCCTGGGACCATCAACATGTGTCTCAACAGCTCTGGGAGGAATTCCAGCTGGGGAAAGGCCTACACCGATCCCTCGGTGAGCGGACAGCCCCTGGGCCATAAGCACCCACAGCCACCCCTCCAAGCCCCCCCCACTGCTGCCTGCTCCACGAGCCTTCAAGACCCCCCAGCCCACCTCTGATCGGCAGTCACACTTAGAGTCTGAGTCAGCGGCCCCTCTGCTGCCTTGCATTGGAAGACTGGAGAGGGACAACTGTGCACAGTGTCAAAGGTGTGAGTCATGTCACAAATAACCCCCACCTCTAATGAAGAGCCACCATGGCGTGCAATTTACTTTATACAATTTTCTCAATTCGAGAAGGTTCAAAGCCATCGCTACAACAGCATCCCCCTCCCCTGTGCCCCCCCTTCTTGAGGGGGGACAGAGAGGAAGAGGATGACGGCTACATACTGAGAGGTCCACACTCCCGGCAGCCCACCCCCCGTGTGCAGGTGACAGCCACTGTCATCCCTGGTTTATCTGTTTCTTGTCTCCCTACTGCAAAAGTTTATTTCTCTCTCATCCTGCATGTCCACAGAAGGTCAGCTGTGGCTTTGCCCCCATCATCTCCCCAGCAAGACTCAGGTTAATGGAGCAGCTTCCATCTGGAACATTGATATCCTCTGTCCCGTGGCAGAGGGCAAAGAGACATGGGGGGAACCCCATGCAGGCTCTAAGAGCTTCTGCTGGAGAGGGACACACACACACACACACACACACACACAACACAAATGCACGCACGTATGCACGAAGACGGGCGTTCGTCACTTTTATTGATGTGTAATTCGCACGCCATACAATTACCCACAATTCAGTGTTTTCTGGTATCTTCGCAGGGCTGTGCCACCATCACCATAATCAGTTTGGGAACATTTCTCATCATCCCAAAAAGAAACCCCATACCATACCCAGTCTATTCCCGATTTATCTTAACCACAGGGGAGATTATAAATTATGAAGACATTCTTTCATGCCTATGAGAATGTGCTGTAATATAAATCTCATGTGTCACATCTACGACTTTCCAATGGCTGTGACCTGCTAGGTATAAACCACACATCACAGCAGCCACACCCCTCTCTCCAGGATATCCTTGGACAGGTTCTTAATCCGGGGTCCAAAGGAAGTCTATAAATCCCCGAAAATGCGTGAGAAATGGTGTGTGTGTGGTGGCGGGGGGGAAGGGTTCAGAGGAGAAATTGTATAGCTTTAACCACAGTCTCAAAAAAAAAAAAAAAAAAAAGGATTAGGAGCCACTGTCCTGACTATACCAAGGTCTCATATTCCCCAAAAAGACTTTTTTTCCTTAAAATTTATTTATTTGAGAGAGAGAGAGCACATGTACGCATAAGCACGCAGCGGGAGGGGCAGAGAGAATCCCAAGCAAACTCTGTGCCGTGTGCAGAGCCCCACACAGGGCTCGATCCCACGACCATAACATCACGACTTGAGCCGAAACCAAGAGGCGGATGTTCAACCAACTGAGGGACCCAGGCGCCCCAGATGGAACCATGTCTTGTGCATGATAAACCCCCACAGCCTGCAGCACTTTGAGGGAGAGGAACACAGAAGAGTCTCATACACACTTCTCTACGTATTTATTCAGCTGCGTCCTGGGAAGGTAACCTAAAGGACAGTGGCAGCAGTGGCTAACACGTAACTGGGTTCCTCTTCTGGGGCCACATATTCTTCTCAGTGCTTCAACCACATTAATCCAGTTACTCTTGCTAACAATCCTCTTAGCCCCGTTTTCCACGTGAGGAGATTAAGGCACAGAGACGCAGGTAGGGTAAGTAAATTGCCCACGATGGACAGATGTACATGACACACCCAGAAATTAAACTCAGGCCGTGGGCTGCAAGAGCACATATTCACAACTACTCGCCCAAAGAACCAGGGGCACTTGCAGAGCTCAGTCGGTTAAGCATCTGACTCTTGATTTCGGCTCAGGTCACGATCTCAGGGTTGCAAGATCGAGCCCCGCATCGGGTTCCACACTGGGCATGGAGTCGAGTCTGCTTGCAATTCTCTCCCTCCCTCTCTCTCTGTGTCTCCACCACCTCCTAGCTTATGTACATGCTCGCTCGCTCTCTCTCTCTCAAAAAAAAAAAAAAAATGGCTGATGGGATTTCATTAGCGGCAACAGCTCAAGCACCCGGTCTGAGGAAACTTCGGAGCAGAGATCTCTGAGAGTACGTTGCTCTCATTGCACGTTTTCAGGTGACATTGCTGCAGAGTGGTGTTGGGATATGACTGAACATTTGTACTGTTTGTACATTTTATAGTGTCAGTATCATAATGCCAATGCTTTGCATGTATTCCTTGCCCGTATATCCTTTCCTTTAAATACAACTGCAGCGTTTTCTGCCTACACGGAGCCTGAGGAGCTCCGGTCCGATGGGACCCAGGAACCGTCAACAGGACGATGCAGTGGCAAGAACGTCAAGTTGACAGGACCGAGACCTGAGCTCTAGTCCTGGCTCAGCTGCTGCCCATGAGATCTTGGTCAGGATTCTTCTCTCCTCTAGAAATCCATCCCCTCGCCCACAGAATGATCCAGTCAGACTGGCCCACCAATAGCCACATCCAACAACTAGCTGCGGACCGCTCGCCACGGGACGGGTATCGTTCTCTGCGCTGGGCTACAGCGGCGAGCAAACGAAGTGCCCGCTCCAGGGAAGCTGACATTCTGGGTGGGGGGGGGGGGGGGGCGGGGAGACAGGGTACAGACAATCAAACAAACCAGTGAAGGAGATAATTCCAGACAGTCCATAGGAACAAGGGCCGGGGACACTGTTGAGCCACATGGTGTAACTGGGTGACAGTTACCAAGGCCACTGAGGCCGGGAGGTTGGACAGGCCTTGCTAAGAAGTCCCATCAGAGAGACGGATGAGAAGAGGCCAACATGCAGAGAACTGGGTCCGACGGACAGGCAAGTAAAAACCTCCAAGGGGGAGGATGAGCGTGGCACATTCAAGAAACTGAAAGAGGGTTCATAAGGCTGCAGCGGAGGGGAAGGAGGAAAGCGCCAGGACAGGAGACAGAGAGATGAAAGCCCATTCTGCCTGAGCCTTGTGGCCGTGGCGAGGGGCTTAGCTTTTATTGTAAGTAACGTGGGATGTGATTGGAGGGCTTTAAGCAGCAGAGTGACACAGTCGGATTTATGTGTTTACGATATCACTCTGGCAATGATGTTGGGAATGAAATGTAGGGGACAAAAGGTAAGAAAGCCAGATAGGAAGCCCTTGCCAGAGCCAGGAGACAGGCTGGTGGTCGGGATCCAGACGGAATGTGGTGGGGGAGGGGACAAGAGACTGAATGGGTACAAGATATGGGATGGATTTGATGGATATGGGAAGGATGGAGGAAGGCAGGCAAAGGGAAGAGAAAAGGCAAAAACAACTTGTGAGGTTTTGGCATGAGTGACCTGGCGGATGGTACCACTTACGAAAACAAGAAACACCCAGGGAAACGGGCTTGGAGAGAGGACGTAGACTGAAATCAAGAATTCTGTTTGGGGCCAAGTTAAGTGTGACCTGCATCTTAGCCCCCCACACGGAGATGCAAGCAGGCAATTTAAAAGAGGTGCTTTAACATATGAATCTAAAGGGCAGGGATGGGGGCAGGGACGGGAGTATAAATTTGGGGGGGTTAGCCCTAGAGCCCCTTCCAGCTTTAATTACCTATGATTCTGTGCAATCAGAGACCAAAGAGCAGGGAAGAAGTCATTAATAACAGCAAAAAATATTCGGAGTCTTATAAAGCACTGTCCTAAGCACTTTCTAAGCACCGTCTTTGTGAAGGCTCAGGACAATCCTATGAAGTAGGAGCTCTTATGGTCCCTTTGAAACTCATGGCGGTTCGGTAGCTTGCCTAAGTAAGACGGGGAAACTTATCACACTAAGACATGGAGGATCCAAGATTCGAACCCTGGCCTTTCTATCGACAAAGCCCATGGTGACTGTTAACTACGCAGTTCTCAGTGGCTAAGTCCTCCACGCAGAACAAAGGAGGAAGGGCCCATGTGGAGAAGCAATGAGGGGACAAGGGTGCCACTCACCAATCCCTTTGGGACTTGGAAGAGAGTCTCAATGCCGAGGGAAGGGGCAGGCAGAGAGGCAAAAGTCTACCTTTGGTAGATAAAATATCTACCCGTTGTCTTCCATCCCAGAATGGGGGTTGATCTCAAGGAGAAAAAGCACTCAGTGATTTACAAGACATAATAAAGCAGTCTCACCTGGCTTCCGTCCCCATAACCTCAAGAGGAATGTAATGCCTTCTCAGCCGAGTCCTGCAACGGTAAAGACTCTGGCCACTTCCTCTTACCCGCCCCCCAGGACTGCTGACTTTCTCTCCTTGTGAACATAACACAGTGGACACAATCATGTTCAACTCAGGACACTCTCCCCTCTGCTGCCCCCATCACACTCCCACACAGGTCAGCTTGGGGCTGACCTGAAGATCAAGGGTACCTTTGCTTGAGACAGAGAGGAGTAACGATGTGGCGTCCAGAGCTCTGGGAGAAAAAGCAAGAAATACAATGAGAGAGAAATCTGACCACAACAACTCCGAGGGATTAGATAAAAATTCTTTTGGCTTGCTGGAATCTCACACTGCATATTCTTGGAAATGAGCGAGCTATAGGCAAGTGCTAAGAATCTTTTATGATAAAGATATTCGGGTAGAAGCGTAACAGCCGTTACAGGATTTGACCTGAATGGGAAAAGAAACTAAACAGAGCTTTCTCGACAAAGGTCTTTGAGGATGGATGGCACTAAATCCCCAGGGGGAACAGCGGCTCTAATAAACCTTTAAAGACTCTCAACCCTCCCATAATGAGTTCTTGCTGGAGAACTAGAGACAGGGACAAACACGTGTGGACGGCAGAATAGCACACTGACTTCAGGGGCAAAGGGATGAGAGTCCAGGCCCTGGCTGTTCCACTAACTGCTGCGTGAACTTGGGGGAAGCCAGTTGATTTCTGAGCCTCAATGTTCCCATCTATGGAATGGGGATAGAGGAATCCTAACCTATAGTTACCGAGAGGAGTGATGTTTGCAAAAACACCAGGCACAGTCCTTGGCGCATAGCAAGTTCTCAATAGACACTAGCCTTTCCTTCTTCTCTCCTGATACCAGCATTTTTTAGAAGATTTTATTTATTTATTTATTTGTTTGTTTGTTTAGAGGCGGGAGGGGCAGAAGAAGGGGGCGGGGAGAGAAGCTGAAGAATACTCCATGCTGAGCACAGAGCCTGTTGCAGGGCTCGATCTCACGACCCTGAGATCATGACTTGAACCCGAAATCAAGAGTCGGACCCTTCACCGACTGAGCCACCCGGGCCCCAATACCGGCATTTTTCATGCAATTTTCTAACCATAATAAGAAAAAATATGTTTTAATTGCTTCAGTGGAAAATACTGTGTCTTCTGGCCCATAAGGTATAGCGAGAAGATTCCTGGAAAGAGAATCAGAGGACTTCGTGGAAGTTCTACTTCTGCTACTTACGAGTCAGAGCGTCTCTGCCTCCCACGCTCCCCCCGCCAGCACGGTAATGGGAACGGAAGGAGCCCACGTATGGGAAAGCACTCGGAAAACCCTCATGTGCACTACAGAGGAAAGAACGTACCGCCATGTTGGCGCGGTTCATGGAGAGTCATCTAAGTCATTCTGCTTACGGGGACCCCAGACTGTGGAGATCCGGCCGACGCGTGAGCCACGCCAGAGAAAACCAACCCCAGAAGGGATGAGATGAGCCGGCTGCAGGGGTGGGGCTGGGAAATTCGGCAAACAATCCAACTTCAGCGGCTCGGGTGGGTGCGCTCTCCAATCAGACGGAAGCAAAGGGTAAGCTCGTCTGCTGAACTGTTTGGGTCCTTTCTGAAACTTACACGGTCGAGAAGGGTTCTAGAGCAAGGGAACTAAGTGGAGAGAACAGGGACTCTGTCAGGGTTCGCTTATCGGTATTCAAGGAAGGAAGACAGGAGAGATTGCAGAGAAGTATTCCAGAGGCCAGAGAGGTGGACAGCCCCACGGAACAGATCTACGACTTTTCCAGAATAAAGTCGCGATCAGAATCGTCATCGAGGCCAACGGGTTCCCCCCTCTTTGGTTTTATTATCATCCCCACAAACAGCAACGATAGTTACTGTCATTATTAGCAACTGCCATTTCTGAACACTGAACATTCACCGGACACTGGGCTGAGACCTATATGTGCCTTTGGTCACTTCACCTTCCCCACATCCCATCCGCAAAGGAGGCCCCATTATTGTGCCCATTTTGCAGATTACCAAATAGCGATTCCAATTATCCACTTGGAAAATCCTTCTCCTTAAGAACCCTTATTCCAGGAGCGCCTGGGTGGCTCGGTGGGTTAAAGCCTCTGCCTTCAGCTCAGGTCATGATCTCAAGGTCCTGGGATCGAGCCCCGCATCGGACTCTCTGCTCAACGGGGAGCCTGCTTTCCCCCCTATCTCTGCCTGCCTCTCTGCCTACTTGTGATCTCTCTCTGTCAAATAAATAAATAAAATCTAAAAAAAAAGAACCCTTATTCCAAAAATCTTGAAGATCAGGGAAAGGATCTAAAGGTCAAGGAGATTCCAGTCTCTCAGACAGGCTCTCCCTTGCTGTGTATCAATCAATATTTCCCTTCCTCGCGCTCAACAAAGCACGGAAAACACCAAAGCAGTCAAGAGAAGATGGGTCAGTCGCTCATAAACCTTGAAGTTGGACACAAGAGCCCTCCTCCCCAGCCTCCTTCATGCCACACAACTTGGCCTTAACATCGCTGGTTCATTTTCTGGCCCGAGGAAGAAGCGGGCCGTGAACAATGCAAGAGCGGCTTAGAAGCGGGGGACAACCGAGCCAATCAGAACAATCCGGACAACTTGACTCCGGTACAGGGAGTGATGATTTCACTTCCTGCTTCTTATTCTGTACGGAGGGGACAAGAAAAGACTTCTCAGCCATCACCCTAAAAAAAAAAAAAAAAAAAGGGAAAAAAAAGAAAAACAAAAAAGCCGCCAAGCCAGGGCCTGGCAATTAGTGCTGGAGTAAGTGATCATCTTGTGATTGCTCAGCTGGGGCCTGAAGACTTGTAACCGCATTCAGAGGACAGAAATAGAAGAGGCTGTGAGAGAGCAGAGAAACCTGGCCCATTTTCCAGGAGAAAGATGTCCTGAAGCTGCCGGGAAATTCACTCGGTTGGGATTGGGGGTGTGTCTTTGTAAGTGGGAGAAGTTCATAAATAAACCCATCGATAAAGCCAGTGCTTACACCTTGACCCTTTGGCTCCTCTGTGACCCTCAGGCTCCTCTGGAAACCCCACAGAGCCTAGGGGAGTCTCAACAGGTGCTGAATTTCTCCTACCAAGTCGAGCATCCTAATGGCCCCTGATGTACAACCAGGCCCAAACTGGGGGTAGATTGATAGTAAACCGTCCTTCTTACCAATAGCAAGTACTTTGGCAAAAGCTGGCCAATGCTTCCGGGAGAAGACAGTACCCAAGGTCATGGGCAGGCTCACAGCCATCAATAGAACTACTCCAACCAGACCCCCTCTGTCCCTTAAACCTTGGGAATCTTGCAAAGCCCCACCAGCCTATCACTGCCACCCCCCACCAGACCCTGGATCATCCCCAAGGAGACATGGGTCACAGCCTTCTTCCAGGACCTCAAGGGTAAGTCAAGGGAATGTTCCAGGACATTCCATTTCAGAAACACCGTAACCCGAGATGCACCCCTGCTCCCACTTCTGTGACCCAAAGAAATGTGATGGGTCCCAAAGCCCCCTCGGTTTCCCTGAGAGCTGCGGGTGACACAGTGCCTTGTAAGTCTCTAGGGCATGAGCACCCAGCCACCGTCCTTGAGCAAAGGGGACAGAGCTTCTCCCATCTCATGGCGTCTCTCCCCCTATGACCCTAGCCCACAAACTGGCCTTCCATGTGTCCTATTCCACCCACAGAGCCGTTTCATTTGGCCCATGGGGGTGAAGGGTTTTGTTTTTCGTTGCCAAGCATTTAAAACTTGAGGAGTTTCCCCGGACCTTTAGCTCTTCTTGAAAAGACAGTAACTCTGGCAACATGAGGCCCCACCTCGACCTAGCGGCAGTCAGCTGGCTGCCACTTCCGCAGGGGACATGTGGTCCCCAGACTCCACTGTCCCCACCTGATCGGCCAAGGGCGGTGAGCTCTGTGAACTCTGTATGAGTCGGCATGAAAAGAAAGACTCCTCAGAGGTCAGAAGTTTCTTCCCCTGGGATATTTTACATTGAAATTCAAATCCCCAGTAAAATAAACACCTGGAACATCTGGTCCGAGGCCCTCCCCTCGTCCCAGCTACGCCTCCAGCTGCAGAGAACACACACCAGGAGACTCTCACCGCAGACAACCACCTCACGGAGAAGGGGGCGACTGCTAAATGGGACAACTGGAAGGGAGGACTGAAGCTGAGACATCGGGCCCTGAGCGAGGGCCTTACGGTGTGTGCCATCTCCCGATGGAGGAAAGGACGTTTAGCACAAGGAAGGGCGGCCATAAGTGATAAATACATACATGTGTGTATATATAAACGCACGCACACACACATATCAAGCACTGAGCTTGAGAAAGCACACAGAGAACAGAGGGTGAGGCCAGGACCCCTAAAAAGAACCACCCCTCCCATCACAATCTTCCAGAAACCCTTCTCTTTCTCTTCCTCCCTTTCCGACACTTTCCGAGAGCTTCCCTGGGAGGCTCCGCCTCTTCACAGGAGAGGCCAGTCCAGCGGGCTGAGCTTCCATCAGCGGACGCCAAGTGCCTCAGCCAATACAACGGTCACGTGGACAAAGGAAAGACTCACCTGCACATCACTGCTCCATTTCTTCGCCCCAAATACAACAGACCCCCTCCCTCCCCACCTGGTCCCTGCAGAATCTCTCCTCTCTCAGGGAAGGTGCCCAATGGATGTCCAAGATGGCCGCCATCCTGGAAGAAGAGGTGACCAGACAGCAAGCCCCTCCCCCCACCGTGGGCACAGCGGGTTGGCGTTTCCCCTGACCAGCTCCCCCGGCTTCCTCTCAAGCCCACCTTCTCCCCAGGACATGGCAGTCCTCCCACTGAGTCTCAGAGTCTTCCGTGGAGAACAAGGCTTGGAGACAAAGCAGCGAGGTCCTGTGAGTCTACCCCCACAGGTGCAGCCCTGAGGAGGCCCCTCCGCCATCAGACATGGAAGGGAGGGGGAGGGGATAGGGGAGGGAGGTACAGACAAGAACCCCACCCAGAGCCATGTGGCCTGAAATTTGTCCCAAAGGAATCTGTGTGACCTCAGGCACAGGGGTCTCCATTCTCGGAGTCGCTCTCCAGTGAACCCAGAACCTACTTAGACATGGCGCTTGGTCTGGCCCGGCCTTCCCTCTTCTTCCAGCCGCACCCAGCAAACAGCAGCACACGGACACACACTTCGGGACCCAAAAATGGTCTCAGAGGTGTAGCATTCACAGCCCAGATGACTGGGATTTCTCATCACTAACATTCCCATAAAATTGCGAATGAAAAGCAAACAACCTTGGGAGTCAGGAGGCTCTAAGCCCTGGTTTCGGCTCGTCCTTCTGACAGGAATCTTAGAGATGCTCAAATCCCAAGCACTCGTTTTTAAGAGGCAAATTCTGAGGCTTGAGGCACACGGTGACAAAGCCAGGCCTAGACCCCAGGTCGCCAGCTGGCTCCGCTGCCTGGCACCCTCCCTGCAGTGCACCCCCCACCCTCTCCCTCTCCCTGCAGCCCAGGACGCAGCTCTACTCACATATAGCGCAAGTGGGGGTTCTTGGCAAAGGCTCTGGGCTGGATGCTCCGAAGTCCTGAGTTCTTGATGGTCCTGGAGAGAGAGAGAAAAACAGGGTCAGCAGAGCTTCCGGGGCAGAGGGACATCTGCTCCGAGCTGAGGCTGACAGGAGGTCATGGACCGCCAGCCACCCCCATGAACTGAACGCAATTCCCCATCACCAGCATCGCTGGGTGCCCCGCGGAGGGCATCTGGTCCCACCCCCCACAGGGAGCGGGTCAGGGTTTGGGATGAGCTGGCAGCTGTCATCTCCCCGTCCTGGCAAAGGGGTAACAACAGGGCTCCTGCTCAAGAATCTGGTCCAACAACTACAGGGCTGTAGCCCGCTTTGTGGCCACTCCCTCCCACACCCCAAGAAGCCCATGACCACCAGCACTGAAGTCCCAGGGGAGGAGGAAGGGGCTGGGGAATTTTGCAGGCTAGGAGCACCATTCGTCAACCAAGGGGCCGAGGTGAGATCACTATCCAGGAGACCTGGGTTCGGGTCCCGCCCCGAATCCCTAACTACAGGTGAGACCACGCAGCCCCCTGGTCCTCTGGGCTGAGCGGAAATGTGGGAGAGTGAGGGAATGGCCTTTGAAACCCCGGACAGTCCCTAAGTGGGTGGTACTGGCTCTACTAAAAGAGGAATGGAGGAGGAAAGTGCCCAGGGCAGCCCAGGAGCAGCGGGCGCCCCCACCACCACCACCCGTGGCCCCTCCCGTGGCCCCTCCCGTGGCCCGGCGCACTCACAGCTTTTGGAGGCCAGTGTAGAGCTCCATGTCCACGGCATTGAGCGTGTGCAGACCTCTCCAGTTCTCTATGTGTCTGTAGGGGAGGAGGAAAGACAAGGTTCAGGTCAGCCAGGGTCCACAGGAAAGGTGCTGTCTTTAGAGCCAGAGACACCTGGGTTCGAATCCTGGATTGCCCACGTGTGACCCAGGGCTTCTGCCACGTGGCCAGGTGTCTCTGAGCCTCGGTGTCTCCCTCCACAAGGGGTCTCATGTACCACCCGCCTGGTGCGATCGTCATGAGACCCAGAGCACCAGCCCAGGGACAGCATTTAATGTCCCCTCTCTGCTCCAGAAAGCTCTCCTTTTTAAAGATTCAAAACCCAGCTTCCCCTTTGGTCTTCATGACGTAGCTTCCTTCCACTCACTTTTGTTTTCCTTTTGGGGACTTCCTAAGGACAGCTCATTTTCTCAGCAGTCCAGGAGGGCAACACAAATCATGTGGGTTTAAAGAGGGGAAGGCGGAGGGTAGCTTGCCAGTGGGCATGGTTTTTGAGTGAAAAAGCTCAGAAGGAGCACACCCCCACTTCGGGGTCCCCCTCGGTCCAAACACTGACCGCCTGGTTCGGGGGACCACAGCCCAACCCTCCTGGAGTTCAAGAACACAGATAGCTTGATCAGGCAGAACCGAGTCCATGAAGGAAGGGGCAGGCTGGGGAGGCACCACAGTGTCACAGAAGGAAGGTGAGATGTAGGAGCCCAGCTCTGGCTTCACCTCTGGGACTTAAAGACCAGTGGCTTCGAGCGAGAGCTCTGACCTCTCTGGGCCCCTCGTGTCCTCATTCACAAAGGGAGAGGGTTTCACTAGGTCAGCAGCTTCTCGCCTTCCTCATCACAAAGATCTCCGTTCAGAGCTTTCTCCCAAGACACCTCCTGTTTAAGGAGGCTTGTGTCGAGCAGGCACACTATACATTTATTAAGTAATAATTAATGCATCTTCTCGGATTTATTAATCAAAGATATAAATCATCATTCACCAGAGCTTTTTATCAACAGATACAAACTGGCACTAACTCTCCCAGGGGATAAGGTCCAGCCCAAAGCAAAAGAACTTGAAAGTTCTCTAAGCAAAGGAGCTGGCTTCTCATAGGTTTGATTATTGTTTTTTTTTTTTTTTTTTTGGATATTGACGAAATGCCAGAGACAAACATCCTCCATTATAGCTCTTAGGGTCTCCGGGTTGAGAGCCATCCGGCTACTGATTTGTTAAGGCCCTTCCCAACTCCAGAGTTGTGTGAGACAATACCACGCCCCCACATCTCCATCCCGAGGAGCTCCAAGGGGCGTCAGGAGGAGGCCCTCTGCTGCCCCCCTGCCCTCCCGGGACCCGACGCTCCCACCAGCCCCCCTCCCCAACATCAAAGTACCCTCTTCACTCATCCTGCAATGCAGCCATCCAAGGCACGCTGAGGCCAGAAAAGCGGCAGCCGCCTTCCCCAGACATCCTCTCCTCGGCCCCACCACACCCGTGGCTCTTCCATCTGCCGCCGAGAGAAGCCAGAGCCAGGAAGGCCACGGGGCGGCGGTGGCCAGGGCCCCTGGAAGCATTTCAAAGCCGCACAGTCACAAGGTATGCGGAGAGCCCGTTTTGTACCACATTCTCTCGGGGCCCCCACTGAGCAGCCAGACACACTGGCATCTGCTGGGGACAGGGACCAGGTGGCCAGGTCGGGGCTGAATTCCAAGTCCAAAGTCTTCTCCCTGGAAGGCTCTCAGCCCCGGGGCGGTTTGCTTGGTCTGGCCCTGCCAGTGCAGGGCCCCTGGCACCATGTCAGGTGAAAAGGAATACCAGAAGGAATAAAATGACCTGTGCCAGTGCCCCCCAGGTATATTCACTGGGCCAGCGGTCCAAGGAAACCACCAAGGGGTTGACACAATTCCTACAGATGACCGTTCATTCCCAGGAGCCCGGCCGCAGACCAGGATCCGCTTCTGACAAGCAGCCGTCGATCAGTCGTTTAAATAAATGAAATCATTTTTCTTTGCCCCAATTAAAAGCCCATAAATGTGTTTTTATTTATGGCTGAAGTATCAATCATCGCTGCATTCTATCAGTTTACTGTTCTTAGCCCTTGCGTCCTGAGGGCCCCTCGCCGGCCTGTCCCCGACGTAGGCTCACTTGGAAATACGGCGGGGCAGGGGACAAACACTTTGGTGCGAAAGGCTCCCTGGTCAAGAGACTCGGGCCCCCGCCTCCTCTGTTGGGTCTGAGGCTCCCTGCATGGGGGAAGGGCTTTTGCACAGCCGCTGTGCGGTGGCGCAGTGTGGTGAAGAGCCTGGGCTCTCCAGCCCCGTCGACAAGCTACAGCCTGCGGGCCAAATCCAGTCCGCCACCTGTCTTTGTACAGCCTGAGGGCTAAGAATAGTTTGTACATTTAAAAAAAAAATCAAAAGCAGAATCCTATTTTGTGACATGCGAAAAATCTATGAAATTCAAATTTCAGTGTTATTCACTTAGTGGTCTGTAGCTGCTCTCGCTCTACAAAGATGGAGATGAGCTGAGGCAGTGTGGCAGAGACCCGCCTTTTAGAGAAGAAGCTCACCGGCCGTTCCCCCCCACCCCACCCCCGCCTCCCGCCAGCCCACCAGGATGGTGAGCCACCCCATCCTGGCCCCATTGCTACCTCTGTCCATGTGTGACCCCGTCCAGGGGACCTCACCTGTCTGTGCCTCGGTTTCCTCATCCATCAAATGGGCTGATAAAATCCCCCCAGGGTAAGAATGAGGTGAGAATTGAAAGGCCACATGAAAAAGCCCGGCCGGAATGGCAGCCCGGGACACACAGTAAGTCCTCAGGGAGCGCGAGCTGGGATGGTTATTTTTAACCCTGTGCTTTGCAGAAACTGAGCAGTCTTTTCTCAGTTTTCAAGCTAAAAATGGCATCGCGGTTCTGCTGGAAGTTGTCATTTCTCAGCAATCATTGATAAAAACTCCATGTGGCAGGAGCGTGGAGGGGCAGTAAATCTGTCATTCATGACCTCCAGGAAAACTGCTCGAGCAGGAATGAGGAACAGGTTCAGGGAATGCACAGCCGGCAGCCCAGGGCGGCTTCTGAGGCGAAGGTGCAGCCTGCCATTTGCGGATGACATCGGCGGGGCACCTGCCAAGTCCGCTGGTGACTCACCGCTCGGTACCAGCCCCGGGGGGTCAGCTGTGGGACCTCTGCGGGCTGCCATGTGCTGCAAGTTTAAGTGAGAATGGCAGGCTCTAAAAACATAACAAATAGGATAAATAGGACCGTAGGTTTGGTTTGCTTTTGTTCATGGTAAACGGTAGTTACCTTGGCCTCTAGTATGTGGCTTCTCCCTCTTGTCCTTTTCTGGGTGTCCAGGCTGTCTTCCCTGAGCACTTAACTTTGTCTCTTGAAAACCAAGCGATGATGATCATTGTTTAGAGTAAGGTTCGGCACTTGAACCCTGTGGGGGGCAGTCACTGGTCACCCCCGTTCCAGAACTGCAAGCTCTGCCGGGAGGAACCCACCTCACCGTGGGAGAGAGGAGCTCAGAGCCACGCCAGGAACTCAGGTCGGTGGGGCTGTCGGATTCTGCGTTCATCCCCTCGAGCACAGGGTGCAGCCCCGCGGGGATCTGCAGCCTTGTTCTCGGTGTGCGTGCTTTCCTCGGGGGCAGTGAGGGTCAGGGGCAGAGGGGAGGCTCCTGTCCTGACTACAGTACCCCCACCTGAATCACCTCTCAGCCGGCGGCACTCACAGGGGGCCATCATGCCCCCCAAGGGACACTGGGAAATGTCGGCAGACGTTTTAGTGCTCACAGCTGTGAGGAAGGAAAGGATGCCAGCATCTCATGGGCAGAGGCCAGGGATGCTCCTAAAAGGTCCACAGATGCCCAGGACAGGCCGCACAACAAAGAATTACTGGCCCAGAATGTCCATAGTTGGGAAGCCCTGCCTCACGTAAGGCTTATGCCTTAAGATCACCATTGGAGACTGTGTTCCACGGCTTGAAACAGCAATAGTTCTAAAAATGACTGCTTTGGGGGCACCTGGGGGGCTCAGTCGTGAAGCATCTGCCTTCGGCTCAGGTCATGAGCTCCAGGTGCTGGGATCAAGCCCCATGTCAGGCTTCCCACTCAGCGGGGAGTCTGCTTCTCCCTCTCCCTCTGCCCCTCCCCCCATTTGTGCACTCTCTCTCTCTCTCAAAGAAAAAAAAAAAAAGG